>JAPKLW010000107.1:0-38661 GCA_026898455.1 Plectranthus barbatus | reverse complement strand
TTGTTTATGTATTTAATGTATTACTGCTTGAATGCACACTACATTTACTGTAGAATGTCTCACTATGTGTGTGTGTGTGTGACATGGTCTTTTGTGAGGAGAGAATAAAAAGTTTAGTTTTTTTTTTTTTTTTTTTTTTTTTTTTAAAATCTGGTTAACATATGTAATATTTTAATTTTAATGAACCATTATCTCTAGACAGAAATGATATGAAGTAGTTAGCCTTAGGATCTTGGAGTCGTGATCTGAAATTTATTAAATACAAGTTGATATGCAGTATTTATGATGAAAAGATTTTGTCAAAAATGAAGATCCATTTGGTTTAGATTGGTAAGAAAATATATGAATGAGGTCAGGAAAATATATATATAAAAAAAAGGATATCTAAATAATTTGGAAAAGGAAATTGACCAATGTGATTTATGATGGTAGAAATTCAGGCAGAGCTAGACAATGCATAAGTAAGAAAAAAAAGTCAAAATGTTCACCATAAATTCCTGTTTCACAAAGTCAAGACGAATATTGGAAATTTTACAACTTGGTATTTAATGTTGAATTCCAATCTTGTAATATACAGTAAAATATATTTGTGTGCGTATTATCGCATTACTAACTCAAAATAATGAAAACCACCCAACTACCCAACCTCATGAGTCATGACTGAACTTTTGTAGAATTAAATCCCATCGAAGCTTAAGGCCCATTGTTCATTTAACAAAAGCCCATATTTTTATCAAATCCAGCAAATGTAAAATAAACAGCGGTTTATCATTCATGCATGTGTTAGCCCAACTAGTCCAAAGGAAGCATGCATATTGTTGAGATTGGTCAATCTAATTATCTTACATTTTAGAAACTAGAAAATAATTAATTATATATAAGACTCCACCCAACTTCATTAGTATAAAACCTTTTCAGAATGAGCCAAAAAAAAAAAAAAAAAAAAGGGTAAGGACTTGTGATACAAGTTGTCGTTCACAACGCAGATGCGTTGAACACATTCTCTTCAATTTATCATAATCTAGTTCATCTCCACAATATGTTATGAAATTACATAGCTCCATACAGCTTGAGCATACCAGGTTTTTCACTAGAGGAAAATGTGGGAGGAGGAAGAAAGAATCAATGAAAAAGGGCCACCAAAAGACCTAGCAAAACTCATGCAGACTCTTTAGCTTCTGCTGCTGCCTCCTCTTCTTGTAATTTCTTCAGAGATGGAGGTGGCCTAGGAACAATGCTTTTCCTCCATTTCCTGTCCAGCTTTCTTGACAACCTCTTGTTGATTCCTTCCTCCAGCTCCCTCTCCCTCTTAACTGTCAGCATGCGTGCGATCTATTTTCATAACCATGACAACAGAGATGAGACTAGCAAGAAGTACAAGAATTAGTCGCAAAAAGAAGGGCTTCTATGCCACATACAAGTGTAGCCTTCAGATTGGAAGCCAGTGAGGATTAAAATTTTTATAGGCATCAAAACCATCACATGCTGCTACTCATATATGTTTCTGCATTTCCTGAAAGAAGTAGCTAACGAATAACTAAACTATAATGCTAGAAACACCTTGTCAAGCTATTTTTCCTCTGTTGCAGGCTAATCTCATGGTGACTACTATTTCAATATACAAATAAAGGTACATTATATACTCTAAAGGGTGGTACAGAACGGCAAGGATCAATACCCTACATTAAAGGGTACTTCAAAGCAGATGAGTATCCTGTAACCCACCAAAAGATTTCATCACAGCTAACAATGTTACTATCCAATCATCTTCATTTCAGCCCAGTTTGGACCTCTCACAACTCACAAGCAACTAAACTAAAGGTGAAGAGTGGCATGCCAAAGAAAAGTTGACTCAACTGAACATCTTATATTTTACCTAAATTCAAGATGCACATATGTCAAAACATTTAGCAAAGAATACAAATCCCTTCCAGAATTAAACCAGAAAAAACAAAAAAGAGAGCTTCTAAGCCAATCATATAATAGACACTCTCTAGTTCACATCTTTCTGGATAACCAATCATGTACTCAACCACCAAAACTAGAACAATGTAGCATGTTTTCTGCATCATTTTAGGTAATCAATTCATAGCACAGCATTTTGATAAAGATTAACATTAGCACAACAATCACAACCGAAATCTCAACTAATGTTGCAAATGCAACAGCGTCCAATTTCACAACTAAATTGAAACCCCCAATTTTATCATCAAAAGCCGAAAGCACTCATGAGATTTTCTTTATTCGCCAGTTTCTCCATCAAAACCCAAACTTACTATCGGCTATCGCAGGAACCATTAAGATTCGACAAGAAGCAAAAATTAAAAACAGCTGCAACTCGAAACGGGTAGTTACCTTTTTCCGCATACGGCGAAATTCGCTGGACTTAAATTCATTCCGCGCCGAGCGCTGAAGGCGGAGCATGAAAAGCTCTCCTTTAAGGTCGACTATTTCTTCATTCAGCTCCTCTGTCGACTTCGCCCTGATCTCCTTCAGTTCCTCTTCTTCCTTCGCCATCATTACGACCGACGAAGAAGAGGAAGAGGCAGCCCGGCTCAAGGAGCCAATGGGGCGGCGCGAGGGGCAAAGGCGCGGGAGGCGGACGCCATGAAATGTAGAAGAGACGGAGGGTATGGCGAGGTTTGATTTGGACGGAAAAATCACGCTCGAAATTGAGAGGCTCGTCATCACTTCCGGCTTGTAGTTCTGCAGATTGAAGATAAGGCTATTTCTTCATTTGATTTTTTCAATCGCCAAATAACTTTATCTTTGGTCCCTAGACTATGGTCTTCCTTCATTTCCACCCCAAATCTTATCCACTTTAATTTACCCTTTCTAATAGGTATAGGAATAAGGTCCTTTTAACTTACGGGAAGATCTTGGGTTAGGCATGCTTAAACGATTTATGTGAGTTTTATCTATTAACCTAAGCTCAAATTCATATAATATATCCTAATTGGGATTAATAAACCCTATTTGGGATGGGTCAACCCATTTTAGTAGGATAAAACCCGTATAAACCGTTTAGGCCTGCCTAACGCAAGTTTTTGCCTTAACTTACTATTTCAAATGGGGGTTAATTTAGCCCTCCAATATGTTAGACCCTCTTAATCATTTAGTTTAATTAATTTAATTATATTTTCTAATTTTTAAAATTGGAACACATGAACACCTCTACTTTAACATTGTTAAATTTTCTATCAACACAATTAAGAAAATTGAATACTGAGCGCTTAAAACTAAAAAACAAGATGTTATAATAGTCTCCTCCAATTCGCTTCATTCAAAAATTATTTATTTTATTAATTAAATTTATGTGTTATTGTCATCTAAAAAAACCCACAACTTATTGTATCTCATTTCAATAAATATAATCACCATGTGCATAAATATAATTTCATAAAACATGTGTTTACATTATATTTCCAAATAAATAAGAATAAAGAATGTAACACACATATTAAGTGAAAAGTACCAAAAAAAAATATCCAATTCAGTGAGTTTAAAACTTAAATCAAAATAGCTGCTAAGAAAAACTTAAATTAAAATAAGAATATTTAACTATGCAGACAACTTGTCTATTAATTTTTCTTGTTTTCATCCTTTTCTCGTTGAAATTGGCTTGTACTAATCGAAGATTTACCTTTCTACTTCAAGTCTGGTGATTAAAATAGGAGACTTGTTGTGGCAATCAACTGTGTTCCGTCTCCAGAAAATGCAAATTTTCTATTGCCGTAACTTTTTAAAGCGCACGCGGTATGTTTTGTGTGCATAATTTCCCTCTCATTTGGAATTGAATGACTGACTCCAGGATTTGAAGGGATTGCTGACAAACTGAATTGTCAATCCATAACTCAGATTGAAATTGTATATCAAAAATAAATTTTATGTCTATGATGGTTTATGCGGAATACCTGGATTGTAGAAACTGCTGAACTGGGTCGTGGAGATTTGATCTTCAATCCTCTTACTTGCGCAACAAGACTTAATCCTACAAGATGAAGGAATTAAATCTACAGAAATTATAAAGATAATTTTGAAACTAGAGAGAGAAATAAGAGATAGATCCTCCAAATCTGATCTTCTGATCTGTGTCCCAGCTCTGATCTAAAAATTTGGTGAAAATTTCCTCCGGATTTTGTGTCTATCGAGAAGCTGAATTTCCTCCTTCTTTCTCATATCAAGTCGCCTATGATCATCTCTCAATTACTGGTCTGCTACTTAGCAACTTATGATCTAGTGGTGTTTTGTGATCTGAGAGTCTGTGGGGTATTTATAGGAGAAATCTGATCTCAGATGGGCTTGAGCTTTAATGGGCTAGTCCAGGGACCAGAATGTAAATAACAAATAAGATCTATCAATTAATTAATTCTCATATTCAACCCATAATATAATTAACTAATATTGATTCATGCCAACAGATAATCAATGTTGTCCTACCTATTTGCTACCACGTTATGAGGAACGGGTTGCATTGGCTCGGAAAATTCTCATATTTAAGGTTAATAGATATTAATTAATTAATTTGAGCTCTAACAAGCTTCCAAAATTAATCAACATCTTTTATTCTTGAATCAATCCACTCAACCATTTTCACTTATGCTTGAACTTAATCACCCTTAGGGGTGGGAATAGGTCGGGCTACCCGACAGGGGCCTATGGCCTAGCCTACCACAGGCTAGGCCAGGCCAGGTCAATTTCGTAAATAGGTCAGGCTTAGGCTATTTAAAAAGCCTATTTAGCTAAGCAGGCCCGGGCTCAGGCTCGAAAATAAGCCTACTAAGCCTAACAGGCCGGCCTATGAAAATAATCGTATATTATATAATCAATTAAATATATTTATTATCTAGAATTAAAAATTTATTTATGATTTATGAATAATAAAATAAGTTAAATAAATCATTTGTTACTAAATAATATATTTATCTAATTTATTAAATGTATTTGCTATTGAAATAACATAATATATTTATAACTTAAAAATACAATATACATTATAAATTTTAAGTAGGCTCTCATAGGCTTTATACAGGCTAAAAATCAGGTCTATTTCATTAAAAAGGCCAGGCTTAGGCCTACAAAAAGGCCTACTATAGATAACAGGCCAGACTCAGGCCTCTTCAAGTTATAGCAGGCCCAGGCCTTCGGGACCAAAGCCCAGCCTATCCCAGCCTATTTCCACCCCTAATCACCCTGCAGGATTTTAGCATATCGAACCTTTTGAGTTTTTCAGGGAATGTCACCATCCTATACTGGATATGGTTACCTTGTTCCAGTCAACACAGTCATACAAGATTGCTACCACCCAATATACAGATATACAAGTTCGACTAGAACTTTCCATCATAGTATCTCAAAGTGACACACAAATCTGTGTGTACTTTTGTACCTTCATTTATGCTTAAAATTACATCGAGCCATTAAGATCAAGATTAATGTCAAATAAAAGAATTGATCTTCCTTAGGTCATATCAATGCGTACTGCACGCACCAGACATAGCAAGCAACCAAGATAAACTGCTTATTACCGCATATACTGCAGCTTATATCGACAGTCTATCATGGGACAGTCTCAGCTATGATATAGTTTATACCTCGCTAGGTTAACCGATCCATACGATCTTCTATGATCTACTACACACCGTATGATCTCCCTATTGACGAGATAAGATGATACTTGCGTTTGCGACACATGTTTGTTCATTCAGACAGGAGATGAACATAAAACATTAATGATTCCTTGTATATTAACCAATATCCATTGTACATAATATACTAATCATAATGCCTTTCAGTATACAATTCCATCAATCTATCACTTATACTCGAAGCATTATGGAAGCTTTTTTCAGATTATAGAGTGTCTATCCTAATTGATGAGTTCATATTTTCACTGATTATTAGTTTGATTTATCTTTGTTTTTAGTTGCATTTTACTTTATTTTAGTTGTTTTTATTGCATGAGTCACTCAAGTAGGGTATTGCGCTTGAGTGGTGTATTTTTGTGCAGGTTTATGAATATTAATTGCAAAAAGAGGAATATGGATGATTAAAGATTGAAGACTTGATCAAGGATAATTGAGGATTAAAGATTAATCAAGATTCTGGAAGTTTTGGATAGAGAAATGAAGATTTGAAGATGAAATTCGCAACAGATTTTCGCAGTCGAAAAATGGCTAGAGTAAATCAGCCATATCTCACTCAATACTTGGAATCTGATATATTAATGCATATCCACCGATACGTAATTAAGTTGGGTATCTAATGCAAATGGAATCGCATTAATCGGAGCAGTAAATAAGAAGATATGGTCGAATTCATGAAGCTGTGCAAATCTGGCGAGATTTTCTCAAGATACTTTCAACTCAATCCTAATGTTGCTCGAAAATTCAAGAAGATCTACCAAGAATTGAATATACAAAGCATTCAAGATATATTTTTGGAAGATATATTTAAGTTAGGATATTTAGGATTGAGATATACATCAAATTTAATCTTATTCCTATCATAATTCAGTTATGTAAAGCCCAAATAAACACTATAAATATTCATCTAGACTAGTTTATTCAGTGGAACTCAATCCCTATATGAACATTAGTTCATATATCCTTCTCAACCTCAATTTTTGTAGTTTGAGTTTTAATTTATTTTATGCATTTTGAATTCTAGTTTTTATTTTAATTCAATTTTATTTTTGTTTAATTATGTAATTTCCTTTAATTATGTCTAGCTAAATTCCTAGCACGTTCTAGGATTTGAATATTATTTTGGATGCATGTTTAGGATTAATTAATTAGGTTCATGATTCCTGTGTTTATTTTATAATTTTAGATTAATTTAATGACCCAGATGTGACAATTAATTTAGATGCCTAGCTATTGATAGAAGGACCGAGAGGTGAATATTGATAGTGGTATTAGGAATGCATGATCTACTCTATACTGTCCAGTTGAGATGTATTAGACTGTAGGAATTGAACTGATTTACATATGAGATTGACTAATTTGATTTTCTTGAGACCGAGAGGAGATAGTCACTAATTAGTAATCTAGGTTATATTTGTCTGACTCAAGAAATACTCCCTCCGTCCCACCTCAATTGTCTCACTTTCCTTTTTCGTCTGTCCCACCTCAATTGTCCCATTACTTAAAAAGGCAATTTTTTCACACTCAATAATAAAATATTAATTCCACTCAACTTACTTTACACTCACACTCCTTGGTTATTGTGCCCGGTCAACCCAGGACAATTCAGCTGGGACGGAGGGAGTATATCATAATTGCAATATTCCACCTGTTAATTTAATTAGTTCTTACATGTTATCCATAATAAGATTTCTACCCTAGGATTTGTGTTTTGCTTTATTTAGTTTAAGTCATATTTTATTTTCTTTGCCTAATTTAATAATCAAAATCTGATTTCTGAATTACTCAAACAATTAATCTGAAGTTGTGTTTTAGTACATAAGATTATTTCACATAATCTTTTCTCCGTGGGTGTGACATTCGAGTTATAAATTTATTTGACCACTATTCTATAATTAATCTGTTAGAAATAACAGTGATCACTAATCTAGCTATTATGTCAACATCTCGTGTGGTTGGCTGCAGCCTCAGTCCAAGGTTACATACATGCATCTCGTAGACCTTCTAGTGGCAGAGCTTTTGTGAATGGATCTGCTAGATTGTCCTTTGTATCAATTTTCTCTGTCAGCACATCACCCTCAGCCACAATTTCTCGTATGATATGGTACTTCCTCTCAATGTGTTTTGTTGCTATGTGAGTTCGTGGTTCCTTTGAGTTCGCCACAATACCAGAGTTATCACAATACCCCGTGATAGTCTTGGGCTACTTAGGAATCGCGTCCAACTCCAGAAGGAAGTTTCTCAAACATACTACTTATTTTGAAGCTTCAGAAGTTGCCACATATTATGCTTCCATGGTGGAGTCGGCAATGCACTTCTGCTTTGCACTCCTCCATGATATGGCCCCACCTCCCAATGTAAACACATAGCTGATAAGTGCATTATTTCGTTCACCTATCCATGGATTTTTAGGTTGTTTTATTGCATTCGTACTCTATTTTAGATTATTTTCGTGCATTGTACTTGTTTTATGCTTCGTGTGTGGTTATGCTGAAAAATGCAGGTTTCGGGGCAATAATTCGACTAAGAATGGAATTGGAGGAATTGGCCATGTCTTCCATAACGGTCGACACGCACGCCCGACGGTCAACACAGAGGAGCGAGAGTGGGTCGAATGCCAACATTTTGGGCAACAGGTGACCCCATGTCGATCGACACCCGAGGTGTCGATTGACACGATGTGCAGAAGGGCGGTTCGATTAGAACGAAGTGTCGGACAATGTTCGAATCGTGTGTCGAACGACACGCCTGCATGTCAATCGACACACGCATTATTTTGGCAGATATTCCATATTTGGGCCCAATTTCAGATTTAACCTTGTGCACTTAGTATAAATATCCTGTTATTTTCGAAATTAAGGACTTATGCTATTTTTTAGATTCAGACTTAGGGTTTTTATCGTTCTGCATACTTTTCAACTTTGTATTGGAAATCTGGAACAACACTTATGAAGACTGGATTCCTTTCAACTTCAGATTATGTTTATGATTAATGATTCCAGGTTTTATCTTTTCATCTGCTTATTTATTATGAATATGAGTAGTTAATTATGTTATAAGATTCTAGGGTTTTAGGGAATATCTTGGATGCATATTTAGGCTATTGAATCAATCAAATTAATTTTCTAGGCTTATCAATTCCTGTGCGTTTTCCAAATCTGAGATAGTTGGCCACTAGATTGGATTTTATAATTAATCGATTTGAGACTGGAAAGTAAAAATTAATTAATGGATTTTGAGCATTGATAATATGGTTTTTCATCTTGTCAAAAAAGAAAGATTTAAACCGTATGAGGAAATCTGATGTTTTTGGGAGTTGTTGATTATTCTAGAGACCGAGAGAATATAGATAATAACAATCAACTTTATAAACTGCCAAACCCGGAGTTTGTATTATTTTTATGATATTCCACCTTAATTCATGTTTATATATATCGATTCAATTCCCTTGTTTGTCATCCAAGATATGAACTTTCCCTAGAATCTGAGCTTTCTCTCTGATTTTCTCAAAAGTATTTTTTAACATTGTCGCTTTAAATTTTGCCCTGCTGAAATTTGTTTCAAAACCACAAACCTTTAAAATTTCTATTCTCTTGAACAATAAACCCAAAAACTATTGTTTGAGTATATAGGATAGTTCATTTTTGCAATCCCTGTGGGATCGATAATTTCTATTTGCCACTAAACTATAGTATTACTAAAAATTTAGTGATCAATAGCCAGAGGTGGACTTATTTTCATCCTGGTCTGCCTGGAAATTCAAATTTGTATAACCCACATGGCACAACTTTTCACACTAATAGACGAGACAATAATCTCTACTCTTTTTTAGGTATTTAAATATGTGCTTTACCGCGGTCCAATGCGTCTATCCAAGGTTAGACTGATATATTGCTACCATGCCTACAACGAAATAGATATATGGTCTCGTACATAGCATTGCATACATGAGACTTCCCACGGCCGATGCATACGACACCTTGCTTATCTCATCTTTCTCCTTTTGTGCCTCTGGACACTGTTTCTTAGAAAGATGTACACCATGCCTAAAGGGTAACAGATCCTTCTTGGCAGTTTGCATGCTAAAAAGGGTAATCAGAGTATCCACATATGAAGCTTGAGACAGTGCTAATACTTTTTTCTTGCGCTCCCGCAAGACTTTTATCCCAAGGATGTAACCCGCATTTCCAAGATCCTTCATATGAAACTACTCGGATAACCACCCCTTTATGCCCGACAATACCTCAATATTGTCGCCAATGAGGAGAATATCATCTACATAAAGTGCAAGGAACACCACGCTTTCACTGACACACATATGGTACACACAACTCTCGTTTGAGCATTGTGAAAATCCATAAGATTTAATCACTTCTTCAAAACGTAAGTTCCATTATCGAAGCTTGCTTGAGTCCATACAACGACTTATTGAGCTTTCAGACCAAATGCTCTTCGCCCTTCTGCACATATCCTTCTGGTTGTTGCATATAGATGTCACGACCTTCCTCAAGGTACTCATTTAGAAATGCAGTTTTGACATCCATCTGTCAGATCTCTAGGTTCATATGTATTGCTATGACAAGGAGTATCCGAGTGGACTTAAGCATGACTACCGGTGAGAAGGTCTCATCATAGTCTATTCCCTCTTTCGGACTATAACTCTTCGCCACCAACCTTGCTTTATAAGTTGTAATCCCCCCCCCCCCATTCGCTCCTTTCTTTCTCTTGTATTCCCATTTGCATCCTATGGCTTGAAAACCATATGACAAATTAGTTTTCTTTAATCAAATATATTTATTATTTACAATTTAAATTATATTTATGATTTATGAATAAAAATATATTAAACAAATTATTTGTTACTAAATAATGTATTTATCTAAATTATTAAATATATTTGCTATTGGAATAACATAATATATTTATAACTTAAAAATAAATATACATTACAAATTTTAAGTAGGCTCCGATAGGCTTTATACAAGCTAAAAATCAGGCATATTTCATTAAAATGATCGGGCAGGCTAAGACTTACATGAAAATCTACTATAAATAATAGGCCGGACTCAGGCCTCTTCAAATTATAGCAGACCCAGGCCTACGGGACCAAAGTCCCACCTATTCCCACCTCTAGCCACATGATTTAAAAATTTAGGGTTGAAATTTGGTCTTACATTTTACATATGATCACAACTATACATATATTCATATATATATATATATATATATTAGATTTATAAGAAAAAAAAATAGAAAAAGAATGACGATGACGATGGACGCTGATTAGGAGCGCATATAGCAAATGTTGGAGTGCGAATAGCGCATTTCCATTTTTATCACATTTTCCACACTATAATTTCTATTTTCCTCCTCCCGATCTTCATCACAAGTACAGATATTCCACTTTTATTCATTCTTTCCACCTCCGCCATATCTGAAACCCCTAATATCAATCGCTTTTTTTCCAGCTCCAATTCGATTAGGGACTGTTCCATTTCGTCATTGAAACCCTAGATTGAACCGAATCAAGCCGCGGAGGTATCTAACTCGTGGATAGGGGCGTAGGGTTATTGAGAGAGAGGGAGGATCGGATGAAGTGAGAAAAGAATGGGGGCAGCAGGGTCGAAGCTAGAGAAAGCATTGGGAGACCAATTTCCTGAAGGCGAACGTTATTTTGGACTCGAGAACTTCGGCAACACTTGCTACTGCAACAGCGTGCTCCAGGTTGTTGCTCGTATTGATTCGTTCTAGTTGTTTGAACTGTGGATTGTTGTTGGTTCGCGATCAATTTAAGAACACATAGAGATTGAATTTAGCTTTACTTGTTGGATTGAACTGTTGAAAGGATTGGATTTCCTATTATTGTGATGCAAGAATGTATTGTGATGCTGTTGAAAGATGTTTTTTTTTAGCACCCTTAGATCGACCCTATACTATTACTGTCATTGGAAGGTTTGATTGAAAATACTTTTTGCTTAAATTTAATTTATATTTGTTCATATAGTCAAGGTGACATTTTTGAGGTGGCAAACCAAATGGTGAATAATGGAACTATCTTATCTTACTTTGTAGTTATCAACGTGCTGAAAATGAGATTATGAGAATGATGCTTCATGCGTGTATGCTTGCAGTTTATATGAACTAAGTTCTGTGTTCTGAAAATCGACATTTTGTTCATGAATTCATCTCAATGTCCTTCTCCCACTTGTAATTTTTTACTGATTAGTAACCGTTCATTTTTAATTTGTTCTTTACCAGTGTTATTCTGCAACTGTGGTTCATGCAGTATCCTTCTTTCCTTCTTTTTTATGTGGCTACTTTTAAAAAAGTTACTGGACTTTTTATGCACATTTTAGTTACTTAGGTCGGAGTGAACTTGCTACGAAGTTTTACCACTTATTCTACTGGCTCATTGCTTTGCAGGCTCTTTATTTTTGTGTTCCATTTCGTGAGCAGTTGATAGAATATTATTCCAATAACAAGAATCCTTCTGATGCTGAAGAAAATCTCCTGACATGCCTAGCAGACTTGTTTTTGCAGGTGCGTGTCTAATTTGATAGAAAATATCAAATACAAGTTCACTGTGTGAACTTATTTTACAAAATGTCGACACTATGCTTCAATCACATTCTTCCCTTTGCTTTCCTTATTTTATTGTTATCTTAGCATAATATGTATTCTACTGATTCATGGATCTCAAAAGAGATAGGGGATTGACAGGGTTCATTTGTTAATTTTGATATGCTCAAATAAATATATGGTTTAACACTTCCAGTTATGTCCAGCAAAACAGCAATTAATTTATTATTAAGATAAACTAGTGTTGCCGTTGATTGTTATTTTGCATAGAAAATCCAAAGATTGGTGCAAAATTGCTTTGTCTCAGATTCATTCAATCTTCTAGAGTCTCATATTCAGGTTTTGAGAGAATTGTTCACCAAATACAGGAATTTTCTTGGAAAGGTTGCCTTTTGATTCTTTTCTAGAATCTATTCTTTTTATGCAACACTTTGATCGTTAGACTAGATAACTCTAGAAGATAGGTTTTGAATGGGCACTTTGGCTAATTTCAATTGCAGTAATCACCGCTTTTAGTAAAAAACTATGTGGGTGGCACACGTGTTGATATGATTTCTTTTCTTAATGGAGAAACTTGGGTTTGCTTAGGATTTCCTGTGTTGTAGAACAATGCTTAGCAGAATAACTCTCATATTGAAAACTCATATAAAAGCTACGATGATATCATCAAATTGATGATTATTTCCACATGAGCTTTGGGCATCACTTTGCTTTATCATTTACTAGATTTGGCATGCTAAGGTGATTTGGCACTACTAGAAATATGAACATTTAATTTGGTCTAGTTTGAATTGTTCCACTATTATGATTACCTAGTATTGACAGCCATTTATTTTCTCTGTGAAAAGCATGATGAGATATACATTCTTTTAAAGAGTTCACTGTGTGGTAATTGTATTTGTTTGTGGTTTTCTCTACATCTCTTTTGTGCAATGTTGTACATGATGCTCTTGTGGTTTATAAGTGGCAGGTAATGCATTTTTTTCCTGCCAAGTCATCCCATTATTTTCTTAACCTTCCCTCTTACTAGTAACACTTGATTTTGTATGTAGATAAGTTCGCAAAAGAAAAAAACTGGCGTTCTTGCTCCAAAGCGTTTTGTACAGAGACTAAAGAAACAAAATGAAATTTTTCGCAGTTACATGCACCAGGTATCGTAATTATTGCCCCTATATCCATAAGTTCTTTAATCTGTAAATGCCCTTACCCCATAAAAAGTCAAGAAAATACATTCTGACCCAGAGCCAAGCTGTAGTGGTCATATGCATAAAAATTTGCAGCTTAAAGTTTCATATATGGTTCCGGTGGGGGATTTTAAAAAAAAGAAAAAACTTCTCAAGATAGAAGTATATCACATATTAATTTGATATTATAGTTTCTTATGAGTTACTTCCATGGTTTAGAAGCTTTTCCTTAACCTTTTATCTGCTACTGCTTTAACATATTATGTGCAGGATGCCCATGAATTCTTGAACTATTTGCTAAATGAACTGGTTGACATACTGGAGAAAGAGGCTCGAGCTGCTAAGAGTGATCAAGAAATTTCTCCAAAAATTATGAATGGGCCCACAAATATATCCTCCAATGGTCCCCTGAAGGAACCTGTAATTACCTGGGTGCACATGAATTTTCAGGTAAGTTTGTTTAACCATTAGTCCTCATGCTGTTTCACTTTTTTTTTTTTGAGTAACGCAGTTTGATCCTGTGTGTTTCTCTCTTTTTTTTTTTCGTACGTCTGTTTTGAACTCATTACATCTTCTCTTCAATCTACCACTTTTTCCTTAGGTATATTGGCACAAACAGTGTCTGATCTAGTTTTGTACTTTGATGAATTGCCTTTTTCCTTTTCTTTTTTATGTTCTTTTGTTTGTGTGGGTTGGTGGGGGTAATTGCAACTGATGTAGGCCTTAAATGCAATTTTCTTTTTGTGGGATGTATTAACATTTTTTTTCATTGCTCTTCATATGTTTCAGGGTATTTTGACAAATGAAACAAGGTGCTTGCGTTGTGAGACAGTAACAGCAAGGGACGAAACATTTCTTGACTTGAGCCTTGATATTGAACAGAATAGTTCAATTACAAGCTGCTTGAAAAATTTCAGCTCCACTGAAACTTTAAATGCTGAGGACAAATTTTTTTGCGACAAATGCTGCAGGTTAGTACTCAGTTGTTATTTTATATACCAGAGAAAGTGTTGATCACTCTAATTCCAATGAGTTTCCTTTATGTTTTATGCTGATCTTCCCCCGGTGGAATCATTTAGAAACTAATATTGAGTTATGGGGTCAATCTTCCGTATTGCTGGAGTTCCGTTCCAATAAAGTTCTTAAGAAATGCTTATATAAACCAATAAGTGTGTTCAATATCTATGTCTTAGCTGATTGTGGTTATCTTTTTATTTCATTATTGTCTATGGATTAGTACTTCATTGGATTATAAATCACCTCGAAAACTCTTGGTGTATCGGGTTTTAGGCTTGCAAATCTATCCAATCCTTCTTTTTTTTTATTATCTTTTTTTGCTTCTTTATTTCATCTGTAAGGTTTGGTTTGATGTTTGATGCAATAGCAGCATTGCACTCCGATTTAGCTCAATCCAGTGTAAAGGGCTTATAAAGCTGTTCTTTTTTATTATTGGTCTATTTGCTGTTTGTTTAACCGTGGAATTAATATTGTTGCAACATGCAGCTTACAAGAAGCTCAAAAGAGAATGAAAATTAAAAGGCCACCTCAAATATTGGTGATACATTTGAAAAGATTCAAGTACATTGAACAACTGGGTCGGTACAAGAAGTTGTCGTACCGTGTTGTCTTCCCACTTGAGCTAAAACTCAGCAATACAGTTGAGGATGCAGATGCCGAGTATTCCTTATTTGCTGTAGTTGTCCATGTCGGAAGTGGACCCAACCACGGACACTATGTCAGCCTCGTGAAAAGTCATAACCATTGGTTATTCTTTGATGATGAAAATGTGGAGATGATTGATGAATCTGCAGTTCAAACATTTTTTGGATCAGCACAAGAGTATTCTAGTAATACAGATCATGGATACATCTTGTTTTACGAAAGACTTGATGCTGGTAGCAGTAGCACCACAAGTTGAGAGCAGGAGTTCCAAATTTTTGCAGGAGTCGGATTTTGCCTTTTTGAGCCCATTGCATTCAAGTTCTTCTTTATTTATTGATTATCTTCTTTCATGATCCTTACCCTTCCCTTGCTGCAAATGATGGGAAAATTTTCTAATATGCCTAGCAGGCTGAGATGAAATGGTGGAGAGTATATACTTAGGTTGTGTCTCATTGTATAGTAGACTGCACAAGCGCGCGCCGTCTGTTATTTTCTGACAATAATGGGGAAGATGTAGTGTACATGATTCTATACTATGTATTCTGTATCCTATTCTGATTTCTGCCTTTGAAACTACCCTACAGAGAGGCTTTGTATTCAGATTTTGTATGACACTCTCCTATTTGTATCTCTTCTGTTCAGGAATATGTGAAATGTGGAGATTATGGCTTCATTTGGGGTTTTGGGATTTTTCTACGCTATTGTATTAGGAATTAATGCTTCTGACTTTTAGGCAAAATACTGGTCCCATAATTTTAATGTATTTTAATTTCTATACAACTTTTCCTATCTTGTTTTAATAGTATAATTGATGTTATGAATCGAAATGTCAATAACTTTGCGAAGTTAACAATGTCGTTAATAGCAATCCCACAACAATTTTTCTCCCTTGCGCGGGAGTTCTCCTTCCCTCGTGCTAGGGTTTAGTTTCCCTCCTCGTGAGGTCTGCCGCCGTTCACTGTGTTTCACTACCCCAGCTCTTCTGAGTTCCCTCCTTTCCCCTTTTATCATGAGTTCTGAATCTGAAGTCCTAGAACTAGATGGTATCTTGGTTGGGCCATCAAAAATCCCAAATGCTAAGCCCCTTTTGGGGAAATTACTCGTAGACAAATCAGCAAACTCTTTTGCAATTATTAATGTTATGAAGAAAGCATGGAGGTCAAAGAAAGGCATAGAAGCTCGTGAATGGTCAAAAAATCTATTCTTATTCAGATTTGTGGACAACTCTGAAATGAAGTGGGTCATCAATAATCAACCATAGCACTATGATGGCAATGTCTACCTCATCCGACAGCTGCAGGAGATGGAACAACCATTTAAAGTGGAGTTCTCTGGGTCCATTTCTGGGTGCGATTTTACGATGCTCCAGTCAAATGCATGTCTAACGAAGTTGCAAGAGCTCTTGGAAACAAAATTAGGAAGCTCATTTGCTTGGATTCCTCTTTCGATCCTCTTGGATAATATATTCGTGTGAAGGTAGAAGTGGATATTTACAAGCCTCTGAAATCGGGGTTACAAATCTGTATTGGTGGGGAACTTCTATGACTCCCCATTAAATATAAAGCACTTCCTATTTATTGTTATAGATGTGGACTCTTAGACCACACTTTCAAGTATTGCTAGAATGCTGTCGACCAAGAGGAACCAAATCTCCTCGATCTTCCTTATGGACCCTCTATCAAGGCTTCTCCTCTTAAAAAGCCTCGCCTGACTCTCTCTAAATCTGAGCCCCACCCACCTGCTCAAATTGTGTACCAGAAACACTCCTCTGCTAATACCCCACCAACATCTTCCAAATCTCAATCCACACCCCCCTCAAACCAACAACCTCTTTCTTGTCCTCTTTTGCCCATGAACCTTGAGCCCATAAACAGTTCCCCTCTTAAAGAAAACTTACCACTACTACCCTAAAACCAACGTGCCATCGAAATTGACACTACCCTGAACTCACACCTTTGTCCCTTCCCCACCACCCCTCAAACAAAAAAAAAACTTTTACTGTCCCCGAGCTATCCTCACCCACAGATAGTTCTTCTCCAAAACAAAACAGAAAAAAAAAAAGCTTGGAGAAGCTTGCTCGCTCCACTAAAACCACGAACTCCCCAAAACTCAAGTTTGGAGTAGGAACAAAAAGGCCTCTCAGTCCCCACCTAAGCCTGGCTTCCACTGAAAATGTTGACACCAAACGTCTCAAATTTCTATCCATCAATGTCTTGAATGAACCAACGACGGAGGCTGCCAAGAGACAACCACACCGATCCCAATGAGTGGCTTAAGCTGGAACTGTCGAGGGCTTGGGAACCCATCGATAGTTCAAGAGCTGATTCAACTCACCACTATTAAAAAACTCGATTTTGTCTTTCACACGGAGGCCGCAACAGTGGTCTCTGCTAACTTTGGAACAACTCCCTACAAATCCAAATTATCTCATTGTCACTTCACCATATTGATGCTATTGTTTTTGCCCCCACGGGATATGTTGATTGGCGTATTACTGGGTTGTATGGATGGCCAGAAGAGCAAGATAAAAAGCTCTCTTGGCAATTACTCAGTGACCTCAACCTCGAACCAAGTTTTGCCTGGTTGTGTGTTGGTGACTTTTAACGGGATCCTCTACTCTTCTAAAAAAGTGGAGGATGCCAAAGGGAGCCCCCCAAAATGGAAGTTTTTCGGACTTGTTTAGATTCTTGTGGCCTTAAAGATCTAGGGTTTATGGGACCAAAATTCACCTGGACCAATAAACAAGAGGGAAGAGCAAATATTCAGGAAAGACTTGATAGATTTCTGGGCAACTCAACTTGGTGCACACGTTTTCCTGATTTTTACGTTGAGCACCTCATCCGCCGCCACTCTGACCACTGCCCAATTGGCATTTCTTGGCTCCCAAAGAAATTTCAGAGAAGAAGACGAAAGAAATCCTTCCGCTTTGAGACAATGTGGCTCCAAGATGACACTTGCAGAGGGGTTGTCGATGACTTTTAGCTCTCTCATCAAGTCACACCCTTAGTAGAAGCTATTTATGAAAAATTTGACCAAGTTGGAAGAGTGATTCTTGCCAATCTCCAGGGAGCCGATCCATCAAGTGCTAACCTTTGTAGAATGAAGTAGGTCAAGGAACTCCTCACCAATCTTGAAAAAAAAAGAAGAAACCATGTGGCTTCAACGTTCCCGAGCTAATTGGCTTAAGGATGAAGATAAAAACACCAACTTCTTCCACCGCACAGCTTCAGGCAGACGAAAGAGTAACAAGATCCACTGCATTAAAAACAGGGAAGGGAACTGGATTGATGATGAGAACTTGTTTGAAGGAATTTTTGTTGATTACTTCGGGACAATCTTTACATCAGAAGATGGTGCACAACCTGACAGTATTTTGAATGCAATACAACCAAAAGTCTCCCCAGATATGAATGAGCACCTGACTGCGGAGTATAGAGAAGAGGATATCATTGAAGCTCTCCAACAAATGCACCCCCTCAAAGCACCAGGTCCGGATGGTATTCCTGCCCTTTTTTTTGTTAAATTCTGATACCCTTAAAGCTGATGTCGTTCCTATGATCCTTAATATTCTTAACAATATGTTCTCTTCCAAACCCATTAACCACACCAACATTGTTCTCATTTCAAAAAACAATTCCCTTGCCACCCCACAAGAGTTCCGTCCAATCAGTTTGTGTAATGTTGTTGTTAAACTTGTCACCAAATGTATTGCTAACCGCCTCAAAACCATCCTCCCTGACATCATCAATCAAGCCCAATCAACTTTTATCCCTAGCCGCCTTATTACTGATAATGCCTTGCTAGCTTCAGAGCTCTTCCACACCATGAAAATTAGTAACTCCCAGCGTCAGTCGTCAGGCTAGCTTTGCTTTAAAACTCGACATGTCGAAAGCTTATGATCGAGTTGAATGGGCCTTCCTTGATAAGACAATGTCTCAATTGGGTTTCTGCACATAGCATTTGTTGATACTGTTATGCGATGTATTACCACAGTTTCCTACTCAAACATTATCAACGAGATCTCATCTTCACCATTCTCACCATCTCACAGCCTGTGCCAAGGAGATCCCCTGTCACCTTATTTATTCCTCTTCTGTGCAGAGACTTTCTCTGCCCTTATTCAGCAAGCAGAAACAAATGGGCTTATTCATAGAGCGAGAGTCTGTCGCAACGCTCCAAGAATCTCACATCTTTTCTTCGGTGATGACAACCTCATTTTTGGTCGTGCCAACGAGAGAGAGATTCTTACAATTAAAGCCATCACTGATCAATATACGAAAGCTTCAGGCCAAAGAAATCATTAGTTTCCTTTAGTTAGTGCATTCCCAGAGAACAATCTTCTTCATTGGGGATCCTGTGTGGAATGTCAGTTGTGGAGCACCACAACTCTTATCTTGGTCTCCCAGTCCATGTGGGGAGGAAGAAGAGAGACATCTTCGATTTCCTTGCGGACAGGGTCAACAAAAAACTCAAAAATTGGAAAATCAGAACTCTCTCTCAGGCAGAGAAGCTGATTCTAATCAAGGCAGTAGCATAGGCTATACCATCCTACATCATGAGTTATTGTTATCTCCCACATTCATTCAAAGAATCAACCAAATCATTGCTATTTTCTGGTGGGGACAAAGAAATTGTGAAAAGGAGAATCTATTGGTGTTCTTGGGATCAGTCTTGTGCTGCGAAGGATTTCGGAGGGCTCGGGTTTCGGGAGTTGGATTGCTTCAATAGAGCTTACTTGTAAAACAGGGCTGGAGTTCTCTCCAAATCAGAGTCCCTTCTAGCGCAAAGTAGGAAAGCTCGTTACTTCCCCAGGGATTTTTTTCTCAACGCCAAGGCAGGCTACAACCCAAGTTTCTCTTTGCGAAGTGTTCTTGCTGGGCAATCTGTTCTTAAGGAAGGACTTGTTTGGACCATTCGTAATGGGCACTCCATCTCCCTTTGGAATGATCATTGGATTCCAGGGAATCCTCCTCTGACACCTCCCCCCAATTTTGTTTTCTGTGTAGGATCTCTCAACTATTAGAGACTTGATGGCGGATGATGGTGAATCATGGAACATTCAGCTCCTTAATCTTCTCTTTTCTGTTGAAGTGGTTGGGAAAATCTCTACAATTCCAATTTCCGCAGCCCTGCTGTAGGACTGTCTTCGATGGAGCTTCACCAAAGATGGTCTTTACTCTGTCAAATCGGGTTATTGGGTGGCGAAGAGCAAAAAAGATGTTTTATCATTGAAAGCCTCTTCGTCATCCAATAATCCAGCTCACTGGCGCTGGCTTTGGAAACTCCAGATCCCCCTTAAAATTCAAATTTTCATTTAGCGATGCCTCCGGGGAATCCTCCCATCAAAATCAAACTTGCTTGCTCGTGGATTACATTTAGACCCAATTTGCTCCAGATGTGGTTTAGCCGTGGATCCCTCCGGAGGAGCCTTGGATCAAGTTTAATTCATATGCCTCACTCAACCCTTTGGGCGGAGCTGGTCTTGCCGGGGTGTTTCACGATCATAGCGGTGCTGCCCTCAAAGTTACATCAGAGTTTCTGCTGGAGTGCCAGGAAATTGATATCGGAGAGGCAACGGCGTGTCTGCATGGAATCATCGCTGCTCGACAATTTGGATTTAAGCAGGTTGAATTTGAGATGGAAAACCAAGTGGTGGCTCTCCAGCTCCAAAAAAGATGCATTCCCTCTACTTCTCTTGGTACCATTTTGTCCAATATCTTGCACTTTGTTCAAGATTTGGAGTAGGTTAAATTTGTATGTGTCTCTAGATCCCACAATTTGTTGGCGCACAAGATTGCCAATCTTGTTCGCAATCAACACTCGAGCCTTGATTGCTCTGTTTGTACCCCGACTGCATTACAGTGCCTTTTGGCAGCTGTTGCCTGATTTATGTTAAGGTTTCTTTTCTCTAAAAAAAACATTGTTGTTGATATTTAATTCTATTTTAATAATTTCAATAATAGTTTTTAGTTTGTTGCAATTTCATTTACTATAACCTAGTTTTTTTTATTGTTTTTTTTTAAAAAGGGTGAAAATACATTGTCAAAAATATGAAGAAATAATATCTCTACTACAGTTCTCCTATAATAAATTTGAACATTAACTAAACTCTGATAATTATTAGATGATGTTAATTAATATAATTCCTCCAAATTCAAGGGTCAAAATATTTAAAAATAAAAGCTTTCTATCAGTAAATAATAATGTAAAGCAAAGTGAGTTTTAAGTAGATAAAGAAATTGTTGTAAATTGAATTCATTATAGATATGCAATTTTAAAGAAAGTTATAGAGAGCATACTATAAAGCGAGAAAGAATATTATTATTCGTAGAGAGTTACAATATAATTCTCAATCTCATATATGCAACTATAGTAGGAATGTAATCAAACTGATTTGAGCCGACTATATTCAAATTTGATTTGTTATACATTTAATAATGAGTTGAGCTTCGATTTTTTTTTTATAGTATATTTTAAAATTTACAAATTTTATCGAGTTTTAGTCGAGTCTAAATAAATTTATAAAATATAGAATATATTTAAATACTGATTGTTATTCTGAAAAAAAAATTATTTATTCCAAAATTGATATCTTATTCATTCTCAAATTCAATTTTTTTTTCTTGTTATTAAAATAATTTACCATTATTTTACTATTAAATCATTAAAGTATTACTTTTATAAAATTAATTCTTTTATTTTCTTACTAATGCTAGCTAACGAGTTTGCGTATGAGTTCAATACTTTTTTTTTTTTTTTTGAATAGGAATACATTTATTAAACTCACACACCCAAATGTCCCCAGGGAAGCTCGAACCTGTGACCTCTTGGTCTAGGCAAGGTGCTTTCACCACTACACCCCGAGCGAGGGGACGAGTTCAATACTTTGATGCTCAAGTTTGATTGATTTAATAAATGAGATCGAACGAATTTATTAAATAGAGATCCGAAGAATTCACGAACAATTTAAATCTGATATATTTTTAGAATATATTTTGAATAAATATATTTATAAGTGATATGTTATTTATAAATTTGAAAAAATAGAATAGAGCTCAATGTTAAATCTAAAAGAATTTCACAAATTGAAAATTCTGGAATACAAATATCGAACGAGCCTAAATTCCGAAACGAAAGAAACAAGGAAGAGACTACGTTTTTCTCTTCAAAGCGAATCGCCGCCGCCGTGGCTGTTGTCCCTTAAAACCATTATTCTACTCCAATTCTCAGATTTTTAGCGCCGGGATCTTTAGGTAATCGTTCAGAAGATAAAGAATCCGCTCCGACGCATATTATGGCGGCGAGTCATAATATGCTGAATGTGGAGCATAGGCCGTCGTGGGGGTCTCGGAGCGTCGAGTGCTTCGAAAAACTCGAACAGATTGGGGAGGGGACTTACGGGTGAGGCCAGAATTTCCCTTTCTTTTCAATATCAACACAATAATTTTTTTTTCCTTTTTGGTTTATGATACGGTATTGTAGTTTTCGAGAAGAGTTGATTGCAGCTATTGAATTTTGTAAATTTTATAATTTTCACTAATCAATATCACTTTTTTTAATCTCTCCCCCTTCCTGCTTCTGGAACTGTTCTTATCACCGTTACTTGTTTGTGCTGTTGCGGAATTAAATTATTTTATAAAGTGAGAGTGATATTTTATCCATCAAAGTTTCAGGTTTTGCTATGTAGAATTTTTTTGGTTGTCCTTTTGATTGTTTTCATGATCCTCTTATTATGTTTATACAATTTATTCTGATGGTGTTCGACAAAGTGAGAATACGAAGCTTGCCAGTTCCGGCATCTCGGGTTCAAAATTTTGAAGATAATATTCATCAAAATGTTGCTGCTTTGATTTGAAGAAGATTGTGTGTATCTAAATAGCACTACATTCTAAGATTTTAAAATCTTTTCAAAAATACAGGCTTTCCCTATGTTATTATAGTTTATTCATAAATAGAACGTCCTGTGTTCAAATCTGACTGCTACTCATTGATCAAAATTTCTAGGTATTCATATAGAAAATTAATGTTTCGATGCTGTTATTGGTTTACTTGTAATAGCTCTTATGTGTATGAGCAAGTGTGGAGCATTAAATTTTGTTCTTGTGATGGTGATAATCTTTTTTTAACATGTTACTTAGATTAACTTAAATATCCTTTTCTAATTTGTGCGTGTGTATGCTCTCTCTTACTCTCTCTCAGTCAAGTATACATGGCCAAAGAAAAGAGAACTGGGGAGATTGTGGCTTTGAAAAAGATACGGATGGATAATGAAAAAGAAGGGGTATTGTTCTTCTCCTCAGTAATTGCGTGTATCTTATAAGAATATTTCATGCATGATGATGGAAATGCCAATAGCTGCTTCTCCTCATCATATTTGGCGTAATTTTTCATTCTTTGCAGTTTCCTATCACGGCGATCCGTGAAATAAAAATTCTTAAAAAGCTACAGCATGAAAATGTTATTAAGTTGAAAGAGATAGTGACATCTCCTGGTACTTATTTTTACTTAATATTTTGGATTATATCTGTGTGAGTTTTTATCTACTACTGATATACAATTCATCTTCTTACTTCTAACTTATTGTGGATGCGTTGTGTAGGTCGTGAAACCAATGAGCAAGGACAGACAGGTTAACTTTCTGCTCTTCAATGGTAGGAGCTTCTTTTTTTCTCTGTTAGGCATTGATAGAATGCTTTTTTTTTTTTAAACACAGATACAGATAACAATAAGTACAAGGGAAGTATTTATATGGTCTTTGAGTACATGGACCATGACTTAACTGGCCTAGCAGATCGTCCTGGACTAAGATTTACTGTGCCACAAATAAAAGTACCATGAGCTTTCCTTAAATTTGTATTAGTTGATGTTTTGTAAACTTTCCTCCATGGGATAATTCATTGTATGTTGTTTTGTAGTGTTACATGAAGCAACTCCTCACAGGTCTTCATTACTGTCACGTTAATCAAGTGCTTCACAGGGACATAAAAGGTTTCAGATTAATGTTATGTGCTATAGTTAGAATTGGAATTGTGCAGGTGGTCGAAGTTTTAATAGTAACTCATTGCAGGCTCCAATCTTCTCATTGACAATGAGGGAAACCTGAAGCTTGCAGATTTTGGACTTGCACGTTCCTTTTCCAATGACATTAATGCTAATCTTACTAATCGGGTTATTACATTGTGGTATAGGTAAAACCTCTATACTTTGCCTAGCATACAATAAGTCAATTCAAGATTCCAGTAGTAACAATGGCTCTGTTTCTTCCTCATTTCTGTACTGTTTATTATTTAGACCCCCAGAGTTGCTTCTTGGAGCCACAAAGTATGGCCCAGCTGTGGACATGTGGTCTGTGGGTTGTATCTTTGCTGAGCTATTGTATGGGAAACCCATCTTACCAGGAAAGAATGAGGTTAGAATTATCTGTGAACCATGTTTATGGAGTTTCATATGCTTGTTTTGCTTTCGTATGCAATTTTGGTTTTGTTGAATGTGGTGGAACCATAAACTTGAAAGTATTTTGTGTAGATTAGATGGTTGCACAGTTGCAGAATTTAAATGTGATAAATACAAATATGTATTAAACTTGGCTTCCATGCAGTTCAAATATGTACCTCGTTTTCGGTATGGGTGCATGGAAGCCCATCTTAGAAATATTGAGGCTTGTGTAGATGGTGAAACACAATTGTAGAATTATTTCTCTACCTCTATGAGAAGAGAAGATAGATAACTTAATAAGTCCTAGGACCAAGCAACCAATTAAGCAAGCATCTTGTTTCCTAGTTTTGGATTTGTTCTTGAACAGTAATATTGCTAATAATCATTTATGGAGTGCTAGGTTAAAATGGGTCTAATCCTCCTGATACTGAGGCCTATGACCCATTTTCAGAAGAGCATATCTGAAATCACCACCCCCACAGTCGTTCCTCCCTACCAACCATCATTCGTACACTGTTTCCATTCCCACATTTGATCAAATCATCACCCCCTATGTCCCCATCTCGTGAAAACTTACTCTGGTTAATTATATCCATGACTCCATAACCTGCTTGCAAAAATGAGTCATGAACTCATTATCATCTTATATTCAATTGTCTTGCAGCCTGAACAGTTAAATAAAATATTTGAACTTTGTGGAACCCCTGATGAGTCAACGTGGCCTGGTGTTTCCAAGATTCCTTGGTATAACAAATTTAAGCCCACTCGTCCAATGAAAAAGCGAATTCGAGAGCTCTTTAGACAGTTAGTATTGAATCAAAATTTAATTATATACATTTTTTATTTAGTGTTCTGTTCCTAGTTTTTGGTGTACTAAATGGTTATTTGCTATGCAGTTTTGACCGACATGCTTTGGATTTGTTGGAGAAAATGCTTGTCCTTGATCCTGTTCAGGTATCTTACTTCATCCAGTAAGGTTTATTTATTTATTTATTTTTGGTTATGAACAACTTGCTATGCAATCGGAAAGTATTTTTATTCTATTTAATACTACCTCCGTCCCTTCCTATTAGTCCCATAGGAAGGGACACACAAACCAATGCAAGTAAATGTTTGTGAGTGGAGTGAAATTAATATTTTATTGATGAGTGTGAAAAAGTTTGCTATTTTAGGAAATGGGACTAATAGAGTGGGACGGACCAAAAAGGCAAATGGGACTAATAGAGTGGGACGGAGGGAGTATCTTTTTTCCAAATTTTGGCTCCTATCTGGCTGAAAGGATATAGTGTATATGTGATTATATGATGATATGTATTTCTTTTCACTCACCTGAATAGATTAATTGGCTGCTATTTGTTGAATATAAATTGGAATATGATTGCAGTAACTGATGCCACATTCAATAAAAACGGGTGCAACTAATGGAAATTAAATTGGAGAAGAAATTACTACTCCCTCCGTCCCAATGAAGTAGTCTCATTTTTCATTTTTGTCTGTCCCATAGAATTGTCCTATTTCCTAAAATGACAAACTTTTTCACACTCACCAATAAAATATTAATTTCACTACTCTCACAACCCTTAATTTTCGTGCCGAAAAGAAACGGGACGGAGGGAGTATATTATTTGATACCAAAGAGGTACTGTGGTATGTTCCATGCATTAACTGCTAGGAAAGGCTAGTGAATCAGGAAAATATTTCCATGTTCTTTTTTTTTGGTTATATTTGCCTTTTAATATATTATAAAACATAAATGTCAGGTTTGTAGTAAATCAAATTAAGCAAACAAATGCGTGTTTTCTGAAACCATGGTGCAATAGAGTTAAGATAATTGATTTACATGCCTTGGGCCCATGGCCACCTAATACAGAGTTATAATGCAAACTGAGTATTTTCTGTTTTAGTTTGTACATCTTGTTATCCTAGTTCTTCAATGGTAACTTTTTTCTTTTATGTTTTCGTACTGGCGCTCATCTTTTCTCCTATTTTTCCTCTCATAATCTCTCAACTTGCAAAGAGAATATCAGCTAAAGATGCTTTAGATGCTGAATATTTCTGGACTGATCCCTTACCTTGCGATCCAAAAAGGTACGAGCGATCCAATATTTTCTGAACCTCAATGGATAAGTCGTGTGATACCTTGCTTATATTTGGTGTATTAGCAAGTTTCTGAGTTTCATAATTATTTAGTTTGCCAAAGTATGAATCATCACACGAGTTCCAGACAAAGAAGAAGAGGCAGCAACAACGGCAAAATGAAGAAGTTGCAAAGCGACAGAAGTTGCAGCATCCACAGCAACATGCTCGCTTGCCTCCAATCCAACAATCCGGTCAACCTCACCAACAGCACTGGAATGGTACTGGCCACCAGATGAATAACAATTCCCAGGTGGCTATGACTGGTGGGCCAAGTCATCATCATTACGGAAAGCCACGTGGTCCACCAGCAGGGCCTAGTAGATACCCTCCAGGTGGGGCTACTGGTGGCTATTATCAAGACCGGGGAGGTCAGAGTGGAGGCTATAACAGTGGCCCATATCCCTCCCAAGGGCGAGGTCCTCCATATCCAGGAAACACAGCTCCCTCAAATGCCCCCCGAGGAGGGGCGGGGGCAGCTGGTGGATACGGGGCTCCTCCCAATTATTCGCAGAGCAGTCAATATGGAGTGTCTGGCGGAAGAGGTCCAAACTCAATGGGTGGTAGTAACAGAAACCAACAGTATAGTTGGCAACAATGACAAACGTGTTGTTTAGTTGTTGCAGCATACATGCCAACATATATACATTGTGGAGCAGCAGATAGAGTTTTGCAGTCGATGTCTCAGGAATTAGTTACTTTGCTATATGTATATTTTGTGATTCATTTTCATTAATTGGTATAGGTTTCTATGGATTTGTTTTCTTCCCCTTCCGGGGTCGATGGTATCTGGGATTTATGCTTCAAATACATGCATATATGAATTTCATCACCAAGTTGTTGGTCTAAACAAGCCACTCGTGTTTGGGGCAATGACTGCAGTGTCATCGTCATCCACATCATCTGCATTGGAATTTGCTTCTGCCTGCATACACTCATTTACTTGTCTCACAACATCATGCATGTTTGGTCTCCTTGAAGGGTATCTGGAGATACAGGCCATGGCCAGTTCTAGGATCCTCCACCCCACATTAACGTCGAAGTTTTGATGTAAACGAGGATCGATGATGCCCCTAATGTCTCCATTTCTGATCCGAGGGGCTATCCATTGTGTGATGTGTGTTGTTCCTTGCACGATGGCTTGTTGGCCTGTTATGACGACGAGAATCACCACGCCAAAGCTATACACATCCACTCTCTCTGTCAGCATGTTTGGCTCGTTGTACCTGTTCCAGTTCCAAATCCATCTCCTTTATTACACTTCCAATTCAATCCATACACTATCACCCTCTAGCCATGATTTGTTTGTGACAGAAATCTTGCAATGACTACTTACTCAGGGTCGTGATATCCTGGAGTGCCCATGATCCTGGCGGTCTGGACAGGGAAGATCCTCGAGAGCCCGAAATCGGCTAATTTAGCTACAAAATCCCTCGTCAACAGAATGTTTTGTGGCTTAATATCACGATGAATTATGGGTGGATCGCAGCCATGGTGCAAATATTCGAGCCCTTCTCTCGCAACAACATCACATATTATGCTTGCTGTTAGTTGCAGAAAACTAATGCATTAAGTTAGTATATTAATCACTACTAGATCAGATTTGAACTACCTTTTGCTGCACCATTCAATATTGAAAGTCTTCTTTCCCAGCTCAACACATTCGGATTACTCTCTGTAACACATCATATATATATATATATATATATATGAATATGATAGTGCAGATTCCTTTATAAGATAATGCAAAGAGTGGAAGAAAGTAGGTTGACCAGACAAGACAAGTGGCTCATGAGGTTCCCGTTTTCCATCAACTCAAAGATGATAGCTCTGTTTGTTCCCTCATTGCAATATCCGAAAATTCTTGTTAGATTTGTGTGATGAACAGTTGCTAGGATTTTCACCTGCAAGAGTAATACGCATGGTTAATTTGTCCCAATAATCAACTAGTTGTCTGTAGCAGTGCAGGAAATCATTGGTTGGTACCTCAGACTTGAAATCTGTGGACTGTTCCTCCGGAGAAACCTTGAGTACCTTAACCGCAACCTCCTCCTCCACTCCATTCATTCTTCCACGGTATATATTACCATACCCTCCTTCTCCAATAACTCTTCTTTCTCCTATCATTTTCATCACCTCCCTATAACTAAATTGTCTCAACTTTGCCGTACCTGCCTCTTCATTTCAAATTCATTTTTTCGCCAAGAAAAAGCAACGCATATCAGCTAAAAACTCAACCCCTTTCTTTTTTTTTTTTAAAGATTGTTACGGCTGACCGACCTTCTGGTTTTCTCCAAATGAACAAGTATAAGATTGCTGACAAAACGAGGATTCCTAACAATCCAGCAATTGAAGCCACTACCGGAACAACTGCTGCACTAGAGCTGCTGCTGCTCTTCTTTTTCCTGCATGCATCGTATTCGTCTGCACAATCATCTGGGGTTATGCTCGTGTGGTTGGTGGGGACGTCAAATCTGCCATCATTCATCGCACTAATACATTTAAAAACTATCTATCTATATATATATATTTTCCCCATTTTCAGACAATCATGAAGTTTGAATCAACCTCAAAGTCAAGGATCCATTTTTAGATTTTTCTAGCAGGCCGGTTGGCAATGCACCGGTGAAGTTGTTTCCTTGTAGATACCTGCAGTAAACCAAACAATGTAAAAATATTATTTCATATATATATGCATTGCTGATTGCACCTCTAAATTTTAAGGATTTCTAATGATTAATATATTCAAATAATTATTAAATACATTCGACGATGGACATCATCCAAAGAGAAAAGATGGGCTTACAAGTGTGTCAATGAAGGAAGCCAAGATAAAAATTCAGGTACCTCCCCTGTCAGATTATTATTTGATAAATCCCTGAGAACCATACAAATTAAATTTTATTTTTTTGGTCAATATAGTATGTGTACTTTTCTAGTCCGATTCATATATATATATATATATATATATATATATCTATATAGGGGAGTGATTAGGCTGAACAGGTGTATGTGAATGAACAGAGAATAAAATCTAACCATCCATTTTGTAAATCAACGTTCCAGATTAAATCTTTTCGTCTATCATTAAATAGGCTAGTTTTTGTCATTTAAAGGGCATAAACGGAAAAAAAAAAAAACCCGCACAATTAAAAACTGAAAGTCGAAATTTATGGGGACAGTTACCAATTAGGATCAACCCACGATCTAGACAAATTTAATCGAATATTTAGCATATTTGTTGGTTGTCATTAATGATTTTTTCCATTATTATCAAATAAATTGGAAAGAGAAAATGCACCACGATTTATTCCATAATCTTAAGTTAATCGTTATCATTGTTTATTGCTTTGTGTGTCATTGTTTATGACTTTGTGTGTCATTATAAGGTTATTCTCTCAACTTCCAGTAATATATTATCATTAAATGTATAAACAATTTTAATTATTCGTTAAACAGGGATTCGAAGAATGATACATTTATTAATAAATAATGACACTCACATAAAATAAAAATGACAATCGCATATGACACAAAAATAATAAAATCTAGACGTGAAGGCGATCCACCAAGTGTCAGCCGGATTCGAAGAATGATACATATATTCATAAATAATGACACTCACATAAAATAAAAATGACAATCGCATATGACAGAAAAAAATAAAATCTAGACGTGAAGGCGATCCACCAAGTGTCAGTTGGATTCGAAGAATGATACATTTATTCATAAATAATGACACTCACATAAAATAAAAATGATAATCGCATATGACAGAAAATAAAATAAAATCTTTGACAGTTCACATCCGACTTCTTCGATGGTTGAGATTCTCACTCGACGGCGTTCCCTCTGCCTGAGCGATGCCGGTGCCGGCGACTGAATAAGTGGGAGAATGGTGGCCGTCCGGTTTCAGACCGGCGACGGGGAGTGTGTCCAAGCGCAGATCTGCGCGTTCCTGGCCTAGCGGTGTTTTGCGCGATTGACGAAGGGTGGCGGGCTCGACTGACTCGCCGTGCAGCGATACAGCCGGCGTGTTCGCCGGCATTTGCGACGACGTCGGTGAGGGAGAGCCATGGCTGGTGGCCAGACGATGGTGAGGGAGAGGGTGGACGATCATGAGGGAGAGGGTGGACGATCGTGAATGAGAGGGTGAATTAACAAATTAATTGAACCCTAAAAGAAGCTAAATAAATTAAATCCCAAAAAATTAGGTAACTACCATAATTATCAAATCTACTATAAAATATAATAATATTTACTACCTAAAATGCCCTTTCAAATAAATAAATAAATTTAATGACTGCCACGTGTCATTATTATAACCATCAGATTCAAAAAATTAATGGTTAGATTATAGGTCATTGTTCATTCACAAACACTTAGTTCAGAAATGAACGCAACTCTATATATATATATATATATATATATATATATTTTTTTTTATTTACTACATATGATTGATTATACATACAAATATTGAAGTGTGGTTAAATTGGATATGGAAGGAGCTATAATCCCAACCAATTTACTTGATGATAAATCCCGGCCAAAAAAAAAAAAAAAATTTCAAATATTTTGGAATCGATGATAAGTAAAATATGAGTCCCAATAAAGCTTACAAAGAAATGATATTAGGAGGGTCAAAGGCAGAAAAACTGCAGTTTATGCCAATCCATACAAAATTCTGCGGTAAGCACGGGTCTCCTTCCCAATTCCTCCCAAATATTCCGTATATTTTTTTGACGCTATAAATGGCAGCAACTTCAAAAAACAAAACAGTCGACGTTATATATACACGTACAAAATATGATGAGAAAATCTTCGCAGCGTACCATCGGTTGGTTTCAGAATGCAGGAACTGCATCACTTGGTAAAGCTCGAAGGCGTTGAGCATTGCAGGGAGCTTGGATGTGGACGTGGTGTTAATAGAGAACTCAACTCATCTATGTAGGATGAAAGCGTGCTGCCAAGTGTCTCTACATAGGGTCCGAACCAGAGTAAGCCATTGCGATATATATTCATCTCTCTCGACGAATTACCACGAACTCCGCGAAATGAAGGTACAAGTAATACTGGTTGGAGAAATTATCTGGGTTGACGGTAAAGGTAAAAGAATCGTTGATTTGTAGGAGTTGGTTGGCAGTTTTCATGACGACCAACGGTGGATAGAAGGGGTTTCGGTTGAGGAAGGCGGTCGTTATGATAGAGGTGTTGGTCATGTTTAGGGTAGTCCAAATGCGATCCAAAGGGTCGTCTTTGTACCTATTCATCAAACACATGCATGAATCTTGATGATCAATACCACTTTACAAATAAATATGTGGCAAATCCATGTCCCATAAAATCACACAAGCTTTTTCTGTTAAAACCAATAATTAATAGTATTATACTAATATCAGAGTTTTTGTCAAAACAAGTTGGGGAGCCCAACGTGGACTAATTAATGCCCTATCCCACCGGTGATCGATAAACCAGTAGGGGTCTTGATCTCTCATCCAGGCTTAGCCCCTGCTCCATATCGGACCGGGTTTCTCATTTCCTTAGTTATAAGAGTTCCCAACGCAGATAATATCATATTAATATCGGATTTTTTATACTCTCATCAACAAATATGTGAACGTACCTGTAGTTATTGAAAGTTGGCGATCCCAAATCCCAACGGGCCACGAGCTGGAGTGACCCAGAAGTGGTGTTGTACATAGGATCAAAGGGTCGTAATTCAATGAGAGAAATGAAAGGCGTGCCGAGGCCGGTATTCACCAAGCAAAGATACAAATAATCCCAAGTGGGGATGTGCAGGATTTCTTTCACCTCAGCGAAATCCGAGAGGATGATTTTCATCGTCAACCAGTAATCAACTCCCAGATACACATCAAACTGCGGTAACTTGTTTTCACCGTCGTAATTCCCGTACATGAAACCCACCCTCAGTAATATTTTGTTGCCTTTACCATATAATGGTCTGAACGTGTAGCAGTTTTTATTTCCCTGAGGCCCTGGGAAGCTTCTCACGTTCAATAACTGAGGTGGGTAACCTGACCTGAATTCGGGAGAGATGCTTCTGCCTTTGCCCGATTCGACGTAAGGGTCGTCAGTAGTGTAAAACAAACCTGTTTTTGAGTCGTTGCTACCGCGTAGGCCACAATCCAGGCTTATGAAACCTGGAAATATATATCATGACAAACATACGAATCCAACTCCGACTTGTAATATATGGAAGTTCCAAATCAATATATATTCATATAAAACTGAGTGCATTGATGGATATGTGGAGAAAAAATCAAACTGAAATGATGGAATAATATTGGTGATCTGAGCAATGCATGCAAACCTGGTGGAGTTTGAGCTAGGGCATGATGAACAGAAAAGGCAAATGCCAGAAGCAGCTGCATCACGAGCTGCGGAGATTTCATCTTTTTTTTTCTTCCCTTGTGTTGTTTAAGGTGCTAGCTAATTAAATATCCGGTACGCGCGCATCATGCTTCTCATCAATTCTTCATTTACTAACTATGTTAATTATTTTATTTAAAATACACAAGTTTTCAATAGACACATTATTAAAAGAGCAAAAATCTATTATAGCAATTTGGTTAAATATACTTTAGTAAATAACAACCCTTATGAAATACTCCAAAAAATAGCAAAAACACCTTTTCATCAATTTTTCTTCCATAAATACCCTTCAATTATTTCTCTTTTATTTATTTCAATTATAATTATTTTTATTTCTAATATTTCCATATCTTTTATTTCTAATTCTAATTTTTAATTTAATTTCTTCTAATTGTTGATGTAATTCTTTAATTTTAGATTATAATATTTCTATGTTAGAACTAAGTTGTCTAATTTTCTGTATATTTTCTTTATCAACAAGTGTAAATTTTCTTACTAGACAACTATAAGCAGTATGAGCTTCAAGATATTCTTTTCGTAATTTTTGTTGCATCAATTCATCAGTATAAGGAAGATATATGCTCATTTCATCATCTATTTTTATTGATATAAAAGTGGAACTAGGCATAATTTAATTATATTTTATCATTTATTTCTGTAACTACTGTTTTTAATTCTTGTATTTGTTTATTTAGTTGTATAATTTGATTATCTGAATGTAATGTTTGTCTTTTTAGTGGTTCAGGCCATTTATTTTGGTTTATATTGCTTGTACTAGCTCTTGGTTGTTCTATTTTTAAGATTGGTGTATTATTTTGAATTCTTTGAGATGAGCTTCGTTGAATGAATTTTTGTAGGCTATCATTTTTTCTTATTATAGTACTTGTAGTACTTAATAATTCATCTGTATATATTCTATCTCTATGTTGGAAAATTATACTTAAATTACTGTTAGTTAATGCATAAGATACTTTGTAACTTACAGCAAATGATATGTCTAAGGATTTCATTAAATCTTTTTTAAGAAAATTACATCGGACTCCAATTGCATCACTAAAGGTTTGTGTTTGGAAAGGAATTCCATATTGTAATGCAACATTGAATTTAATGATGTCTAAACCTAGATTGCCATCTATTTCTCCTATAATTTTATCTTTTTCATTCAAAATTCTATTGTCAATAATTTGTAATTGTACGGGTGTGTCTATTGCTGTGAAATAAGTAGATTTTACTATTATTTGTATTATTCCAATATGTATGTATCCTAATTTCTTCTGATCTTTTTTAGGTATTTTTTCTATTTTTTCTTTTATTTTTTCTTTATTCATTATGTATGCTTGGAATTCAAAATTTGCTTGATTCATGTATACTAATGATTCTCCACTCATTAATCCATAGTATACTATATTTTCTCGATTTAGTATGTTTGATATTCTTTTATTAAAAGTTGGAATTTCTATACTTTCTTTGGAGTTAAGTGTTAATTCTCCCTTTTTTCGTACTTTATTTATTATTTTCTTATCGAATATTATATCAGACAAATATTCTCCAATTGATTCTGCTCTTATTATTTCTTTTATATCTTCTTTATCGTCTTGATCTTGCCTCGAGCTTTCTCCTTTTTCAAAAATATTCATAGTAATTGTTTAATATTTTCTTTATATAAATTTATTCGTGGGATTTTAAATTTTTCTCCTTGTATTTTTAATATTAATTCTTTACTTTTTATTTTATAATTAAAGTTTCCTAGAAAATCTATCCCTAATATTATTTCCTTTTGTTCTTGTTTAGATCTTCCATCGATTGATATTTCTATTTTTACTGAAAGTGTTTTACTAAAAATAATATTAACAGATGTATATTTAGTGTTTCGTACTGGAGTTCCTTCGAGAGTAATATATGTTACTTCTGGATATAAATCACAAATTTCTGTTGCTAGATCTTCACTTATAAAACTTGTACAAGATCCTGTGTCTATTAATGCAACAACTAATTTTTTATTTATACTTGTTAGTATATGATATTGATTATAATTATTATGATCTAATTTAACTTCTATGTTCTTCATATCATTTATTACTCTGTCGGGCCTGCTATATGATGTCACAGCGATATAGGTTGCCACTTTGACATTTCATGCTTGATATGTTGAACTTTGTAAAAGAGTTTTCTGATTTCATACCTGAAATGTTTCTTCTTCAAGATCTCAAGATCAATTCGGCCAAAGAGCTTCCTTGCTGTAGCCGTTTTCAGATCCTCCAGAGATAGAAAAAACCTTTCATATATGAGAAATATATTACATGAGATAGAAAGAGAAATATGTTACAATAGGAAGTGTGTCCTCTCCTAATGAGAGAGCCACCTTATTTATAGGCGACGAACGGACTGCCTTTTACATTATTAGGGTACCACTACACATGGAGGGGTACCACTACACACAATACAATCTAATAATTTACATAGTAGTTACAAAAGGAAAGAAACAAAAGTACAAAAATAGTGATGTCTTTTCACATCTTTTTCTCTTCTATTGTCTCAAAGTCTGCATCTCCGTCGGTGCTTGGTGTACATATGCTACAGGCATGATCTCTAGGGAATTCTTCTATCAGTCTGATACAAATTTCTTGCTTTATTTCTGGAGTGTATTCGAAATCAATTCCTTGTAAATCTCTTAGGAATTTTTCTATATATTTCTGGCTTTGAATATCTACTTCTTTCTCCCTTGCTTGCATGCTCCATATAATTACTGATTTTGAAATATAATTTGTTCGTGCTCGAATCTTGATTCCTCGTAGTAGTATCAGGACATAATTATTTAAAAATTATTGTATGATATCTTCATGCTTTGTATCTCCAATAGTTGGGTAGTTTTGATTGCTTACTCCTATCTGACATAATTGTATGGCTGGTTGTCTAACTTGTCCTGCTTGCTCTCCTTCATTGAAGAATAGTGGATGTGTTGCAAATATCTTCAGAAATCCTTCTCTTTGTTTTATCACTCCTGAATGATATTGTTGAATAGCTTTCTTCATGTAGTTTGGGAAGTATCGAAATATATCCATGCTTCTGAAGTAGATTGTACTTATGAGTCCGCTTTGGAACATCATATATGTCTTAATAGGATCTGCTTCTGGTAAAACAATTGCCTTGGGCCCTTGAAATATTCATTCAATAGGGTATATGCTTGAGAGTTTGTCTGCTATTGTGTAATTAACCAAGAAATTATATTCTTGATCAAAAATTGCTTTGGTTAGTCTTGTTAATTCTTCCCGTTCTTGTTCAGTAGGGATAGAATTTATTGTTAGTGGTTTGTTATTAGGGATTCGCCCTAGACTTGCCATTCTTGATTGAAGTGGTTGTCCTGGCATTGCTGCTTTTGCTGCATAAGTACTTCGGTACTCTGTTAGTGCATTTTTTGCTTCCTGTAGGCTAGGGTATTTTTTGTAGATGATGCCGCTTTGGTTGTTGATGAAGATCGCTGCTTTGCTCCAGTCATCATATATTCCTGTGTTTAAACCATTAAAAATAACATAGTATGCTTTAGCTCTTTCTTCTTCATCAAATTTTTCTTTAGATCGAGATCCACCAGTTGCCTGTTCTTCTGTCTTTGATTTATCCTTGATTGTTGCTGCTGGAAAATCTTCGGTTGATTTGTCACTGGATGAGTTAAGCATTAATTCTATTGCCTGTGCTTCTTTATCTGCTTGGCTTGCTTCCTTTTGTAATTGTTGTGCTTGCAGACGAAGTTGTTTTGTTTTTTCTAATAATCTTTCTCTTTCTGTTTTTTAGGATGGATCGTACTCCTTCCATTCTCTTGTTAATGTATCTGCTAGATTGTTTTCTTTGCCTGAAATGTGTAAAGATAAGAAATCGTATTGTTGAGCTTCAAGGCTCCATCTAAGCAATCGACCTTTATTATACGATTCTTTTATCTTGTATTTTGTAAAGTCTTTTGTATAAGAACTGTCCGTTTGATATATAAATTTTTTTGGTTGTAAGTCCAATTTGAATTTTCGTAATGCTTTTATTAATGCAAGTGTTTCTTTTTCATGGACCGTATAATTCTTCTCAGCTGGTTTAAAAGTTCCTGATGCCCATTTCGTTAATAATATATTCTGAAATTGTTTTAAGAATGATTTTACTTCAGATGGTTTATTATTTGTGATAAATATTTTGAAATCATTATAAACACCTGTGATTGCTTGAAGGACTGCTCCCCAAGTATCTTGACTTGCGTCAGTATTTAGAATGAGTAAATCATTTGGTTTTGGTAGATATAATTTTGGAAAATTCTTACATAACTCTTTTAAAGTTTTTACAGCTTGTGTTGCACTAATTGTCCATTTCCATGGGATCTTTTCTGATATCATTTCTTGTAGTAATGCTCGTTCTTTTGAAAGTTGTTTTATAAAACTATTTTCACCAATGTAGTTTAAACATCCAAGAAATTGTTGTATTTGATTTCTATTTTCTAATTTATCTGGAAATTTATTAATTTTTTCTAATAAATGTTTTTGTGGTTTTATGTATCCCCCTTTTAAAATCTTCATTCCTAGGAATTCTACTTCTTCTAATGCTATTTTTGCTTTTTCTTTACTTAGAATTACTCCTTTTTCTTTTAGTTGTAGTAGAATCTTTGCAACTTGATTTAAATGATGTTTTCTTGTTCCTAAAGTAAAAATTATAATATCGTCTATATATGCCAGACTTATAGATTCAAACCCCTTAAGATTATTATCCATAAATCGTTGATAGATACTAGGTGCTTGTTTTAATCCAAATGGCATAACTGTAAATTGATATTGATTTTGTGGTGGACAACTAAATGCTGTTAAAGGTTTAGTATCCTTATGTAATCGTAACTGCCAATATCCTGATTTTGCATCAAGGGTTGTGAACCATTCTGCCTTTTTAATTTTATTAAAAATATAATCTTGCCTAGGTAATTTGTATGCATCTCCTCTAGTGGCTTTATTCATTTCTTTATAGTTTATAACCATTCTTCTTTTTCCCCGTTTAATTTCATTATGATTTTCAACATAAAATGCTGGTGCACTATGTGGACTTATGCTTGGTTCTATAATTCCTTTTTCTAATAATTTTTCTGTTTCTTCTTTAAATTCTGCGACATCTCTTTCTGTATATGAAATTCTATTTGGTACATTTACTTCTTTATTGGGATCTATTAATTCTATCCTAACTTCCATTGTATTTGTATTTTTAATAGGGTCTAAAGGATCTTGACTGCTTATTTCGTCGAGGATTCTCAAGACTTTTATTTCGATTTCTTCGTAATTGATTTTTAAGTTCATGGATAATCTTTCCTTGTAAAAAGGAAAGTGTAGTATATATCTTTGTTGTAACTAAATGTCTACGTTGGTTTTCCATTGCCGGACAACGTAATTTTACTCTATCAATTTCTTGAATAAAAGGATAATATTTTTTAAGAAAAGTGTATCCTAGTATTAATGGTACTCCTGTCACTACTAGAAATTTGGGCTATAGTGACACCCTTTTGCTAACACATCTATAAAAATGTTGTTATATTATGTATATTATGACAAGTGTTAGGAAATGTTTGTATTAAATATTTAATTTATATATTTTTTTAACTGAAAAATAAA
>JAPKLW010000106.1:947439-968642 GCA_026898455.1 Plectranthus barbatus | reverse complement strand
TGATTTCAAAGCATCTTATTCGAAAACAACATCTAAAGTTCAGTAAATAGGATCAAAAGATAACTCTAAATGAGAGTTATCAATTACCATTTTTATTTTAAATCTAAATGAAGGCTATTATTGTAAAATAATGATATCAGATATCTCTTTCCTTAACCATTCAGCATAATTATCAATTAATTTACCAGATCAATTTTTCCCCAATCTGCAGGACATCTAATTTCTCCATTATTTCTTCATATTTTTGCGTCACGGCGGCGCCGATCAGTTCTCCGGAGACAAGCGAACACACGATAGCCGGCGGAAGGAGGCGAGGTGGCTGGAGGCTGTGGCTGCTCGGGAGAGAGTCTGCACGTGGGCGCTATTTCTCCTCTCCTTGCATTTCTCCAACTGTGGCGATGGTCGAGGTGGCAAGACGGTGAGGTGGCCGGAGGCAGTGGTTGCGTAGGCGAGAGCCCATGGATGGCGTGTTCTCCTCTCTTCGCGTATCTCTAGCAGCGGCGGTGGTCATGGTGGCATGGAGCAGCACAGTGGTCATTTCTTTCATCTTGTATTTCATAGCGTTCAATTGTTGCTGAAATACTATTATGTAGAACTTGGTCCTTGCTTATTTTGTCTCGTTTTCTCTACCTATTCATTTTATGTATCTCTGTTTTGTATTTGATAAGCTTGATTTTGTTGTTGCAGACTATCATCAAAGGTGCACCATCGATGACCATGTAGATGCTACATTATTTATATGATAGTTGATGCATTATTTATTCATTATCTACTACATTATCTCTTATAGCGTATTTTTATTTTATATTTTAAAATGACTCCAGATTTTCGTAAAATACTAAAATTGTAAAAAAATAATGTATCATATTTGTCATAGATAATGTAGCATTCAAAACATAAATAATGTTCTAATTATTTTGTTTGGTGAGAGGAAAAGACGCAACACATTCCATAATGTATCATTCAATTGATAGATAATGTACGAATAATACCACAGATAATGTACCATTAATTATAAACTATTAAAAGAGTATTTTCAAATATATTATTACATTATCCTCTGTAGTATGTTACATTATTTCTTTACAGCTATTACATTATTTAATTTTACTATGAATATATATTATAATGTAATAGCTATAATTACAATTTTACCCATAATGTAGTAGAATACACAGGACAATGACCGCCATTTTTTAAGTTTGAAGTTAAATCTCAAGCGTTCAAATCTTAATCTAAGGGCTGAGATTGGGCCTCATATAACATATGGAGATATGGTAACCATATAATGCATCCCTATATATATATATATAGGGGTGCGATCCTGTGAGAACTGTCCTTACCATGTGAACATAAGAACTAATAATCGCCATTGATTTTGATGAATGTACGCTCAGAATTATTTAAAAGATACGTAATATTACATATATACCATTCATTAAGAAAATACAATATATTTGGTATATATGATAAAATCTCAATAATAATTTTTCTAGATATAATTAATTAAATGAAAGTATAAATTGTAAGAGAAAAGTTTAGATTAACAAATATACCCTCCAAAAATATTACTCATGAAATAGATGTTTTGATAATTTATTAAAGTTGGAAAAAATAATCGAGATTTCGTCAACCATAATTTTGTTTAATGTATTATAAATCATAACATATTATTTTTTAATCTATAATGAAATATATATACTCATATTGAATACAAGATTAATGTATTGTATTTTTTAATTATTAATACATCCTTATATAAAATTAAATAATAATATCCTTGAATGAGATATAATTGACGTACATAATTAATTTATTTCTCTATAAAATCAAATTAATTTTATTTACGTCAAATAAAGCTTTTATAAAAATAAAGTATTCAATTAAGGTCTTAAATTTACAAGTATTTAGAATTAATGCAAAAGTTGAACTAAAGAAATGAAATGAAAACACAAAGAATTAAGGAGGTAATAATACATATTAACTCGCTCGTGGTTAATAATTCATGATTAAATTACATTAATTATGTAATATGTAACAAAAAAATATTAAAACTCGATTAAATTTTTCTCAAAATTCAAATTTCTTACTTGAGTTTAAAATTAATTGAATTTAATCAATCGATCTTAATTGATTGAACATCTTAATTGTTTTCTCATCTCTTTGTATACTCATATATTTGAAAATTGTGTAATTGTTGGTCGCGAGGATTTAAATAGTGACAATTTTTCTTCTTTGACGGTTCTAATCTCTTGGAATTTGAAACATCCCTACTCATGAGAGTTATTCTCTATTTCACGTCCGCAACAACGGTTGCAAAGACTCTTCTACGTGTCTGCTCCTTATTTCAACATTTCTTTTGATGTCGTAATGTCGCATTGAATGTTGCATGTTGACTTAGTCATGATGCTTTGAGTCTCCCGCCCTTTCCAAATTTGCTGACTCTGCAAACTGGTCTCTCCTCAATCTGGTTGCCAACGCGGCAAAGACTGATAAGCTCTGTTAAACTGGTAAGTGAATCCCAGTTTAACTCTTCTTCAGAATACCGAAACTTAGATTTTGGACTCAGTTTTATCCCGTTTCTTCTGAAATCCAAAACTGAGAGCTTGGACTCAGCTTTATTCCGCTTCTTCAGAAAACCAAGAATAAGAGCTTGGACTTATTCATCTTTATGTGTTATGTTGTCAAACTCTAAAAGATTGAGTTTGATGCACAAATCTCTAAATCTTTCTTTGGTATGTGGTTTGGTGAAAATATCTTCGAGCTGATCGTCAGTTCAAATACATTTCACAGAAATGCCCTTTCTCAATATGATCCCAAATGAAATGATGTCTGATGTCAATATGCTTTGTTCTGGAGTGGTGAACTGAGTTATTTGTGATGCACATTACATTATTGTTATCACAATAGATTGACACACAACCAGAACTGACACTGTAGTCCATTAATTGTTGCTTGACCTATAACACTTGCGCACAACAACTTTATAAGTGCTCAAATGAAGAGTTCGATACAAACCACGATATCTTCATCAACAAATGATGGAACTCTTCAAAAACTTGTCCCGAATCGATCGTCTCGATGAGTTCTACAAGTATGTTGCACACATTCGAGCATCAGAGTTGTGGTTTGATCGGGAATCAACTTTATAAGTGCTCAAATGAAGAGTTCGGTACAAACAACGATATCTTCATCAACAAACGATGGAACTCTTCGAAAACTTGTCCCGAATCGATCATCTCGATGAGTTCTACAAGTATGTTGCACACATTCGAGCATCGGAGTTGTGAATTGATCGAGAATCAACTTTATAAGTGCTCAAATAAAGAGTTCGATACAAACCACGATATCTTCATCAACAAGCGATGGAACTCTTCAAAAACTTGTACCGAATCGATCGTCTTGATGAGTTCTACAAGAATGTTGCACACATTCGAGCATCGAAGTTGTGGATTGATCGGGAATCAATTTTATAAGTGCTCAAATGAAGAGTTCGGTACAAACCACGATTTCTTCATCAACAAACCATGGAACTCTTCGAAAACTTGTACCAAATCGATCATCTCGATGAGTTCTACAAGTATGTTGCACACATTCGAGCATCGAATTGTGGATTGATAATTGACCTATTAAATTTAATAAATCTGCGTCTTAATTGATAACCTAGATCTCTCGATTCAAAAGCTATTAATTCAAATCACACTCAATGGCCAATATCATGTAACTAGTGAAAAGCTCAGATCTTATTAAAACATTAATGAAAAAGGAAAACTAAATCATATAATCAATCAAAAAATCATTCAACAAAGTTCAAAACCCTAGAATCCATAAAAGACTTAACCAATCATACTAAGTTCCATAAAAACAAAGGAGTAAAGAGTCAAAGAACTGAAAAACATGGAAACCAAAACCCGAGGTTTTCGATCTTCAATCTTCAATCTTGCTCTTAAAGTCTCGCTTCGTTCCAGCTCTTTCCCAAGGTTTCTCTCTCAAATTTTTGCTCAAAATCATGTGTGGAGTCCCCTGTTTGATTTTTGGAAGCCCTATTTATATTAAATCTTGGAAAGATATGGGATTGGCCAAATTTTTGTATAAAATACCCGGTCAGTGACCCGGGTTACATTATCGGCGATCACCGAGTTTGTTACCGGGTCGCCGATTTTGTCCCGAACCGAATGTAAAAGAAATACAACTTCGGCGACCTATGTGCATTATCGGCGATCACCAATTTTGCATATCCGGTCGCCGATTTCATCACGAACGGGAAATCAGACTCTTCTTCGATCTTTTTGCACTTCTTTCTTTACCCGATGCAAGTTGCCATCGGTTGGCCTCATGGTGGTTGGTCAAATCTCGTAAACTCCTCAATTGTGCGTGAAATTTGCATAGACAAACAAAAACCAAACCAAACGTAATAGTTCTTTAAAAAATATGTAATAAATAGAATCATCATTTAATTACCTAATCTAAGACAATTAGTCGATAGATTCACATTAGCAAAATGCACAAAACGAGTATTTATCAGTAAACATGAGGAAAAAGATGACATACGATAAAGACTAGATTTTTTTTGACACACGAAACAAGATAAGACACTAACTTGAACTGAAAGGAAAAGAAAAAGGAAAGACACAACCTGACTCAAGATCCTCGTGGCCCAGTATCAAGAGTTGACTTGATACGAGAAACGACTCGAACGAAAAAATTTGAACAAAACAACGATGGATGAAAATTCAACACTTCTAATTCGACCCTTCAAATGATGTATTCCAGATGAATCTCATATACGCCCCAAGAAGCTGAAAAACTAAAGATAATGAATTGGTGAAGATGCTACAAATAAAGCTGTGTTGACTACTAGAACCCAATATCTCTCTTGCAAGTTTGCCTCAACAATCATTATCTTCACAACTTCCTTAAGCATTCGATTTCTCCTTTCTACAAACCCGTTCTGCTGCAGAGTCCTTTGAGCTGATTTCTCATGTTCAATTCTAATCTATGTGCAAAAGTCCATCAATAGCTCATTTTAGAATTCGGTGTCGCTATCCGATCGAATCCTTTTCACTGTCAAGCTTTTCTCATTATGGAACCATCTTCACTTCATCCTTGGTTATTAGTATTTCCACGCAAGTATATCTTGTGTAGTTGTCGACCGCAACAAGAGTGAATCTTCTCCCACCAACTGACGGATGATAAACTGGTCCGAATAAATCCATATGCATAAGCTCTAATACGCGTTTAGTGCTCGGCTCAACTGGTCGATTCTTACATGACGACTTCATCTACTTTCCCAATTGGCATCCGTTGCATATGTCTTCCTTCTGTATCTTGCCTTTTGGTAGGCCTTCTAACCACTTGTGCGTGTCTAAATAATTGATGGTTTTGAAATTCAAGTGGCTCAACCTCTTGTGCCACAACTAGTTTGTTTCAATAAGGTAGTTGCTACAAAGCAAGAGCTAACTAGACCACTTTCTCAATCTACTATATAGATACCTTCCTTTCTGATTCCTTTGAGCTTTATTATCTTGGAGTTCTTGTCCCTGATAAAGCATTCAGACTTAATGAATGTTACATTGTATCCATTCTCTCCTAGTTGCTTGATGCTTAGTAGATTATACTTCAAATTGGTGACTAGGGCTACGTCCTTGATGGTGATTCCATTGCACACCACACACACACTTCCTTTGGAATTGTCACCAAATATGACCAATGATCTCTTGACCCTTATGAGATTGAAAATAAGTCTCTTTCTCCGGTCATGTGACCTGAGCATGTGCTGTCCAAGAACCACTGATCTTTATACTCTTAGGGCTGGCTCGCTCCATCCAATTAGGGGTGTTCAGGGTTTGGCCAAAACCGATCAAACCGGCCAAACTGGATTAATTTGGCCGATTTGAAATTTAATTTTGAAACTGGCGGTTTGAAAATTTTGAAACCGATTAAATATGGTTTGGTTACGGTTTGGTGACTCAAACCGGCCGCATCGGCCGGACCAGCCGTATATAACCCATGTTTCTACTTTTTTAAGTTTGTATATAACTCATTTGTTAAGTTTCTACTTTTCCATACAATTGACCCATGTTTAAATTTCTTGGCCAACATACTCTAGTTTTAGTTTTAATTTTTAAATCAAAAATCAACTAATAAGTATTAACATTAAATATTATTATTTATATAATTTCCATAAGATAAATTAAGTATGAACATTATTATTATAATTTTATACGTCTCTTTTGATTTTACATTAAATTATAAATATAAGATTTTTGAAATTAAAATTACATTATTATATGTAGTAACAAATAATATAAATCAATTAATTTGTATTTAGACCCTAGTTTTCTACAAATTATAGTAGATTATTGAAAGTCGAAATATATTTCATTTCAAACCGTTAAATCGGCCGAACCATACCATTTTATACGATTTGGCCGATTTGGTTTGGAAAATTTTCAAATCGTACCTATTGATTTGGCCGAGATTTTTCTACCAAACCGGACCGCGAACACCCCTACATCCAATACCTACAATAAGAAGACTCAAGAGACTAGAAAGTCAGCATGGGACTGATTAGTCTGGGACTGACAAGTTTGGGACCTCATTCATATCTGAAGAGTAGACGTAGGACCTTTTGGTGTCCGAACCACTATAAATCCTTTGTCTTTTTATTGTTTTCTGTATTATCAGTTTACATAATTTAAAATTTAATACTTAAGTGTTGAAGTATAGACTGAAACTGACTTAAAGACTATCGAACTTAAATCGCAAACTGAGCTTTGATAATCAAACTGATACTGACACTCAGTTTGGATAAGTGCAAGTACCATCATTAAAATATTCCATTGTATAACATAATTACTCTGAAAAACTGGAACCAATAGTAGCAAAATAATTAATAAAAATGCTGAAAAATTAAATATCCCTCTCAAATTCAAATTTTGAGGGCTCTTTCTATATAGAGAAATAAATACAAATGGATGTAAAATGAATAAATTGACAAAATAATCTCTACATCTATTGTGTAAGTGCAATATAAAGTTTTATAAGCATTTTTTATATAATTATTAAATGAATAATACATTTGCATCGATATTATAACATGCATCAACTTACTATAATTATATATCGTATTTGATATACTTAAATATATTACTCATCCGTTCCATTAGATTAGTCCATTTTGGTTTCGTCACATAAACTAATGTTTGTGAATGTAGTGGAATTAATATTTTATTGATGTGAGGAATTTTTTTTTCCATTTTAGGAATGAGGACTAATCTGGTGGGACATGCGAAAATGAAAACATGGACTAATCTGGCGGGACGGAAGAAATATTTTATAATATTTGATCTAATAATTTCGTGCATAGCTAGAATGTCTTGCAAAGCTAGGGTGACATTGAGTAATCTAGGGGTGAGTATTCGGTTATTCGGTTCGATTTTGGCCTGTAAAATAATCGAACCAAAATAATCGAATTTATATTTGACGTAACCGAACCGAATTACCGAAATAACCGAATTTTAATATAAATTTAATAAATTAATAAAATAAAAAAATTTTAAAATAAAGTTTATATTTATTTATATTAATATATATATTAAAAATATAATTATATATATAATTTTATATTAATTTATATAGATATTATATTTAATTATATATATATAAATTCGATTATTTAGTTATTTCGGTCCGAAAAAAATAACCGAACCGAAAACCGAAAACCATAATATTAAAAAAATAACCGAATTGAACCAAAATAACTGAAATTTTTCCGGTTCAATTTGATTTTCAATTTTTTTGATTTCTAACTCACCCCTGAGTAATCTAATTAAATAAGTCTAGTAAACAAAAAAAAAAGAAAAAATGGCTTTGTTTTGGACAAAAAAAGAAAGATTTTCAAATTAAGAACCGGCGGCGCCGCCAACCGGGTCATTTCCGTTATATTTAACGGCTGTGATTCAATGTCTTAACCCTACAACCAACCCATCTAATTCCAACATCCTCATCTCCGCCGCCGCAAGAAATGAAGCTCCCCACACTCTCCCTCCACCATCAACACAACTTCACCACCCCATTCCTCCACAAAGCCGCCACCTTTCCCATTCCCCGCTCGACTCCCGCCTCCAATGCCCCCTTCAGCGTTCGAATGTCTCTCCGAGAGGACGGCCCATCCGTCGCCATTGTCGGAGTCACTGGCGCCGTCGGCCAGGAGTTCCTCTCCGTCATCTCCGACCGAGACTTCCCCTATCGATCCCTCAAGCTGCTCGCCTCCAAACATTCTGCCGGAAAAACTGTCACTTACGAAAATCATGACTACACCATTGAGGAGCTGACGGAGGGCAGCTTCGATGGCGTCGACATTGCTCTGTTCAGCGCCGGAGGGAGCATAAGCAAGAAGTTTGGGCCGATTGCGGTGGAGAAGGGGGCCGTTGTTGTGGATAATAGCTCCGCTTTTAGGATGGACGAGGGGGTGCCGCTAGTGATACCGGAGGTTAATCCGGAAGCAATGGAAGGAATCAAGCTCAAGAGTGGGAAGGGGGCGCTGATTGCCAATCCGAATTGTTCGACGATTATTTGTCTCGTGGCAGCGACGCCGTTACACCGCCGTGCAAAAGTATTGCTTTTTCTTTATGCTACATTTTCTTGGTTTATTGTCCGCGAATATGTTATGCTGGTTGTGGCTTTGATAAATGCTTTTTAGAGAACTGGTGAGTGTGAATGCTAGTAGATGAGTGAACTTAAGATTGTATTTGGTAGAATTTATATCATCTGTCTTAATTTCTGACCTAGAAAAGTGGAAATAGTAATTTCTGGAATGTTGGATTTTCCGGGTTCTAGTCTTGAACAGTATGTGTTAGCTACATTGTTGATTTGAGAATCATGCAAGAAGGGCTAGATAAATGGGCATTGCTATGATGAGTAACTATAGTAAATACAATCTTGAAAGTAACTTTAAAAAGTTTTAGATGTTTCACATTAAGTTACAAGCTATGCGGTGCAGGCATTGATGAAACGTACGGATTCAGATAATCATCTGTGAAGAATGTGAGTGGACTCATTTTTTAGATTAATATGATTTATCTACTTCAGGTTACTCAAATATTGGTTAGGAATGTTGTCTATATTCGTTGATTTCAAATAAAATACTTAAGAAAACAGATTTTGTACTGATTGATACTTGGTTAGGTCTATTCTGTGCTATTTGTCACTTCACAAAAACTATTTGTTTTTGAGCTGAAAATTATTCTCCATCGTAATGTACAAGCCTTGGTTGTTGTTACGTGTGTTGATTACATGTATATTTGAGAGACAGTGTGTATATTATAGCATGCTTTTCATCAGATTCGTGAGAATGTTTGTTTCTTACATTTTACAAGAGCAGCACAAGTTCCAACATCTGCTTTAGTGAAAGAACTTATTTCAAAATTTGCTTTGAATTTCTGGCATGTTGCCCAACAACTTGCATGCATACCAGAACACTTCAAAGGAACTTTTATTTTTCTTATGTTGGGATGGATTTGTTTGACAGTGTCCTCATGAACTGTGTATGTCTTATCGTTGGTTATTGCCAATCGTACTTTGCAGGTAACGCGTATGGTTGTCAGTACATACCAGGCAGCTAGTGGTGCAGGTGCTGCAGCAATGGAAGAGCTGGAACTGCAGACTCGTGAGGTATTTCCTTTTCTACATCTGACCTTATCCATCAGCCGATTTACGGATGAATGAACAACTTGTTGTATAACAGGTACTGGAAGGAAAAGAGCCTACTTGTAAAATATTTAAGCAGCAGGTCAACAAATCTCTCTTATTTCTTTTGTAGTGCAACTCTTAAAAGTTCCAGGAATCATCTTTCTCCATCTGCTAAATATTATTATTCTGATAAATTTCATAAATCTACAGTATGCCTTTAACTTGTTCTCACACAATGCGCCTATCCTTCCGAATGGATACAATGAAGAGGAGATGAAATTAGTTAAAGAGACGAGGAAGATTTGGGTAACTCTTTCAGTTTCATTTTCAAGGTTACATTCCCAGTAGTCTATATAATATCAACTTCTGTAAGTGATGTTTTTATCATCCGTTTCAGAACTATAAGGATGTCAAAGTTACTGCCACCTGTATACGAGTACCTGTCATGCGCGCTCATGCTGAGAGTGTGAATCTTCAATTTGAGACACCTCTGGATGAGGTAAAACTTTATATCCAAATTCAAAAAGTCCTGCTGATGCAGTATTTTTTATCAAGTAAAAATTATCGAACACGAAGACTCAATTTGCCCGTTGTTTTGAGTAAAAGGTATTGATTTATGAACTTTAATATCTAGACGTGATAAAATGACTTTGAATGATCGATTATAAACTACCTAAAATTCTAAAGATTAATGTAACAACTAAATAAAATACCAAATAACTGACTTAAGATTACCAAATAGAGAATAATTGATGAACATAGGATGGATTGTGGTAGATTAAGAATACGTTTGGACTTGTTAACTTACGAACCCGTTAGATAATTTGGATCAATTCACTGATTCGAGTTATTACCCTTAGTACCGGTGCAATAACCGTAGATTAATCTCAATTTCAACCTAAGTCTAAGTATGTTGATTTCGATTAACTCCCAAAAGCTCAAGAATTAATGACCTAGATATCCATTCACTTATCTTCTAAGTGAACAACACCCAATTATTATTGCCATCCCCTCTAATTAACAAACCTATTAAGTTAGTTCATTGGGGCATACTTTCCAACACATGGTGATCAAACATGAAAGGAACACAAATTCAATTCCACAATAATAATCAAACCCTTGGAAATTCTATTACTCAAATCCAAACAATATTCAAATCAATTCCAATCACATCCAAATCCTCAACAATGAGTTTAGCTACTCATGAATACAATGAAAAACATCAATATCCCAAATTGAATCATAGAATAGAAGGGAAGACAAGAAAGCTTAGGGTTTTTAATGATGAATCTTCAATTCTAGCTTCAAATCCTTCCTTCAACCTTCGATTCCCAGCCTTGAGACGTGAATTTCGCTTCTACTTCGTGCCTTTTTCTCTCTAGGGTTTTTAAGAGTCGACCCCTTCTTTTGTGACACCCCTTGGCCTTTTATAGTTGAGAAATCCGCAACCTCAGTAATTCGATCCCGAGCGGAATCTCCTTTGGAAACTTCCATCCCGAGCGGGATGGAATAAGCTTCTCGCTGAAAAACCCCGACAGGTCCCGAATGGGACGGGCTTTGGCCTTCCCATTTTTTCTCCTCAAATTCACGCCAAATTTCCGAGTTGTGAATGCAATGGAGCATTCGAGCACGGGTCCCGAGCGGAACCGGCCTGTCCCGAACGGGATGGGCCTCGAATTTCCGACTTTTTGTCCCTTTTTCAGTCCCGAACGGGATTTTCTTCGCCCTCAGCCTCATTTTTGCTCCAAAACTCGAATTTCGAACTCGTTTTATGTTCTGCATACTCAAAACAACTCTCGAACACCCAGTGAAGGAACATCAATAAAAGGAAAGGATATGTGTGCGATTTGTGCACCTAATCCTCATCAAATCATTCAATTAAAACTCCAAAAATAGTACAAATTACACACATATCAAACCCCCAAAACTTAAACCTTTGATTGTCCTCAATCAAAAACAAAAACTAGATTTTCATTCGCTTGGTGCAATGCTTCACGGCTCACCACTATCTATCAATGCATATTTCGATCTCACAAAGTTTTCATTATCCACCATGTTTGGATTAATGCAAAGAACTAAACCTTACCGGCATGTGATCATATAAGGTGTAACACTCACACTCAGCTGTATAAGGTTAATTTTTGTCTTTCTTTCACTCAAGCACAAGTATACAAGTTTCATTCATATCGTTCACCTCTGCCACAATTGTTCACATTGAAACATCGTACTAGAATCAAATAAGACTTTTATCGGGTTGTAACGTGGCTTACTAACAGGTAGGGTGTTTTAGGCAAAAGTGACTCATTCATCCCGACCCTCTTCTCAACATTCAACCAATCAACCCTTCAACACCAAGTAAATACTTCAATTCCATATTCTGATAAATTCCTCAACTTGTATCACTCAATATGCATTCGAACCTCTTTTCAATTATATATATATATATATATATATATATATATATTTTCTTTTTCTTTTTCTTTTCCTCTTTCTCTTTTCTCTTTTCTTTTTTTTCTTTTTCTTTCCCACAAAATTTTGTCAATCATTATTTCAACTCACTCACAAGATTCAATCAAAGCACTCACTTCTTCTTATCTCAACTCATCCCAACCCTCAAACTTGCTCCTAAGCACATATGAAAAAAATTTAAGGCTCAAAGTGGCTCCAAAACAATAGTTAGGGCAATTATGTTTCCACCTTATTCGCCAACAATATCAAAGGTAGGTACTAAGAAGGAATGACCTAAGATCATTTTCCAGTTCAATGTAACATGTTAAACTAAGTGGCATCGACAGACTCTACTCATTCTGCTTGTGGCTCGCCTCTCACAACCAATCAATAATGAGGTAAAATAGACTCATTAGGCTCAAATCTCACAAGTTTAAAGTTGTTGAGTTCTAAGCATTAATATAACATGACGTCAAATGCCAAATTTGTTCAACTAAAAACATGCATCAACTTCAAGTTATTCCGCCCTATCATAAGCTCAAACGATTCAAATCATGTTCATGCTTCGTCACGAATTCAATCTCAAGCCTAAGTTATCATAATCAAGCACACTTCACTTGCAAGTACCCAAACTCAAAATAAATCATTCAATTCATGCTTAGTGTGAGAGTTAAGTGTTAGAGTGCGTGTACCCAACTTCCGACAGTTTAACCAGGTGGAAAACAAAAAAAATGGGCATGGTTCCATTTGTTTCAGCTCCATCCACCTGTATCACATCATCACAAAAAAAAAACAGCAAAAACCAACAATTTCCCAATATCAAACAACCTCCATCAGTTAAAGATCAATCATTTAAAACCAAATCGAATGTTTCAAAACAACTACATCAAATGAATCCTAAATCAAACTAACTAGATATTTAGTACAATAGAAACGCAAATAAAACAGTTCCAACATAACAAGTAAAAAGGATAGGGATAGGGAGAGAACTGGTGTCTGTCCAACCCCCCAAACTTAGTCCGAAGAAGACTAAGTTTGAAAAGGCGGAAAGACGGTGATCACTGCTGGGTAGAGCCCGGAGCATTATCATTCCTCCTGCGCCTCCGATAGTAAGCAGGAAACTGAGCAATCAAGTCGTTCAGCTCAGTCTTGACGCCGGATAATCTGTTGTTTACTCCATCAAATCTCTGCTCCATCCAAGTCCTCTGGGTACCCAAATCAGCTCTCAATCCGGTCACCTCAGTCGCCAAGCCGGCCATCCTCAAGTCCAGTCCGGCCATGGAGGACGACATGCCTCTCATCATCTCAAGCATATCAGTCTGCCAAGGGCGACGACCTCCAGCCGATGACGTCCCGGCGCCCTGCTCGTGCTGCAGCTCCTCCTCATCCATGGATTCATCCTCATTGTCCTCCGGGACAGGAATAGTATGCTCATAACTTCCATACGTTCCATCTCGCCCTTTTCTGTACCATCGGGCTTTGTGCTCGGGCGAGTCCAACAACAGATTTGCCTCAGAATTCGGAGCAATGATGGTGGTGGCAGCAGTATTAGGCAACATCATCCAAGCATCTTCAACTATCTTATACAAGACTGCATTCTCTCGGGGGATAGATATGTATTTTGCCAGAGTGAGCACCGGGAGGTCCACCATAGACGGTGGCACCTCCGTGCCTTTCCGAGGAATTCTGAAGTGGTCGAGGATGGGAGTGATCAGGCCACCACAATAAATGTTGGTACGGGTGGGGGCTCGGCCCCAATTGTCCATGGCCACTGCAGCCATGGAGAAGGGACACCGGCAAGCATGGAATGGAGCAGATAAAGCTCCGAGATAATCATGTTGTTGCTCTCATGGCGCCCGGAGACCGAGTTTGCAACGGTCTTGTGGATGTAACGCAACACCGGGCTCCGATTGCGAGAACCCTTGGCCAGCTTCATCCTCAGTGTACCCAAAACTGTCTCGCCAGAAATTAGCTGCCAGCAGTCCTTTGGATGGAAGTCATCGGGTATGTATTTCGACCCCTGTGCACAGCCATAAATAGCATCGAGCTCTGCACGCTCCAACGTGTATCGTTTTCCCCCCATTTTGAATGTTAGGTTGCTAGGCGAGTTTCCGGGGCTCCTCCGCACAGAAGCAGATGCCAAGAATTCCCTTGTTTGCTCCTCAAACGCCGGCCACCTTTTTTCGAGCAAGGCATCCCATCCAATATTCTTAAACAAAGTTTCAACATCCTCCTTGATGCCCAATGCGGTAAGAGTTGTTGGGCACGGGTATTTGGAACCACATTCAACCCTATGATTCTTAGATTTGGAAGGAATGACCTCGAAAGGTGAGTTAAACTATCTCTTTTGGAGAAACTGTTTGAATTATATATTCAAACTTGAGACTGCACTCCGTTCTGATGGGTTTACCGAGAAAAAGATTCTAGATTCTCAGGATGAATGGTGAAGGATTGCCTTTACAACGGATACCCGAGAGAAATATATAACACCACAAGGCATCGATGCCTGCCTGATTCAAATATTTAGGATAGTAAACCCTATAAACGCATTATGAATGGATTGAAAATTGGAACTATTAGACCAGACCAGACATCAACCATTCTTTTTGGAGTAGTGTACTCGTTATATAAATGGGAAAACAAAACAGATGTGGATTCGATTCATCGAGTTGGCTCCATCAAAGCATAAGAGGCTACTAACTAAGTAACTTAGTCTCTCTATCTATCAGATCGGTTCCAAATACCCGTGCCCAACAACTCTTACCGCATTGGGCATCAAGGAGGATGTCGAAACTTTGTTTAAGAATATTGGATGGGATGCCTTGCTCGAGAAAAGGTGGCCGACGTTTGAGGAGCAAACAAGGGAAATTCTTGGCATCCGCTTCTGTGCGGAGGAGCCCCGGAAACTGGCCTAGCCACCTAACATTCAAAATGGGGGGAAAACGATACACGTTGGAGCGTGCAGAGCTCGATGCTATTTATGGTTGTGCACAGGGGTCGAAATACATACCCGATGACTTCCATCCAAAGGACTGCTGGCAGCTAATTTCTGGCGAGACAGTTTTGGGTACACTGAGGATGAAGCTGGCTAAGGGTTCTCTCATTCTGAGCCCGGTGTTGCGTTACATCCACAAGACCGTTGCAAACTCGGTCTCCGGGTGCCATGAGAGCAACAACGCGATCATCTCGGAGCTTTATCTGCTCCATTCCATGCTTGCCGGTTCCCCTTCTCCATGGCTGCAGTGGCCATGGACAATTGGGGCCGAGCCCCCACCCGTACCAACATTTATTGTGGTGGCCTGATCAATCCCATCCTCGACCACTTCAGAATTCCTCGGGAAGGCACGGAGGTGCCACCGTCTATGGTGTACCTCCCGGTGCTCACTCTGGCAAAATACATATCTATCCTCCGAGAGAATGCAGTCTTGTATAAGGTAGTTGGAGATGATTGGATGATGTTGCCTAATACTGCTGCCACCACCATCATTGCTCCAGATTCTGAGGCAAATCTGTTGTTGGACTCGCCCGATCACAGAGCCCGATGGTACAGAAAAGGGCGAGATGGGACGTATGGCAGTTATGAGCATACTATTCCTGTCCCGGATGACAATAAGGATGAATCCATGGATGAGGAGCTGCAGGGCGCCGGGACGTCATCGGCTGGAGGTCGTCGCCCTTGGCAGACTGATATGTTTGAGATGATGAGACTGGACTGGACTTGAGGATGGCCGGCTTGGCGGCTGAGGTGACCGGATTGAGAGCTGATTTGGGTACCCAGAGGACTTGGATGGAGCAGAGATTTGATGGAGTAAACGACAGATTATCCGGCGTCGAGACTGAACTGAACGACTTGATTGCTCAGTTTCCTGCTTACTATCGGAGGCGCAGGAGGAATGATGATGCTCCGGGCTCTACCCAGCAGTGATCACCGTCTTTCCGCCTTGTCAAACTTAGTCGTCTTCGGAGTAAGTTTGGGGGGTTGGACGGACACCAGTTCTCTCCCTATCCCTATCTTTTTTACTTGTTATGTTGGAACTGTTTTATTTGCGTTTCTATTGTACTGAATATCTAGTTAGTTTGATTTAGGATTCATTATATGTAGTTGTTTTGAAGCATTCGATTTGGTTGTAAAATGATTGATCTTTATCATGTCTGCTACCTCCAGAAACTGCGTGATATGACTATTCGGATTTTCACCAGGCTTTCCCCCGAACTGATTCTTTTGGACCATTTGAGCGAGCTGAGGTTTGATCTCGAAGTGAGTAGCATCTGTCCGCACATTGAATCCTTCAGTAGATTATCCTCTCGGTGGTCGGAATAGATTTTGGAGAGGGTTTCTCCTTTCTTCCCTTCGATTACGTTCCCCCGGATTGTTAACCTGGTTTCGAACCTCTTCCAGTTGTCTCTGCAGATTCTCAATCAACTGTCTGTCATTTGGTTGGTCTTCTTCCGCCATGTCTTCCTTCACTGCTCCTTGTCTCTTCAGTTCCTGTATTTTCTTCGCCTTGGATCTTGTAATCATGTACGACCTGCACCAGTGAAAATTAAAATTAAGCAACAATATAGTAAATCTAGACTACCAAGTTTTAAATCCCCTAATATCTAACAACGACCTACACTTTGAGTCCCCGACAACAGCGCCAAAACTTGATGCAGTATTTTTTATCAAGTAAAAATTATCGAACACGAAGACTGAATTTGCCCGTTGTTTTGAGTAAAAGGTATTGATTTATGAACTTTAATATCTAGATGCGATAAAATGACTTTGAATGATCGATTATAAACTACCTAAAATTCTAAAGATTAATATAACAACTAAATAAAATACCAAATAACTGACTTAAGATTACCAAAGAGAGAATAGTTGAGGAACATAGGATGGATTGTGGTAGATTAAGAATACGTTTGGACTTGTTAACTTACGAACCAATTTTCGTTAGATAATTTGGATCAATTCACTGATTCGAGTTATTATCCTTAGTACCGTTGCAACAACCGTAGATTAATCTCAATCTCAACCTAAGTCTAAGTATGTTGATTTCGATTAACTCCCAAAAGCTCAAGAATTAATGACCTAGATATCAATTCACTTATCTTCTAAGTGAACAACACCCAATTATTATTGCAATCCCCTCTAATTAATAAACCTATTAAGTTAGTTCATTGGGGCATACTTTCCAACACATGGTGATCAAACATGAAAGGAACACAAATTCAATTCCACAATAATAATCAAACCCTTGGAAATTCTATTACTCAAATCCAAACAATATTCAAATTAATCCCAATCACATCCAAATCCTCAACAATGAGTTTAGCTACTCATGAATACAATGAAAAACATCAATATCCCAAATTGAATCATAGAAGAGAAGGGAAGACAAGAAAGCTTAGGGTTTTTAATGATGAATCTTCAATTCTAGCTTCAAATCCTTCCTTCAACCTTCGATTTCCAGCCTTGAGACGTGAATTTCGCTTCTACTTCGTGCTTTTTTCTCTCTAGGGTTTTTAAGAGTCGACCCCTTATTTTGTGACACCCCTTGGCCTTTTATAGTTGAGAAATCCGCAGCCTCAGTAATTCGATCCCGAGCGGAATCTCCTTTGGAAACTTCCATCCTGAGCGGGATGGAATAAGCTTCTCGCTGAAAAACCCCGACAGGTCCCAAACGGGACGGGCTTCGGCCTTCCCATTTTTTCTCCTCTAATTCACGCCAAATTTCCGAGTTCCGTACGCAATGGAGCATCCCGAGCACGGGTCCCGAGCGGGACCGGCTTGTCCCGAACGGGATGGGCCTCGAATTTCCGGCTTTTTGTCCCTTTTTCAGTCCCGAACGGGATTTTCTTCGCCCTCAGCCTCATTTTTGCTCCAAAACTCGAATTTCTAACTCGTTTTATGTCCTGCATACTCAAAACAACTCTCGAACACCCAGTGAAGGAAAATCTATAAAAAGAAAGGATATGTGTGCGATTTGTGCACCTAATCCTCTTCAAATCATTCAGTTAAGACTCCAAAAACAGTACAAATTACACACATATCACCTGCCGTATGATATATACTTGATTTTTAGGTTGCAGCTCGGTTAATATACTCACTTTATTGTGTCTTTTCCATCCTAAGTTGCTGACCAACTCTCACTCCATTCTAATTTTAGGATGCAGCAAGAGAGATTCTTAGCAATGCCCCAGGTGTAGTGGTGATCGACGACCGTGCAGGCAACTACTTCCCCACCCCCTTGGAAGTTTCTAATAAAGATGATGTTGCAGTTGGAAGAATACGGCGAGATGTGTCCCAAGATGGGAACTACGGGTAAGAATCAGTTCATGACTTTGATAAATAGGAACGATTTTATACTACAAATTTGTTTTTAATTGGATGAAAATACAAAGAGATGTTTCCCAAAATGCTAAATACATCTCATGTGATAAATATAGGTTGGACATTTTTGTTTGTGGAGACCAAATACGCAAGGGTGCTGCTCTGAATGCTGTCCAGATTGCAGAGTTGCTGCTGTAGAATTTGCTCTTCAATTTTTTTGGTCAAATATTTATGGTGAGGTGCTAGTTTTATCAAATTTTGTACCACTTGTAGAAAACTCCAATGTTTGTATCTTACTGCCTTAATTTTATTCAGTAAATCTCAGTATTTTGGTCTTGTTGATTACATTTTCTAGTTTGACACTTTGATTGTTTTATACTCTAAGAAGAGAAGGAAGATGAAGATTTTTGTTGGAATGTTCAAATAAATATATTGTCCTCAATTTATAGGAGAAGAAAAGATCTCCTATGTTACTCCTTTGGACTGCTGTGATGAAAGTATTTTATTTATGATCAAGAGATCATAGTTTCGAGTTTCTTTGACGATATCGGTTTCGAGTTTCTTTGATGATAATGGTGTGTGAGATTTTAAATTAATGTAAAAAAAAAACAAAAAATCTCCTCATAACCTCCGTCAATTGCATCATGAATTATCAATGTAAGGTTAAATATATTTAAAAGGTCTCAAAAGCTTTCAATTTTTACAACTTTTTAATTATTTTTCCAACATCAACAATTTCAGCAATGCGAGAAATGTTCAAATGAGTATGCATGCAATTTTCTTTATTATTGTTATTATTAATATTTTTATTTTATTTTTTATTTTTTTAATTTTTTTAGGAACACAGATACTTTATTCAAAAGTATTTAACAAAATATAAAATTATACTGGGATAATTGTTTTTACTATCGTGGCTATCAATTATCAATGTCTTCGAGCTTTAACTTAAATATATCATTTACATAAATTAAATTTTACAAAAATAATTATTATTCAAGCCAACTATTTCCTCTGTTCTATGAGTATGAGATGAATAGATTTATTATTTTTATTTTTTATATTTAGAGATAGTTTAAATCTAAACATATCGAACTCCATTTTGATTTTTTTAAAAATCTATTTAACTCATATTTATTAACTAGAAACTAATTATAAGTCTGTGAAACAAATATGAAAAATACATAATTGTAAGCTCATTATTATTTGTTATTGTTCGACAACTCATTATTACAATTGTGGTTTAAACTTTTGAGTAGTAGAATGTGGAATATAAAATTTAGTAACTTATAATTGTTTTATAAAATTATATACTTTTTCTAACATTTTAACTCGATTAATAAATGACTACTAATATAAAATTAAAAATATATATATTGAATAAATAAAGACATTCAAAGTTGAGATTTATGATATCTCACCATATCAGAAAATATATATTAGAGGATTTTCGTATATGTTTGTATATATCTTGCAGATTTCTTTTTCCTAGTTTATAGGGTTTTCCATGCAAACCCTAGATTATGTACTCTATATATATGTTTCAGCACACTTTCGTGCAGTGTGAATATATGAAAATAATTCCCCAAGCCGTTTTCTTCATGGTACCAAAGCAGTCGGTCATTTAATCGCTGCTTCCGCATAACCATTCGAACCTTCTAATCCTCCTTCCCATGGTGACGAAAGACGGAGACAAGGCAGGATTCGTCAACGACCTTATGTCACCCTATTATATTGGGCCTTCCGACAATCCCAGCCACGTTTATGTCACCGACGTCCTCAATGATGGCAACTATGGAGATTGGCTAGAAGAGATGAGTAACTGCTTGCTCGCAAAAAATAAATTCGGCTTTGTAGATGGTTCTCTACCCATGCCTGATGAGAAGTCCCCTGACGTTCTTTTATGGAAGCGTTGCACTACGATCGTAAAAGTCTGGTTAGTCGTTGCAATGGACAAGGAAATAAGGAGCAGTGTTAAGCACACAAAGACGACACGGGAGATTTGGAAGGATCTGGAAGAACGTTTTGGGAAGGAGAGTGCTCCGAAGGCATACGAACTGAAGCGAAATCTCACTCTGACTCGACAAGACAAAATGTCAATTTCTGACTATTACACGAAGATAAAAGGCTTGTGGGATGAAATTGATGCTATTTCAGCAATGCCGAAGTGCACTTGCGACATGTGCATGTGCAATATGTCCAAACTTTTCGCTGAAAAGGTTGAGAGAGAGCGTGTGTACGAGTTCCTGATGGGTCTCGATGATGCCTTCACCACCATTCGCAGCCAAGTACTGAGCATGACGGCCATGCCTAGCCTCAGAATTGCCTATCATCTTGTGGCAGAAGACGAACGACAGCGGCTAATTGCAACTTCCAGAAACCCTGTTGTTGATGGTGCGGCGTTTCAGATCCAAAGACAAGAGGGGAACACTGCTCGACGTGATGGAAACAAAGACAAAGCACCGCCCCAATGTGGAAACTGTGGCAAGCTTTGTCATACCATTGACAATTGCTGGGAGATTGTTGGCTATCCGGAACATCGAAGAGTAGGTAAGCCTTGGCAAAAACCGGCCAAAAAACCAGCCCTCACACATCGGGCAACACACGTCGAAGCAGGATCTTCCGCTGATTCGGGTGCAGTACAAAAATCTGATCACAACCGAGACATCGTATGAGGATATGTCTGTCCGGATGGCTGCGAAATTGTCGGAATAAGTAATCTGTCTTGGTTACTTGACATGCTGGTACG
>JAPKLW010000106.1:923674-947429 GCA_026898455.1 Plectranthus barbatus | reverse complement strand
ATTAATTGTGTCCTGGGTTGTGGACATGAGAATTAATTAATTTATAGGCCCACTTAATTATTTGCATTAGGTCCCAGGTCTGGCCCAAATAAATATGCTGAATTGAGCCCAGGAGCCCATTAGGGTTTACAACCCTAGGTCTATAAATAGATAGCTCTCTCTCATAAGTTGTAACACAGTTGAAAAACCCTAAATCTAGAGAGAGAGATAGTGGGCGCCGTTTTTGAGGGAAAGGGAGGAGAATTTCGATTCTGGTCCTGCTCAAGCCACAAATCTACGGAGTCCTCACCAGTAGTAGATCTGAACAACATTGGGACACAACCCTGAAGATCTGATCTAGAGAACAAGATATTCTTTTCTTCTTCTTTGTTATTTTTGATTTTATCTTAGAAATTAGATCTCTAATTTTTGTTTCCGCAGATAAATTTGGATTGCGTGGTTGAATTAAAGTCGGAAATTCAAACGCAAAAGATCGGTACAGATACTACGGAGTTACGGTAATTCCTCAATCCACAATTTTGGTAATTAAATTCATAGGAGCATGCTAGGGTTTATCTTGTATTTAATTTTGCACAATATCCATAAATCGATCTGGTTCAGTTTGGTTTTGGTGATTCGGTTCACGGGAAAACCCTACAGAAACGTCGTGGATGCGCCTTCAGAAATTTTATCAATTTCTCTTTCCTCAGATTTTCATAGAGCTCTTTGTCGGAGGTTAGGGACTCAATATCCCTTAAGTTCAGAATCTTCTCATTTACTACTTGTCCCGCTCGGATTTGCTTGTTGGTGAGGTCATAAGAATCCACGATATCGTTGGAAAGGCATGTTAATTTGGCATGAGGGATGTTTTCATTGAGAACGCCTCTGTCGGGATTTTCAGAAGTGCTGGTACCTTCGCCTGATTGAGTCTTCTTTCTACCCATAATCGATTGGAATTGTGAAAGAGAGTTTCAGGGGTTGCGAAATCTTGAATATGAGAGAGATATTTCCATAAATCAAATGAAGAGGATAATGATCAATAGGGTTTATGAGGGTTTTGATCCATTAAGATCCACGGTTGGGATGAGAATCGCTTTATGCTATCAATGGCTCCAAAGAAGGCAGACGTAGGTAGCACCTGTACCTATTCTGTCGTGGTGTGCGAGGAGCGCATGGGTGCAACTACGTGGCTCCTCAGAATTTGTCATGACTCTGGTCTGTATCAAATGCGGCTTTCATCTGACGACTCTTGAAAAATCAAAACTTCACGTCTTTGGTCATCCAGTTTCCATAACTTACTGCTGTAGCTAACTGCTTGGGTCAGTTCGAAATTGTCCCTTATCGAAGAACTGAACAGCTTCCAGTTAGGAACTGTCTTCTAACTAGCACATTAGTAAGGAAGAAATCTTCCGAAACAATTTTGTTCCCCAAAATTGGTTAAACAGTGCCTTGATCATCTCGAATTGGTGGCTAATTTAAAACAGATCCTTCTGAAGGTTGGCCTTTATCAGTTTGGAATCTTTCAATTTGAGCTTCGAGGTCTTTAGTCTGAGCTTCGGGATCTTCAGTCTGAGCTTCAATCCTCATTCCTTCATTTTTTGTTGGAGATCTTTTTTCAAAAACTTCCTTTTCAGTTTCGAAAACTCCAGTTTGGATTCCCCCTTGATTTATGCCATTTTGTAAGGAAATAAAATGCAAGGCATCAGCAAGATCATTTGCATCAGGGTCCCTCTCGATTGTTTGATATCCAATCGAGGGTTCTGGTTGATGTCCCTCTCGATTGTTTGATGTCCAATTGAGGGTTCTGGTTGATGTCCCTCTCATTTGCATAAAGGTCCCTCTCGATTGTTTGATGTCCAATTGAGGGTTCTGGTTGATGTCCCTCTGGAACTTCTTCTCCCAATTCCTTCATGGTCCTGCACACTAAGGTAGCTTCATAAAAAATAACATTACATGTTATTTCCATAACCTTGGTAGTCTTGTTAAATACTCTATATCCCTTGTGAGAAGGATGTTCATACCCCAGGAACACACCTTCATCTGCTTTGGGAGAGAAAGTATTCAGTTTGACTTGCCATTGTTGTGAATATAACACGGTGAACCAAAAGCATATAGATGAGCTAAAGAAGGCTTACGACCATGATATACTTCATATGGGGTCTTTCGAAGGCGGTAGTTTGATGTCACTTCTGTTTTGCATAAAACATGTTGTGATCAACGCTTTACCCCAAAATCTTTCTCCCAAGCTAGTCTCTGCCAGCATGGTTTTGACTACCTCTTTTAGAGTTTTGTTCCTTCTCTGGGCAAGCCCATTTTGCTGCGGTGTTCTGGGTGTTGATCGATTCTAGCTTCCGCACAAAAGTCCATCAGGGGGCCATTGCAGAACTCAGTTCCATTATCTAAGCGAATTCTCTTCACAGTAACTTCTCTTTCATTTTGAACTCGCATTATGAATTCGGGAAGGAGAATCTTTACTTCATCCTTCATCTTGAGAAGCTTTATCCATGTATACCTTAAGTAGTCATCCACTACTACTAAAGAGAATCACTTTCCTTCAATTGTTGGTGGAGTAATTGGACAAAAAAAATCCTTGTAGAGTAATTCTAACACACGGTATGTGTTGAGGCTGACTAGCTTATTCTTAAAAGAGCTTTAGTCGGTTTCCCTTGTTGTCAAGCTTTGCATACCCCTTATTTCTTGAAGATTCCTCTAGGTTGTCCTTCTACTAGGTCATGCTTGGTCAAATAATTTATCGTTTTGAAGTTCAGGTGGCTCAACCTTTTGTGCCACAACCAGTTTGTTTCCATGGAGCTGGTTGCCACAAAGCATGAGTTTGTGTGCTCGCTCTGCCAATCTACAACATATAATCGTCATTTTCTGATTCATCTAAGCTTGAATTCTCCTTAAGCCTTATCTTTGATTTGACATTTCAGTTCTTCAAAGGAAACAATGTAGCCACTCTCACTCGGTTGGCTTATACTTAGGAGGTTATGCTTTAGGTTGGTGATGAGAGATGCATTGATGATTCTGACTCCATTTTGTTCGATGCATCCTCTTCCTACAACTTTGCCCCTTGAGTTATCACCAAATAAGACTGGTGGTCCTCTGACCATACTGAGATCTTTGAAGAGATCATTCTTTCTAGTCATGTGAGCTGAGCAAGTTAGGTATTGATGTAGAATTCCTACCTTAATTTGATGTTTTGATGTGTCAAAACAATATACCAAAGTCTAGGCCTTAGAGTGTTGGGAAATTTGGCTAAGTTTCCTTTCCCCAGTAGCTACTTGTTTAGATTCTAGTTTTGGTGTTTTGGTGGATCAAATCCTAAGTCCTACCAGCGTCAGTTTGTCTCTAGAATAGCTCTAGTCTCAAATGTAAAGTCCTGTTTAGGTCTTTTGAGTTGTAAGTCGCAGCTGATCAAAGACTCATGCTGACACTGTTCACCAGCATGAGAAGTGCTTACCACTGGCTACTGTTCACCAGTTGGGAAAGTCTCATCCGAAGGCGGCTGACAAAGACTCGTGCTGACACTGTTCATCAGCATGAGAAAGAGCTAATGACTGGCTACTGTTCACCAGTTGGGGAGGATTTCACCAGCAGGCGGCTGACAAATCCTACCAGCAGAATACGTGTTCTCACTGACACTATTCACCAGCGGTGAAGCCACCAGTCATGGGAGATTCCAAGAAAGGGTTAACATCAGACATATTGGTAGACTTAGATTGTGCCAGCACAAGTCACCAGCAGAGACTGCCAGCACAAGATCACCAGAATGATCTACCAGTCGGATGTTACCAGCAGAATTCCAGATTCGCTCTCCCAGAGTCTTAGAGACAAAAAGAAGATTCGTCGAGGAATTAACTGACAGAGTATGACTTTTAAGGAGGATACCTTAAAGTCTATCAGTTCAAGACACCAGTTTCGATTCCTCGTATTGACGAATAGTGCCGTTCTGACATAAAGAGATCAATGTTAGATAAAGTGGACAAAAGCATGGCGCTTTCCGGAAATTCCTACCTGCCGTCGTCTGAAGGACATGCGAGGACAGAGACCTTTTCCGGATGTGTCCAAACGGCTAGAAGATTTGAATGGGATCTCGCGTCTATAAATAGGTCGGAACTACCAACATTTAAGACGCTTGCATCCATCAACATTCAATACTCTTCTCTCTCGCTCAACTACCGAAAGTCAGAAACTTTATTGCAAGCAAGCAGAACACTTTCGAGGCCTTTCTAAAGGCTATCCGTGTGTTGATTTATCAAACACGAGACTTCAAGCTTCCAGCTTGTAAGTTATTGATCTCTTTGGTGTTCTTTCTCCTCCGAGGAAGTTCACAGCAGCTCTTGTGCCAGCCAGCACTTGAGTTATTACGGGCTTTTGCTGTATTGAGAAGATACGTTCTTGGGAGAACTAAACACCCAGTGAAGCTGTGGAGGTTGAAGTGACGTGCTCGCACTCCACCAGCTGATCAGAGTTGAAGAAGGACAAGGTCGGGAGCGGTTGATCTAGTGAACTGGTGGACGAGGCATTCACCAGCTAGAGATAGATCGTAGGACGCTTGTACCCGATTACTCTTAGTGAATTTCCAGTGCTACGACTGGAGAGTGGACGTAGATCAGTTGATCGAACCACTATAAATCCTTTGTCTTTTATCAGCTTTCTGCATTTCATACTGATTTAAAACCCAGCACCCAAGTGCTGGTGTATATCTGAAAACTGATATAACTGTGCAAACAAGGCTAAAAATATTCTAAGTCTTGAGCTACCAGCTGACCAGCCAGTCGCCAGTCAGCTGAGTACGCAGAGTGCAAGTTGACTTACCAGCTGACAAGGTCCCAGTCAGCTGAGTAACCAGCAGAGTGCAAGAAACGATTAACCACATTTTCCGCTGCTAAGTTATACCCTGATAATCCGGGACCAACATAGAGTTATTACCTCATGTAATCCTTGTATAGGATGATCGAGTTGTAATAGTCTAGGAAGAAGGAAGTCAGCAGAACTGTGGAACAGTTTTGAAGAAGACATTCAGACGAGATAACTGTCACATCTAGAAGACGAAGACGAGCAGAGCAAGGTCGCAAAAATTGTGGACACAATCTTCACAAAGAAACTGTTGAGATGTACTCGCAGTTTCAGACCAAGACAGTTTTGCGTCAAGGAATGCGTGTATGATAAGATGTCGAATGAGTCGCAGGAGAAGTTCAAAGAAGTCAATGATAGACAGATACTCAGCTGCGACTGGCGTACAACGTTGTTCGACGTCTGACACAACAAGTACAAACTGCTCAGAAAAATAGTACGTTGTAGCAGAAAAAGCTGAGAGAGAAGCAACTTTTCAGAAGAGCATCGATTATGATTGGACATCCTTTCCAATGTCTCTACCGACTATTTTCTGGTGTCTCACCTATAAATAGCAGGATCAACAGAGACTTAAAAACCTTTGCCTCTCTGCTCATCTGAATATTCTAGCATATTTGAATCTCTGATATATTTATTGTCTCTCAACAGAAACTGAAGCTCAAGCCTTAAGCGCTATCAAGCGAGAAGACATTGATATCGTGGTTCATTTATTGAACACGAAGCATTCATTGCTAACGGAATTTCTGGAGATTCACCGTGTGACTTTGAGTACACGAGGATTAAGTCAGCTGACTTAATCTACTATCTTGGTGTTCTTACTTTCTGAAGTAAGAACATAGCAGTCTGATCTTGCAAAGGAAGAACAGGTTATCACGGGCAACTGCCGACCAGCCAACATTCTGGGAAGAACACAACCATCCAACCTACCGAAGAAGGAAAATGGAGGTTTGTCCTCAGTCCAACTTCGAGCCGGTCCACAAAGAAGTCGCAGAGCCTTCGACGGACTGAAGAAGGAGTGAAGTACAACTGCCTGGGCGAGTGATCCATTGTGCTGTGGACAGAGGTCTCTACAGCAATTAGCTATAGATCGTGAGGATTGTATCTTCATAACTTAGTGAATTATCGAATCTGATATCCGAAGAGTGGACGTAGGACTTGAGGCTCCGAACCACTATAATATCCTGTGTCGTTTACAATTTTATTTTTCTTACGCACCTTACAGTTTCAACTATATCTTGAAGCCTTCAACACATACAGTGCAATTGTTGAAACGTATAAACTGTTAATTGTTCAACCTGTAAAACTGTTAACCTAATCTACTGGCTAAGTAAACTGAGTTTTAAAACTGTTAAGCAAAACTGTGTCACTTAGAATCAGAACTGCTCATACTTAGAGTGTATTTAACTGCTTAATTACTTCCGCTGTATATTACACGTACTCTAATCTGGGACCAACAAAGCATCCAGTATCGAGGTTCCACTAACTCTTCTCTTCTTGAAGCTAACTAGCATGTACATGTCCCTGTAAATCACAAAGTTATATTTTAGGTCCTCGAGCATCTACGGGTTCTATAGGATTAGTTCTTTAGATTATCCCTTTGGGAATCCAAACTTTTTTTATCTTGACGACATTCGACTTCTTGTTGTCTTTTATTGCAACCTTTCCCTTCCTTTTTAAATAATGCATGGTTTTGGTTTGGGAAAGTGTGGGAGTGTGTGTAGTCCTTTTGGTAGTGTGTTTTTTTGGAGGACCTCGGAAACTGACTTCTGGATATGTGTGATAACCTGGTGGCTTCTTATTGAAGAAGTTGTGACTACCATGGTTAGCCTTCACAACCATTGAAAAGAAAGTGTGATTGGACTCTGGCCTCAAGTAGGTGTTCCCCCCTACTTGGAATATTCCTCTTCTCAAGCCAAGCTTGAGATATGGAACTCTGATTATTAAAATGACCGAGTTGGGTGTTTGACTTCCTCGCAGTATAAACTGATTGCTTGGCCGAACTAGTTGATGGAACCGGCTTCCTTACAGTAGGAACATATTGTTTAGCCAGTTTTTGTGGTTGGGATGGCTTCCTTCCAGTTTGAGCTTTAGTCAGTCTGGGATTATACTATTTTACAAGTCAACCCTTGGACTTATCAGTCTCATTCTGCTCGACCAGTTTCGGGTTGTTGGCTAACTAACATTTAGTGTTACCAGTTTTACTTGGTACCTTTGGCACTACCCCATGACCACTCAACCTACACTGATCACTAAGGTTTTCCGTAATAAAACTTATATTTTTATTAGGATCAGTCTCTGTGGGGGTATCATTGCTCAAATCATTTTCTTCAAAACCAATACCCAATTTATCTGAGGGGTTCCTCATGCATTGCATGACCTCCTCCAACTCTCTTGAGCCTCTTTTGAAAAACCATAATCGTTCGTCTTGCTCAAGGACTACAATTTTCAAAGAGTCACACTCAGTTTTAAAATTTTCAGAATTTTGAAGCAGAGTGGTGTGAACTTCTTTGAGTTTTGCTAGTTCTTCACTGATAGACCGAGATTTTTCTACCTCATTAGTCAAAATTGAAACTTGATTTTTCAGTGAGGAGTTTTCACCGGCTAAGATATTTCTAAAAGCGTAAAATTCTTCAAACTCTTTCGGAAGAATGTCTAGTGTGATATCTTTTGAGTCACAGCCATGCGACTTAGGGGGCATTTGGTTTAACTGTCATGAATCACTATGGGTATGTGTTTGATAGTAGAGGGAATGGGTATGGGTTTGATTTTTGGGAATCATTCCCAATTCTGATGTTTGGTTTACTAGATGGATTTTGGAATCATTTTTTAGTTCTAATGATTTATTTTTTTAAGTTTATAGGTTTATAATATAATTAAATTGTTATACAAATAATAATTAATTTAACAAGAAAAAATAACAAAATAAAATCATATTAAAACAAATAAATAATCTATTTATCTTATTATTTGTTTTACAAAATATAAAATTAAGATACAAAATAAATGATTGATTTTATAATAATAATATTATTATTTTAATAATAATATATTAAAAAGAATAATATATAATTATAATAACATATAATATTATAAATAATATAATTATCAGAAACATTAAAAAAAGAAAAAGTAAATAAATCAGAAAATAATTATAAATAAAATGAATTAAAAAATAAGAAATAAATGATTAATTTAATAATAAAAAATTAAGAAAATATAATCATATTAAAATAAATAAATAATATGTTTATATTCTTATTTATTTTATAAGATATAAAATTAAGATAAAAATAAATAATTAATATAATAATATTATTATATTAATATATTAAAAAGAATAATATATAGTATTATAAAATAATATAATTATCAAAATATTTTAGATTAATATTATAAAATAAATAAATAAGAAAATAATTATAAAATAATATGAAATAAATAATTTTGGTAATGATATATGGGAATGAAAATGAAAACCCATCATTTTGGAGGGTTTTGGTGATTCTCAAGTATTTGGGAATCATTCCCATATTTTCATTTACATACCCTTTAACCAAACAGTGGATTTCGGAATCATTCCATTCCCTCATTCCGAAACCCACCAACCAAACGCCCCCTTAGTTTCATCTAGAATGCATGCTGAATTGGTAGAAAATGATGATAGTAAGTTTACCTATTCACTTGAGGCAGTGAGTATAATCTCAGTTTCTTCCTCTTCATCAGTTTCTTCACCAAAGGCGACTATAAAAGCTAGGAGGGCATCTTCTTCCGATTCCTCACCAAAGGCGACCCGGAATGTCTGGCACTTCAGTTCTTGTCATAATGGCCTGTGCTACTACCTTTGAGGCTCTTCGCTGAAAGATTTTCTTGAGCCTATCTCACTCATTTTTTTCCACCAAAGGAGATTCAAACTTGAGATGGTCCGGATAGTTGCATTGAAAGCAAGACTTTGGAGCTCTTGACGAATCTCTTGTCATCAGTTTTTGGACCTTCCTTTTTGCCGTAGTTTTTTCAAGGAGCTTCAATAATCTTCTCATTTACTCCTCCAGCTCGGCCATTGAGCCGCCACCTATTTTTGATGAGATTCTGAACTGGATGAGATATCCTTCATTGCATTGCTAGACTAAGTTGCTCGACGATCATTTTAGAAGGTTTTATTAGGTCTCCACTTGGAGTCTGTTTTCACGAAGTCGACTGCGTCCTCAGCATGGGAGCTAGGTGAGCTAGCTATTCTCACAGCTTCGTTCTTGTTCACCATCCAAATATCCCATTCATGGGCAAATAGTTCTTTTGTGGAGATCTTGGAGAGATCATTCTCCTTCAAGTTGGTTGTTTTCACGAACCAATCATCCTTTGACATCTTGGAAACTATTTTTGCATTTAGGTCCGCAGTTGAATAGGTTCTGTCCAAGGCCTTGAGCTTGCTCAAAATTAAATTGAATCGAGCCTCCTTATTTATAAATTCGGGCGTGACAATTGTATACAAGTAAATATTTCAATATATACAAAATGCATGATATTTTTATGCATACATATTATTTTATCTATTTAATATAAATATTAATATACAAATAATTATAAAATAAAAATAATAAATATATTATAATGAAATATAATTCCCGCACATCTCACGCATATTATACTAATAATAATGAAATAAAAAATTACTATAAATAACTTTGCGTAACTTACCGTAAATTGACAAACTATTTTAAGAAAGTTTGTTTGAGAGGGAAAAATAATTCTTTTGGATTTCACTTATATATAGTCAACTATTTTAAGAAAGTTTGTTTGAGAGGGAAAAATAATTCTTTTGGGTTTCACTTATATATATATATATATGTATGGAGTGGATCTAGTGAGAAAAACGTTAACGTGAGAAAATGAGAAAGATGTTTGATTGCATTCACGATATTGTTTGATTAAATATCAACCATTGATTTTTTAGAACATGATTCATTCTTTTTTATCACAGGGGAATTTTTTTTACATGATCCCTCCTCTATATATATATATATAGAGAGAGAGAGAGAGATTTACTCAAGTGCTAAAATTAAAGTTTGTGCTAAATAAGAATGAATCTCAACCATTGGATTGATAGCATCAATGGTTGAGATTAAAGCACAAAGATTAAAAAATTATGCATAATTTCCGTTCGTGCTTAATTGCTATATAAATCGTGCTTAATTCGATTAAGCATGATTTATAAAGCAAAAAAGCATAATATCTGGGAAAATGTTTTAATCTCAACCATTGATTTTTTTAGATGAATGATGTAGATTCATTCATATTTAACACAAACTAATTTTTAGTATGTGATCCACTCCCAATATATATATATATATATATATATATAGATATAGATTACACAGTTTAATTTATTCAATCGTAAAGATTAAATATTTCAATGTCTTTCTTAATTAATAGATTAGAGTATTACTAAAGTGTTGTTTATTTATATTTCTGTTATAAATATATTTATTTGATGGACATTACTTAAGATACACTTTAGAGATATATTTCATATCTTTATAAATATCTTTCTAGATTTCTATAGATATTATTTCATCCTTATATATGTCATGATATTGTAATTTTCTACACACATCAATGAATAATAATATTCTCTATTTTTCTCTCAATCGTGTTCTCTCCACTGTTTTCTCTCAATTATTGTTTATGTGTGATGGATTCGATTTACAACACGTTAGCAGCACGAAGCTCTAATCAACTGAGAGATTTTGGCGTGTATACCCTAGGAAAGAATTGTATCTTTCCTGCAAGGTAATTTAAAATTAAATTGTAAAAATTATATTGCCGAAGATGATTAGAGAGGATGAGTAATAAGTTAGTTTTAATAAATTAATTTATATGATGGTCTATTAATTATGTTCCAAGTTTTCGACCAATCTGTTTGTTCATTTATTGATTTGCCATCGTAAAAAAAAATTGTCGAATTTGAATTGTCATCGTCGCCTATCTGAATTTTAAGGTTTATTAATTTGTTATGTTGAACTAGATGATAATGTTTAGAATGCTTCTAAGGTCACATTGACTTGTGTAACGTAGGAATTCATGGATCATTATGTTTCTTTATTGTTCGTAATTTACTAGGGATTATTTATTTTGCTTCTATCACGATTTATGATCTAAAAACCCTATTATTGAATATTCTGAAATTGGGGTTTTTGACAATTTTGGATAATATTTCGGAATGAGTTGATATGTTTGCCTACATAATTGATTTAGTGTTAGTAATACTTCATTTTACACGATTCTTATATTATTAGAATTATGAAAATATCTCTATCAATAAAAGAGGAATTACTGAGCTCGCATTTGATAACAAAAGATATTTAATATAGACTTTAGATATTGAGTTTCGTGTCAGCGAGATTATAATCCAAGCTCTTTAAATAACTACGCCCAGAAGGCGAAACCTTTGATTTTACTCTATCACCATTTGAATAAAAATATCAAAAACAAATATATCATTGAAAAGATCTATTATTTTATGGAAGTACATGAAGGATCATTTTGATTACAAAATTCAATTAACTTCTTTGAATATTCCTGAAGGATGATATTAGTTACCAAAAGTTCATAACCCTCTTCAAACACAATTTAATTGGTCATTGTGTTTTATAAATTGAAATTCTATAGACAGATAACATTACTAAGAAATTAAAAAGGATAGGAAAATTCTATTTATATTTCATGCTAGCAGTTTTATACTCCAGAAGTAGTATAAATTTAAAATCATACTAAGAAATCTTGAGATTACCTCTACTTTATTACTAGAAGAAAAATATAATCAACCCCTTATGAATTATCATAATACAAAATCTATTACAAAAATTGTCAGAAGCGCATATATAATAGATGTGATTGAGAATGATATCAAGGAATTGTTAGTTAATGACGCAAACCGTGCCTGAAGCACATACTATCATTAACAAAATAGTTATATGCGTAGTTGAGGGGTTTCCAATGTTATAAATAAGGTTGATAAATGAAATGGCCAAAATAACAAGTATAATTATAATAATATTGAAATTCCGTAATGACCATATTAGTTTGCCTGAAGCAAATCTAATTTTCAAATTTAGTTTTCAATAGTTATGGTGATAGTATGCTAAAAATGAAGCTCTTGATTTTCGAAAGAAATAATAAACTAATTCTTTCATAATTTAGGTTGCATATCTAGGTAGTGCATTGTGTTTACATCCTATATGTTGAAAATAATTGATTTTTAATTTTATTATTGTTATCCTCATTTTGTTTGAATTGAACTATTTTCAATTAAATTATTGATCTTATTATAAAGTTGCGTCAAAATGAATGATCCATAATCTTTTATTTACGGCATGAGTATTTTGGATCATATTGGGCATAATAATGTGTCGGATAATTATAATGCTATTGACATATAACATACAAAGTAAAGTTATATATCTCATAAGATATGTGGACCAATTTATCAAATATTAGGGTCGTTTTAAAATTTATGGTCCTTATTACTATAAATCCGACCAGCTGCATATTGTTATTATCCCCATATAATAGTGTGATAAAAAAAATTAATCATTTCCCATCTGCGAATTATTGTACAGTCTATATTTGTATATCACCACCAAAGTATACCTCTATGGGCTCTCAATGTAACATAAGAAATATACATTGTACAAAAATCTCCGTCTATAAATAAACCTTAGCAGCCCATTGTCGAGAAGGTTGACTGTAATTTTTTTAGAAGATCATTTGTCGGCATTAGGGGGAGATATAAGCGTAAAGCTAATAGATTGCCGAAAAAATATCAAAGAATAAAAGGATCTTCAATAATTAAAACCACACATGAATGAATTATAACTTGCAATGTTTAGCAAGTAATCTGTCATATGCATTTATAAATGCATCTACTGTATATAGTGGAGTGATTGAACTTATGCAACATAAAGAATTAAAGACCCTAATAGACCAAATGAATGAAACTCCTTAATACTAGAAGTATGAGAGACTTCATACCAGAAGCATGAGATCTATATCGGTGCATAAATTAAAAATTTGCGGTCAATAAAATCAAACATATAAATAACACTCCAGTGACCCCAGAAGAGGAATATGTGACCTCTGGAAGAGGATTGTCCTGAAGACAAGAATCTCAATACATTAGTACGTGCATCAAATAATAATATTATTGGGATTACGGTACAAATAAATCAAAACATTATGGGAAATGATAAAATTTAGTTAATGCCATGAGTATTATATATAAAGGAGAAGATAATAAATTTTTTATAGTTGTCGACAACATACTTATTCCACAATTGCTCTAATCTGGATCCAGAGCTTAAATGCTAGAAGCATTATGATTAGCCAAAAAATAAAAAAAATGAGCTATTGGAATAGAGATTAACTCGCTCGTGAATGTTATCCCTGTAGGATGAAAAATAAGGTGAGGTTAATATCTAAAGGGTTTTTTCGCAGAGACCCATACTTGATTTTAAATAAATTACTCTCCTATTTTGGATGACATAATGTTCCTCGATTTGATTTCTATGGCAGAAAATATAAATTTATATGTGCAATTACTAAACATCATGACTTGATATGAGTCATTGAATGATAATATTTATATGAAATTCCTGATGAATTTCATATAACGAATCCCTGATGAATTTTATTTCGAACACAATCGATGTATAATAAGAGTTCCAAGAGATCTATTACATTTATTTAGAACACCAATGTCATTTGATCCCCAGAAGTGGATAATGTCTCATTTAGACTTAAAGAAGATAACATGATATTTTTGGACCAGAAGTTCTCTATTTAAGTGTCTTTTGTACACTATTTCACTATTCAAAATTATCTTGCTAGCAAGATTTGGTGCTTCTCTTAAAGAGACATTGAAATAAGCACATTATTTGTTATCTTCAAGAAATACAAATCTTGGTATATTCTATTAGAAATCAAGTATGACATTGGTGGTCTAAGTGAATAAATGAATATTTATTTGATCTTGATAATTATAGATCTTGTACTCCTTATTTTATTTTCTATTGTGGTATTGACATTTCTTATCAGTTTGAATATTTTTCTAAACCACTCATAGATGATATCTTTTTTTAGAATTATAAAAGGAGTATGATTTATATTATTTTACATACACTGGAAGATCGTAAGATATTATGATACCTGAAATAATCCTCGTCCTCCAATATGAGGATAATAAACTTGTATTGCATAAATGAGTAGTGGGTACACTAGATAAACTTAATGAAGTTTATTACTTGTATTCATTTACCCACTTCAATTCCCCAGGAATGATTGCTATTCAGAATGTTTGATCTTGTGATAATCCTGAAGATTATTCATAGAGTCATTTCCTACATATATGGATAATATTGGACTGCTTATAATTATAAGATTTTGAATATCATTGTTTTGAGGGGGAACGACATTTTGAAAATTAAACCTTGAAGGTTTACATTATGCCCGGAAGGCTAAATATGTATACTCTTTTTCCCTTGCTAAGTTTTTTCCCATTGGATTTTCTTAGTTAAGGGTTTTAATGAGGCATCTAGTGCAACACATGAATAAACGTATGTCATGTACTCTTTTCCTCGACTATTTTATCCCATAGAGTTTTCGGCGAGGTTTTTAATGAGACATGAACATAACGAAGTAATGTCCAAGGGGGAGTGTTATAAATATATTTATTTGATGGACATTACTTAAGATATACTTTAGAGATATATATAATATCTTTCTAGATTTCTATAGATATTATTTCATCCTTATATATATGTCATAATATTGTAATTCTCTACACACATCAATGAATAATAATATTCTCTATTTTTCTCTCCATCGTGATCTCTCTACTGTTTTCTCTCTATTATTATTTATCTGTGATACAGGAAGGATTCGATTTACAACAATTTCAATTTTTGTTAATCGAATTTTTCTATATTGGAACCTCTCAACTTTATTTCTCAACTTTATTTTTGTTGTAATTGACAATTCTTATTGTAATTTTATATATTTCTTTTTATTTTTTGTATTTACTCCCATTACAAGTTTAATTATTATATATTTATTATTTTTTTAGATTGAGAAAAAACTATATAAATATTCTTTAAATAAGGTATAACATAAATCTTAAACCTTAGAAGTGCTTAAATCAGTCATATTTTTTAATGAATTTGTTCATTAATTTTAGATTTTTTCAATTTAAGTTCTTATATTCTATTTTGAGATTTTAATGTTTTTACACATTTTTTAATTAATTTATGATTTTTTTATATTACATTTCTATTTTCAGATTTATTTTAAAAGAAAATTATATTTATTTTGATTTCATACTTTATTTTTAATTATTTATTTTTTAATTTTTTAGATTGAAAAATTATACATCTTACTCTTTAAATTAGGGTATAATATGAATTTTAAAGCTTAGAGTGTTTAAGTGAAACATTTATATTAATTCGGCCAAAATATCCAAATAATCATGAAGAATCTAAATTGATTCAATGATTATAATCAAAGGATTAATCTAACCCATATCTTTTTATTAAATAAAAATAAATTATTTACTGAAGAATCCAATAACAATATAGATTTAAATATATATATTTTTTAAAAACTGTAAATCCAAATAGATTTGAATCTCTCTAATATAAGATTTTGTCCTGTTCAAAGTTCAAATTGGAGATGTAGATATGAGAATTAGGGTTTAACAACAAGCCCAAAATTCTGGCCCAATTCATTTAAAATTCTGTTCTAGGGTTTTGATATTCAGTCTATCGACTCTATATAATTCCTAACCCCGTCATCGTCAACATACATCCATTTCCGTCTCTCTCCTCTCCGCAATTGCTGAAATGCTTGTGGTTTTCTCTTTATTTTTGTGACGGTAAGTTTTGGGTGACGACATTTTTATCTCCTCAGTTCAATTTGTGCTGAGTTTTTATAAGATCTGAACAGAGGAGATTCGATTTTCTTGATGTGAAGCAGAATTGTTGTGATCGTCTATATATATTGTAATTTATTATCTTCTGCTGGCCTCTTAAGATGATTAACACGTAAACTTTCGTTCTTCTGAGAATATTTCCGTGTGGAAGATTTATGGAGACCTGAACTGAGGAGGCTTTCATTTTCTATTTGGAATTAAATTTTGTTTATACTTCCAACATAGTTTTATACAGCTGAGATTCTGCTTTTTGTTTTGTATTTTTTTTCCATTTTCTTATGTTTTTTTTTTTTGAGTTATTCAGGGGTTTATTTATCTCAGTGATGATGAACTAAAGATGACGAGTCTGATCGAAATCCATTCTTTTAAAATATTGATGACAAATCGAGGCATTTGTCTGAGAGTTTGGATACAACCCCATTTCGTTTTCATATGATCTTTTTATTAAACCATTTCGTTTTAAATTTGTTCTCTGATGATGATCAATTTCATAGACTTTCGCCTTTGCTGAGTTTCATCGTGCGGAAAAACCTTTGGAGGCCTGATCTGAAGAGTATTTTTCTGCTGGAACTTTCATTTATAATTTTCTTCCATTTAATATATCATTAATAATTTATTCATCTGTTTCTCAACTCATTCTACACATATCTTGGTCATTGTGCCAGATTATTAATCTGGAACGTCCTAAAGAAATAAATTATGTTCGAAGTTTTTTACTCGATAAAAGTATTTTTTTATTAAACGAATAAAACTGGAAAATGAATAATGAATTTTAAACGATTAATTTTATTAAAGCTATATTTCATTATTTGAAATTTTTAATTTTAAAACAAATAATTTTCACATGGTTGTTAGGGTTTCTAGGCGAATTATCCCTAACTTCTTGTTTTATATCGACCCAATTTTTAGTATTGATGTTACTAACAAAATTTCCGTATCGGCAGTGGATTTTCCATAATTAAATATATTATTGATTTTTTAAGATTTATTTTCCAAAAAAAATAATAAGATCAAATGTATATTTGTTCTTTAGTAATTTTACACTTTTTGTTAGCACGATCTGAAAATATTGTCATAGCTAAAAATAATAGAAAATAATAGATGAAAAACTAATCGGATGCTTTTAAAATAACTAAAATTGTTATTTCTTAATTTTAAATTTGTGCTTTTTAATTGGAAAAAATATATTGATATTGAACTTCTGTTATTACACGTATAGAAATATGAGCTTTGATTAAAAATAGCTCAATAGCAATAGTTGTGCAAATATTTTTACAATTTTTAATGTCTTTTTTCTTTAATAAGAATTTGACAAAATAGTTTCCTTATTGAAATTGGGTTTAGTTAGTTCACTATTGAATTATTGCTTACTTTTATTATTCCGGTATACACATTAGATTCACCAATAGTTTGGGATTTGGAAGTTAATTTGGATTTGAATTGTGGAAGGCTCTATTTTTAGAAGCAAAGAGGATTTGCATGTAGTGGTTGTCATTTGACCAATGTAGCACCACTTTGAATTCAATGTGTCTTGTTCTTCTATCGACTGTGTGAATATAGTTGCATACGCAGTGATAATTGTAAATTCATACTACATGCAACTGCAAGAGATGGTAGTTGGCCAGTATATCAGTTCACTTCTAACACAGTTGCATAAAAAACCTAAACAACATTAAAAGTAGTTCCATTTGTTCCAAGATAGTGGCAGCTTATTTTGCCCGGGGCATACCTCGCCAAGGTAAATTGATTAAACATTGAGATATAATAGCGGAATTACAATGGACTTTTAGTGTTAAGATTAGATACAACTATGCTCTTTGAGTTAGAAATGGTGCCATCTTAATGTTATGGTGGCTTAAAGCAGCTGTAATAAATGATGAGTTGATTGAGGAATTTGTGGCCAAACGTACTCCATTGGAGTTTTCAAACACATACACAATTGTGGCCTTATCAGAGCATAACTTCGAAGTCAATTATGGTAAAAAAAAATGTGGAATATCGATCTAGACGAACACTTGAACCATTGTCCCGAGGATTTGGATTTCATTCCACACTCTTATGTCGTTGCTACAATTCAATTAGTAAAATATATTAATAAATTTATTAATTTTATATGTAATCAAGATTATCATTGTTTTTCCACTTTAGAGCATGAAGGGAGATAGCATATATAATTTTGTTTTTCACTACTACAACACATCCAACTGACAAGAAGTATATAAACAAATAGTTTACTCTTCTTCTAAAAGAAGAGTGGGGGCCTGAAGCAGAAGCATGTGTTGTGTTATTCCCAATTGTGACTCGTCAAGCAGGTCGATCAAGAAATTGTCTCGGGAATAGAGATAGGTAAAAATCCATATAAGGCAACGAGCTCACAAAAATATAGTATTCGCAAATTGCAAGTCACATGAAACGTTTTTGTCCAGATAAAATTTAACCCAACTAAATTATTAGTATTATCTGGTTGATAGTTATATTAATAAATACCAATTGTGTTTTGACGACCCTAGCATAACTATTAATTGGATTTCATGGTTATGTGATTAATAATTCATGACCATTTTATATGAATTAAAATGGGTGTGAATTGAGTTTTAATTTTATTTTATTCCAATTTAAAGAGAACGATCTTATAATTTTATTACTTCAAATGTGGTGAAATTTTCAATTTTGTTGTGTGATCTAAATAATTTAAAATACTTGATAATTATTACTTCCAAATAATTAAAATGCCATGCTGAATTATTTCCAAATAATTCAACACAACTTAAATACCAAAAAGAGAAATTAAATAATAATTTAAATTATATTTTTGTCGCATAGTAAGATTTTGAAGTCACGGGAAAAAAACTTCTACAACTCATGGAGAAGTATTATCTTGAAGATTCAAAATAAAAATTCTTTTAAAAAAATTTGGCCAATTTTCTTACTTCGTCACTATTACTATTTCTCTCTCACATTAAAATTCTTCTATTTCACTCGATTTTCCACACTGGAAATCAAACGTCGGCATGACATAAATGTGGCGTTTGGGTAGCCGTTACATAACCGTAGACAATGTAATTGGGTTCTAACGACGTAACGTGGCATAATATTTTAGCTTTTTCCAGCAGCGTAACGACCTTTTCTAATATAAGGGTTTTAATCTAAGATGGCGATGACAGAGGTTTTAATTAATTTAAAATTGATTTAGAATGAATGGTTGATTATGAGAAAATTATTTAATGATTTATATTTGTTAATATGACCTTCAAATTTTTATTTTTTATTATTGATGATGATTATACTGGAAATGATTAATTCATTTGAGCTATTTTCATATTATTCTAGTCATGTTTTTATTTGAGTAAAATAACAATGGAGCATCAAGCATAATTTAAAGTTATTCGGTCATTTAGTTCTGGACTGAAGTATAGTTCATTGGTATGTCCATAAATTAATATTGGAACATACATGCAACCACAATTTTGCAAATTTAGGTGCAAGAAGTGTGCAACCACTGGTCATTGCAGCTTATTTTCATGAGAACGTTCTACACAAGCTACTGTTACCCAAGATGCAATATACGAGCACGTTAATCAAACACTCCATTATGGTAAGTCAAAGTGATATGCAATCCATGCATACTTCTGAACCTTCGATAGGACTCAGACTCAACCAAGTAATGACACCTTGTTTTTTCTTAAGTAAGACAGAATAACACATCTCACTGTGGTCTTATCTACTGCTGAGCAGCGGCAGCCTTATGATTAGTGGATCAAGTCCAATAATGAAGTTAAATGCTACATGATGACCACTATAAATAAGGTACTGCAGCTGCAACATCAACATTATGATAAGGTCTGTGATATCATGGATAGTCTCATAACGACTTATGGGGAGACAGACATAACTGCCAGATTCAATCTCATGAGGGAGATTGTGAGTAAGAAATGTCTGAGGGCAGTTCAGTGAGAGAGCACGTGGTTGTCATGACTCACCTCATCGATGAACTAACGTTGCATGGTGGTGGTATTGATGGGGAAGCCCATGTTGATATCATACTAAACTCTCTTCCCAAGTACTTTGAAAACTTTAGGCTGAATGCTGTGACGAACAAGAAGGAGTATACTCTTAATGAGTAGCTTAGTGACTTGATGGCAGCACAATGTCTGATGGAACCCGATAAAACAGTTTTGGTTTCTAGCGGTAGTCATCCTAGTGCTCCTAAATGAGCAAAATCTAAAGGAATGGCTATGAATAAAACCAAGAAAACAGCTGGTGGGAACAATGGAGTCTTTGCTCCAAAGAAAAAGGCTAGGAAAGTTAAAAGAAAGGGCAAGTGTTACCACTGTGGCAAGCTAGGACACTGGAAAACAAATTTTCTAGGTTCTAACACCAATGGACAAGGTACGTCTTCGTTTGTATGTTTAGTATCATTTTTCTACTCTTATGTGAGTAGTGGTTACTGTAAGTACTAATTATGTTTTGCTACGTCTTGCAAGGAATCAAACTGGTGATAATGCTTGAAGATGACGGGATTACCAACTCCAAGAAAGTTACTTGAGATGCTGCTCAAGCTGATGGAGTTTTTGCTTTGGGTTTATGATAAACATTGTTTCTTTCAAGTTTTTGAAGAGATATCTAGTTTTGTTTTGAAGAATTATTTCCATTTATGCTTTATGGATTATCAGTTATTTAGATAGAGTTTTTTTCTCTATCATAATAAATAATAGTGTTTTCTATTATTAAATGGATGTTTATCTCTTCATTACTTGTTTATATAAACCATCAGTGTTCTATGGCATATTATAGAATATTTTTAGAGATGAGGTTACATCGGTCTTGGTAGTTTTAAGTAATTCTTTGGATTGTGGATTTAATCCAGGTATTCCAAAAATGGTACTTATAAGCACTACTTAGAGGTATAAGATGATGACCAAGCCTTTCAAAAGGCGAGTAAATCTCTATAAGTTATTACGTGTTTGCTCTGTGTTGAGTCTACTTCCGCGGTTGCCTTAAATAAGCATTAATACTGTATCACTTAAGATATGGATATGTTTATCTAATTCACTACAAATCTTAGTCTCTTGCTTTAATCAAGAGCGTTTAGGACTAAGGTAGAGAAGAAGCTAAACAAGACCTTAAAGACGTTATGATTCTTTCATAATGGTGTGCATCTCAAGTGATGTGCTTTACAATATCTGACAGAGTAGAGGGATTGTATCCCAATTGACTACATCAGTTATCCCTCAAGGGATGGTGTGGACAGAACGAAAGAAATAAGATTCTTTAAGGTTGATGAGCTATGACAGCTTTGCCATTTTTCGTTTTAAGGAATAGCGCCAAAAGACAGTAGTGTATCTGCTTAATCCATTGTTTTCTAAATCAGTTCCAAATACCCTAGTGGATCTTGACTTTATCAAATAGCAACGGTAGGTAGTTCGGCTTTTAAGTTGATGAAGGAAGTTGATTGGTTAGAAGAAAGTTTTAAGCTAATACTGCTTTGCGGGCTATCCTAGCTAAATGAAAAAGGTGGTTTCTTTGTGTATTCTAAATACAAGTAAGTTGTTTAGGATGAAACCACGAATCCAAATATGAGATTGCTCTTCATTGATTTGAGAAGACAATTCAAATCCATCAGGAAATACCCCGTGGCAAATTGAGCATACCTCGGTAAGTATGATACCAATTGCATGGTCGCCCGTGCAAGGTGGTCAACCACAAATTAATGCACCACTAACTGACAACATAAAAGGGAGCATCGTTGCAGTGGGAGGTTGCTTTAACAGGCTTAACAGTGCTGGTTCATGGGAAATAGTCTTCAGACTTATTTTTAGTTGACGAACAATGTTGTACTAATCCCTTAATGCACAACGAAGTTGTTAAGACAAACAATACAATTTAATGATGTCAAGTCATGGATTCAAAAATGAATCAGTAACAGTTATGGTTGTGTATCAGGATCAGTGTTTCTAAATAGCTTTCCAGCTATAGACAACTGATTGTATACAAGTAAAGGAATGTTCGAATGGTAACCTAGTATACTTCAAAAGTCTAGGTTTGTGAGCAAGGTATGCTTCATAACAAGACTTTCTCACTGGATGCAACTAAAACCCATTCGAATTCTTTTGTTCAGAACAACACATATGAACCTAAGAATTTGGAAGATAGATGTCATCGTCCGTGTTTTTCATAAACGGGTACCTTGATATAGGGTGATGACATCTATATGCAACAACCATATAACTTATGTGCAGTAAGGTGAGCAACATCTTATCTAGAAGCCAAGGAAGTTCAAGTATGAACTTAAGGGTGCTTCAAGGTCATGAAACAAACATTTTGATATTATATATCGAGAACGAGAGTTTCATGTGCCAGTTATGTGACAGCAAAAGCGTGGTTTTCCTTACACATTATGTAGATGGTATTTTCACATTCAGAAACGGTGTGGAGATATTGTCAGGCATAAGGAGATGGCTATGCGAACAGTTTCAGAAGTAGGACATATGAGATACTGGAATATCCTTTGGATTAAAGTCTTGTGTTACCACAAGAAAAGAATGTTCAGGTATCTCAAGTCGCTTAAATTGATTCTGTGGTGACTCGTTTCATGGTAAGAAAGAATTGTTGTCTTTTATATGGCGATGAACGAAGTCAGTTATCTATAATGCTATAGGCATGGTGAATAGATATCAATTCAATCCTGGACAGGCACATTGGTTTATAAATGTGCCCTGTGGGGTTAAATGGCATCGGATATCGAGGAGGATCATAAGTAAAGGAAATCGACCTCTAACTATGTGTTGGCCTTGGTGGAGGAGTTATGGGAATCTAACACAGAAGTGTGTTGCAAATTCCAGCATGAAAGCTGAGTGTGTAATAGCTTCATTAGCTTCACAAGAAGTAGTATAACTCCGGTGTTGTCCTTTAGAGGTGTGTGTTCCGAGTTTGCCTAATAGAATCACAAGGTACTGTGATTATGCTGGTGCAATGAAAAACTCAAGGGAACCCAAGACTCACAAGGTAGTGAAACACATAGAATATGTAGTACCACATCATACGAGAAATTATGATAAGATGCGATGTGTGCGAATAGGAAGCGATTGACATGAAGGTCTAGAAGATTTATTTACACGGTGTTTACCTCAGAAGACTTATGAGGATTACGCTCATAGTCTGTATCTGTAGGTGGAATCGATCACAAGATGATAAACGTGTAAATAAGCCAGATCTGATATAGACACACTTAATACTCTGATAAAGCACTGTTATTATGCTTTGAGTATAAGTGAGAGATTGTTGGGATTGTATACTAAAAACATTTATGATTAATTGTGTTCGTTTGATACACTGGTCTTCATAAATGTGTTACATCAACATAGTCACTATCTGATATAACAAACATACAATACGAACTATAATATCCTATTATCTCGCCTATAGGGATGATCATATGGTGCGTAGGAGATCACAAAGGATCATATGAATCGTTTGACCTAGCGATATATAAACAGTATCACGGCTGAGACAGTCTCTGGATAGGTGATAACTGTAATATATAGTAGCAAATAATTTTTTACACCCGAAGGTGGTCGATCCCACAAAGACTGTGCAACGAAAAAATCCAAAGTACTAGCTATAATTTCTAGGACATAGAAGTTTGAGGAATTTGAGAAAAGGGGTTTTGTTTTTGAAATTAAAGATGACAATGCGAGAAATTAAAGGTTTTAAAAAAACAATTAAAGAAAGCACAGATCCTAGGACATATAATCTAATCATCAACATGCAAATATCAATCAACTCAGCAATGGGGGAAAACATAGATTTTTGTGGATTAAATTCCTTGGTTGGATAATTAAATCCTAGATTATTAATTAGTGACTATCTCCTCTCGGTCTCAAGAACATCAAATTTAATCAATCTCATAATTATCTAATTATTCCTATGTAGGTTTCTTCT
>JAPKLW010000106.1:855212-908674 GCA_026898455.1 Plectranthus barbatus | reverse complement strand
GCCGGTTCCACGGTTCCGGAAAAATGGAACCGGAACCGGCCCGTGGCAAGAAGGTTACGGTTCCGGTTCAGAACCGGAACCGGCGGTTCCGGTTCCAGACGGTTCCAGCCGGTTCCGGTTCCGAACCGGCGGTTCGCCCCCTTTTTTTTTTTTTTGAATTTTAATTATTTATTTTATTTGAAATATAATATTTGGTTTGTACAAAAAAATTGTAATTAAAAGTATTTTGTTCCTTTAAGTAATATTTGATTTGTACACAAAAATTGTACTCCCTCCGTCCCAAAACATTAGTCCTGTTTTCCTTTTTCGTCTGTCCCAAACATTAGTCTTGTTTTCCTAAAATGGAAAATTAATACACACTCATTAATAAAATACTAATTTCCTCTATCTCACCCGCATTGGTATCTGTGCCGGAATGAAACAAGACTAATGATCCGGGACGGAGGTAGTATATTATTTTTTACTTTGTACACAAATTAAATAAACACAAAAATATATAAGGAATATTATAAATTAAGATTACAAATTTAAACTTACAAGTTACAATGATGAATGTATATTTACAATTTTTTTTTAACTACACAAGTTATACAAATTACAAAATTGTATATTATTTTTTAACTACACAAGTTATACAAATTACAAAATTGAAGAATTAATATTATTACAATAATTGAAAATTAAAACTATAAACAAACAAATTCCAAAAAATTAAAAAAAAATTTAATAATTAGGGGGGAGGGGAGGGGTTAATTGAAAAGGGCTTGCACTTAATTTTTTACCTTAAAATTAAGTTGCCTACATATCCCTTAATTTTCATTAAGGGAATCAAAGCCCACGTAGTTCTCTTACCTTACTTACCTTTAATCGGAGTCGAAATCCGCATCACCTAGGCCATCGGAAGCATTAGTACTTGCCGTGCTTGCTTCGGAGTTGTAAGCATCCTCGTCGTCGAAGACGTGCCTCCAATCCGGTTGTTGTTCTCGATCTTCGGCATCTTTTCAATCTTTAAGTATAACTTGTGCTTCCAAATAGGGGTGGGAATAGGCTGGGCTAGGCTGGGCTTTGGTCCCGAAGGCCTAGGCCTGCTATAATTTAAAGAGGCCTAAGCCTGGCCTGTTATCTATAGTAGGCCTTTTTGTAGGCCTAAGCCTAACCTTTTTAATGAAATAGGCCTGATCTTTAGCCTGTATAAAGCCTATGAAAGCCTACTTAAAATTTATAATGTATATTTTATTTTTAAGTTATAAATATATTATGTTATTTCAATAGCAAATACATTTAATAAATTAGATAAATATATTATTTAGTAACAAATGATTTATTTAACTTATTTTATTATTCATAAATCATAAATAAATTTTTAATTCTAGATAATAAATATATTTAATTGATTATATAATATATGATTATTTTCATAGGCTGGCCTGTTAGGCTTAGTAGGCCTATTTTCGAGCCTGAGCCCGGGCCTGCTTAGCTAAATAGGCTTTTTAAATAGCCTAAGCCTGGCCTATTTACGAAATTGGCCTGGCCTGGCCTGTGGTAGGCTAGGCCGTAGGCCCCTGTCGGGTAGCCTGGCCTATTCCCACCCCTACTTCCAAATTGGCCGGTGTCAAGTTGGACCTTCTTTCATATAGATCAAATTGTTCGGGAGAACCTATAATTTTATATTTTTCTAGTTAGATATCATAATTAAAATTTAAAATAACTATAAGAATTTGAAATAAAATTTCAAATAAGTATATGAATTTAAAACACCACGTACCTTTCTTTTGCTCATTCGAACGAATTTTTCGGAAGTGCTTTGTGAAAAGATCGGATTTCAAAGCTTTTGGACTTAAATTTGTATCGAAATCATCATCTTCTTCATTTACCTCGGCCTCGGGGGGGGGGGGGAACACCTTCGTTGGCTTCATTTTCCAATGCCTCACGAAATCGCATTTCATGTTGTTGCAATTGTCGGGCATACTCCTCATCGGCTCGTACTTGAGTTTCACGAAGATCTTCATCATCACTCAATGACAAAGTGATGTTATCATCGTATTGAGATTGAGGAGAGCTTTCAATATGAACACCACGGCGACGTTGACGAGGTGGACCTCTAGTAGTATCATCTCTAGCTATGGACTTGCCCCTATTGTCGGCACCACCAACACCACGACCACGACTTGAAGACATAATTGAAATTTGAGAGAATGGATTTGGAATGGAAATTTGAAAGAGAAATTGCAAGAATTAATTGAAAAAGAGAGTAATTGAGAGTAATTGAGAGAATAGAATGAGAGAATTGAGATTGAGGTGTGAAAAATGTTGAAGGAAGGGGGGGTATTTATAGGAAAATTTTGAGCATTTTTCAAATCGGCCGAACCGCCAGTTCCGGTTCCGAACCGGCGGTTCGGTGCCACGTGTCGCGATATCATTCGTCGATAAATATTTTTTAATTATTTTTTTTAAAAAATAGCCGTTAATTAGCCGTTACAATTCCGGTTCGGAACCGGAACCGACGGTTCGGAACCGGAACCGCCGATTCCAACGGTTACATTTTTAAAAAAAATAGCCGTTGGGCAGGTTCAGGCGGTTCCGAACCGGAACCGCCGGTTCCCAACGGTCAATTTTTTTTAAATTTCGTGCTGCCGGTTCAATGGTTCCGAACCGGAACCGGCGGTTCGGACCGTTTAAAATATTTTTTTTTTTTTAATTTTGGGGCCGGTTCCACGGTTCGGAACCGCCGGTTCTGGTTCCGGTTAAACCCTTGAACCTGAACCGGCCCGTCCACATACGGTTCCGGTTCCGGTTCCGAACCGTGGAACCGCCGGGCCGGTTCAGCCGGTTCCGGGCCGATTTGGCCACCACTACCCAAAACTGACCCAACATTTAAATAGGTTAACCCAACCCATTAATTTCACGTTAAGTTCAGATCTGATTGTCGGAGAGTCAGAGATTGCCACCCTTACCTAAACTACTAATCTACCTCTATTGTCTCAGTACAAAACCAAAGAAATGAAAACAGACATAATACTAGTGTCAAACCCCAAAATAAAAAAATTTGTAAAATATTTCGATGATATAATATCTAAATGTGAAGAGTCAAAACTTGGGCATTTAGTAATATGGCTGTCTGTCTTAAAACTGTACAACTACAACCGTCCTTTAATGACAAAACGACTCCTTTTTCCTTGGTATTTACTGCCGTAGCCCTCCTGCTCATTCTCACTCATGCATGGCTTTATCATTCATTCACTATCAAAATTGGTTGTATATGCCCTGCCATCGTAATCTCAACACTGTGTATCCATGTATAAGAACTTCAGTCAGAGTGAAGCTTCCTTCTCTGGCACCTCCTCACGTACCAGCTTGCATGTTTCCGGAGGCCCATGCCAATCATCATCTTCAGGCTAGCAAGCATCACGAACGTCATCGCAGACAACACCAGAATCCAAAATAATCTCCATGGAAGTGGGTTGTAGGGGAGATGGGCCGCGTATACTGGTCTCAGAACTCGAATCACCTAAAACAGAAGCACAAATGTCATCAACAAGGCTTAAAATTAACTGATAAAAGGGCCTATCTTATTTGAATGACTTTTTTCAACTACTAATTAGTAGCCGAGGGTTGACTCCTAACTCGAAGTCATGTCAAGAAGCACATGACGACGAGCAATGCTTACCACACAAGCTGGTGCCAGAGGAACGAATGTGAGGTTCTTGTGGCTGTTTTCTGTTTGTATATTTAACGTCTGCAGAAAAGAATATGAATCAGAAAAGTGCATCCTCAAAAGAAAGCAGATGAAGATGATAAGACATGCATGAGCTGTTATGACTGATGAAGAAGTTGCGATTGAGGTACCTGATTGCAGAGGTCTTCTAAAAATTCAGAGAATGCAATGGGCTTTATGTCATTGAATTTAGAAATGAATGAGTGTTTTATCACATCAATCATCACTTCACATACGTAAACAACCAGCGCATTCTGCAATATTTACAGCATAAAAGTGAAAGAACATTATCAAATTTCCCAAATTCTTCAACTTTGTACTACAAAATAGATTTGAATTTTTAACAGAATGACCTATTTACTTACATAAAGGAAGCTTTCAAACCAAGGACCCTCAGCTTCTAGTATATTTTGAGCTAAAACAAACAGTACAAATGCCGCAATATGGAACCTTTCAACTGAATCTGGTCACAAGCAATTAACAGAAAAGAATCATGCCAGGCATAAATTTTGTTATTTTTGCATGAAATATAGAGACATTGTCTGTCCACAATGACTTGGTGAAAAATGACCTAGGACAGTTTCTGCTGTACCAAACTACATACTCACTCTGAGTAAATGCAGCAGAAGACTTTTGCAAGGGGAAGATGATTCAAAGGTTCTAGGGGCTGATAATATTAATATAATTTACTGCCTCTTGCAATATCTAAACATGATGATCAGAAGCCTAGTAAGCCAGTCAGCCGTGCAGTGTTGTGGCTGATGGGTGATATAAAGGGCAACATTAGATGCATTAAGGTATCTGAAATTATTTGCAGAACCAAATGTCCGATATGCATGAGATGAATGGCTGATAAATAATCATATTGATAATATTATATAAGCAAAAAATGTTATAGAGAGAATGGAAGTTTCTTACCGAAGTATACCAAACTCTGAACGTTATCCTTGCTGTAACGTTTGAACACGTTGCTTTTAATCTCGGCAAAATTATTAGAGACGAGCATAGCAAATAGTGCATTATTGTGAGAAACAATGCAGGTTGACAAAGTAATTGCCTGAGCTAATAAAATAAATGAATGAACGAGTACTATAATAGTTAAGGACCAACCTTGATGTCAAATTATTAACAGAAAAAGGAACAATGATATCTGAAAATATATATATTAATGTATTCCATGTGTGTAAGTATTATTATGAGAAGGATATTTGAAGAAACAACTGCTAGGACTTCATCTGAAACAAATCTCCACACCCAAAATTGCATAGTTTCTGGCGAGCAGTTTGAAAGTCCATCTGCTGAATTAAATAGAGTTTGCATCACATCACCCCCAAAACTTTGGCATAGTTTATCAAATATCTGGCATCCAAGAAACAACTTTTTGATCTTAATTTTAGCAAAATAGAAGTGCAGAAAATCTAAATACAGTCAGTAATGCCAGGAAATTGGTAGAAAAGTATAACAATACAGAAATTAGGTGTACAAATGCAACTACAACAGTCAACTGAAGAAGTTATGAAATGAATAATATGTCAAAAGTATATGGGAAATAGACACTATATGTATCTGCCACTATTTTACATTTTATTGTGTTGATTTAAGTGAGTTAATTTTTAGGGTTATTAGTTTTTGGAATACTCAGAATACGAGGCAGATATTTGTCTAGGGTTCAATTTTAAGATATTTTTTATACGGTCTGTTTCCTTCTCCATTCTGCTTATTTTTGGTCTTTCTGTTTCGTTCTCCTGTTACTTTAATATCGTTTAACTGTTAGGCTCTTCACTTTATCATAGTAACACAATAACGGTAGGTTTACAACGTTGCTGCAGTAAACTCACTTAAAGCTTCCGACAGGCAATACTTTGAATCATTTGATTATGATTTTAAAGCCACCAATAAATCAGTCAACAAACAACTAATGCAAGTTTCCGTTCTTACCTCCAAAATGTTGTAAACCACATAGAGTTTAATTATTCCTTGGCCACGGATCATGTGATAAATTAAGCTGATATCTGAGCCAGGAAAAAAAAATGTTTAGAACAAATAACAAGGGTTACACTATACTTAGATCATTTAAGAAATGAAAGCGTAGGTCAACAACCATCTGAGGCGAATAACGTCTAGCCCAAGTAGTTGGTTAACGATAATACACAGAAAACATGATGAAAGGATTTGACTTTTACAAAACCTGCTTGTTGTAATAAAGTGACTCCGATAATCAAGACGATAAAGCAGCCAAAATCAGACAGCTCCGCTGAAGAAGGCCTCTTGAACTGCCTGCCACAAGCATGGTTAAATTAATCTGGAACATAAGTGCACCTTGAGAGTTGAGAATTTAATAGGACATGTAGAACACAAAACATTCATTTATGCTTCATTTAGTTGAGAATCAGGAAGAGAGTGCAATCTGACGAAGAATACCAGTAGGGAAATGATAAATTAATTTTAAGGTTCTTCCAGTATTGACCACATCCTTAACAGATACTCCCTCCGTCCCGAGTTATTAGTCCCATTTGCTTTTGGCACAGTTACCAATGTTTGTGAGTGTAGTGGAATTAATATTTTATTGGTGTGAGGAGATTTTTTTCCATTTTAAGAAATGAGACTAATAAGTTGGGACGGACGAAAAAGGAATATGGGACTAATAACTCGGGACGGAGGGAGTACAATTTTTAACTGAGGCACCTTATCAAGGATAAACATATGGGATATTATCATTCTTCTATGAAGAAGCACCAATTAGTAACCCTGCAAAATGATATAACAATAAGAGAAAAGAGTGTTCAATATCATGTGTTCTCATACCCTCCACATATTTCATATGAGAAACAGTAAAATAGGGTGACTAGAGCCTCGGGCAAACCACTCATTTAAGGAGCTTAAGAATACAAAGTATGTATAGGACAAAAATTATATCAACAAAACATAGTCATTCTATCTACCAAGTAAGATAGTAGCCCTAGTCAATTGGCTGATCTATGCCCATTCCTTGGGATTATTCTAGGTGAGGATTATAAATGGGGCCTTCCGGTTCCAAATTAAGAAAGATACTAGATAGAGCATTATAAATTCAGAATAAAGGATGACATCCTCATGTGAGCGCAGCATGGACACAAAAACAAAAAGGAAAAAGAAAGAAAAGAAAAAACAGAACCCAGGTCAATTTAAACAAACACATGGAGGCATGCAGGCATAATAGGACTAGACTGGCTGGATATGAAGCCATTCTCAACCTCAAGGCAAAAAATATACTTCAGCTTTCTCAAAAATTCTTTGATTAAGTTTCAAAAGAAAAACTTGTACGATTATGATTCATTCTACAAGCCCATTGGAAAACTTTCGGATCAATGGAACCACAAAACTCATTAAACCTTAACAAGGTCTTTGCAATCGAACTGCTCTTACAAAAGTAAGATGGTAATGATATTTTTAGTTACTAAAGCAATACTACGACAAAATGATCACACTTGTATCAAATAAGTTTTGGATGTGTCCTCTTTGTCTCTCCTCCCTTTTTGGCTATCCTGTAAATTGGAGACCTGCTGGTATCTAAAGAAACTCTAATCAATCTATGAAAGCGCAATTTATCAGAATTATATAGTTATTCCATATCAAATATTAACAAATTTATTGCCATGTAACTAGCTGATGCACAAAACTCATTTTCATTCAAGAAGACCCCAAAATTTGAATATTCTATAAAGTCAAAATTTCACCAAGATTATTTTTGAGAGAGATGTAGAGAGAAAGATGAAACTGACCTGGTTCTAAGAAGCTTCCAAAAGATCATGATTATCCTTGTCGGCATGATGGTTAAGAGTGATAGAAATGAATCAAAGCAAACGAAGAACCCAATATTGATAAGCTGCAAATATGGTGCCCATCATTTCATTAAACACCCAAGACAAGGAACTTATCTGCTAATGTTACAATCATTGATTATACATATAACCTTCGACTATTCTTGAAATAGAACAATGCAGTCATGCACCACCAGTTGAAACATCATGAAAACAGAGATTTAACAAGTCCTCATAAGCTAAATTTAATGATAAGAACTGAAAATTAAATGCAAATAACAAACATAACACTTAATAAACATATTCAAAGTCCATTCAAACACAAAACATAATCCACCTAAAAGTACAAAAATGTAAACGATAAGTTGAATCAAGTTGCAAGCAAACCAAATTGGAGAAGTCCTGGACTTTACCAGTTCACAGCGCCATGGCAAACGAAATATAGTATCATAAACCCGTTCTCGTTCTCTGTCATTCCCAAGGGTGGTCGTGCTCCTCAAGGAATTTCCAGCATACACTTCTTCCAAGAAATATTTTATTGGTGAATTCTCCACAGGAAATGTGTCTGACAGAAAATCATAACAACAAGATTAAGGAAGCAGGAGAAGATAAAGAAGGGTGTTGATCAATCAAATATCCATTAGCAGCTGGGAAAAAGTTAACAAGTTCAAAATTTTCAGAGTCCAGAAAAAAGAACTTATTTGCAACCACAATACTCTTTAAGATACTGGCTTGACCACCTTCTTATTTACAGTCATTAATGTTAACCTGATTGACCTGATTTTACTAAATTTCCAGTCTTCTATTTATTTATCTGATGAATGCACATAGACAAAATAGTAAACATGCCAAAGACTGAATCCTGATTCTGAAAATCCATTATATATATTCGGGCCTCAAATATCCATTTGCTTTCGGTTAAGCCTCTTATTATAAAATATAGATCAAACCAAAAACCCTGAAATCAGAACATCATGGATTGAGCGAGTAAACTTACAATTGGGATCTTCAGCCATCAATTTCTTCCAATCCAACGTACCATCCCTCTCCAATTTCCTCTCGTTCACCTCCGGCCCTTGCTGGCCGGTTTCCTTACCACTGTCAGTCCAATTCTCGGCGACTTCTTCCTTCGCAATGTCATCTGTCTTACTAATTCCACTATCATCACTGATCACTTCCACACTGCCTCCGTTCACTCCATTCCCCACATTCCTCTGCCGGAGTGCCCTGTAAACCGAAGGTAGCGTCACCTCCTGCACCTCGCCATCCAAATCCGGCATCAAGGAAGCAACCTCCGTAACTGTACTCAGCGTGCAACTGTATTTCTCATCTCCGTTGATCGTCTCCGCAATTGCGCTGTCAGAAATTGGAGATGATTTTCCTTTCCTGCTCTTCTTCTTCTTCCTCTTGCGCGAGGGCGACGAACCGGTGCCGTTTGGGAGGGATGGCGGATCGGAATGGGAGCGGGGAAGTGCGTCGTCGCCGGTGGCGGACATGATGATATCTTCGAAATCGCCGATGGCGAGGATGTCGAACGACAGCTTACGGCCGTCGGATCTCAACGCCATAGACGATGATGGGTGAGGGTGGTGATGGAGTGGAAGAATTTACGTAACGGTAGGCATACGCAGGCAAGGGAATATGAGCCAATCAGAGGCTGCCACGTTCAATTAAATGGGTTTTTCTTTTTTCTTTTAATTTCAGGTGAATTGTGAAAACGTGGATCCGGATCTTTCGGAGCCCCTTTTTCATAGCGGGTCGGATCTCATTTCCGGACTGGAAACTTTTTGTTTTATTGAGTGTCAATTCAACTTATTTCTTTGAATTTTTAATCAAATTTATTGATTGTAGGTAATTTAATCAGGGTTGATTCGGATCAATATTTCGTTGAATTAAAAACTATTGATTCTAACCTTAGTTCCTCAATTATTAGATAGGTGACTATGTGTATGAATTTAATAGTTGAGAGAATAAATATGAGTTTGTTTTTTGGAAATCATTCTCAATTCTTATGTTTGATTTATGAGATGAGTTTGGAAATCATTTTAAATTGTGATGATTGATCATATAAATTTCTAAGTTTATAAAATAATTAAAATGTTATATAAATAAGAATTAATGTAATAATAAAAAATAAAATAAAATTATATTAAAATTAATAAATAATCTATTTATCTTCCAATTTGTTTTATAACATATAAAATTAAGATAGAATATAAATGATAAATATAATAATATTATTATTATAATATATTTAAAAGAATAATATATAATTATAATAACATATAATATTATAAAATAAAATAATTATCATAATATTTTTGAATAATATTATAAAAATAACAAAAAGTACATAAATAAGAAAATAATTATAAAATTAAATTTTAAAAAAAATAAGAAATAAATAATTAATTTCAAAATAAAAAATAAAGAAAATATAATCATATTAAATAAATAACATATTTATCTTCTTATTTATTTTATAAAATATAAACTTAAGATACAAATAAATGATTAATTTAATAATATTATTATTATAATATATTAAAAAGAATAATATATAATTATGATAACATATAATATATTATAAAAATAAAATAAATAAATAAATAATTATAAAATAACATGAAATAAAAAATAAAAAATAAATAATTTTGGTAATGATAAATGAGAATGAAAATGAAACCCACTATTTTGGAAGGTTTTGGTGATTCCCAAGTATTTGGGTATCATTCCCATTTTTTCAGTCTCATACCCATTAACCAAACAGTGAGTTTCGGAATTATTCTATTTTCCTCATTCCGAAACTCACCAACCAAACGGACCCTAAACTTGCAGTTACCCAGTCTATGTTTGGTTTGTCTAAACTTAGTTCGTAATTTAAGTCCGGATAGTCTTTAGTGTTAGTTTCAGTCCATACTTCAATACTTGAGTGTTGAGTTTTAAAGTACGTGTTAGGATATTTTTTTTTTTAGAGAAATCCTTCTTTACTTTTTGATGTTTTGGTGGGTCAAAGAATGTAAGTCATCTTAGTCAGTTTTTCCAGTTTTTAGAGTTCTAAACTGTAATCATTATGTAGGATCGATCAAGTTGTAATAGAACTTAGGCTGAAGATCGAGCAACAGAGAATGCTCGAGAACTAACTATCATCACGCCTAGCCTTGACCAAAAATTGTGTTGGAGCACTCGGTTTAAGGTCTATCCATACTGACCAGGAGAAGTCAATATGAGGGTTTTCCCGAACTGACTAAGGAGAAGTCAGTTTAAGGGATTTCCGTACTGATCCGGAGAAACAGTATGAGGGCATTTTCCATACTGACTGTGGACAGTCAGTATGGAGGTTTACCATACTGACCTTGGGAAGTCAGGATTAGGGCTAAGCTATACTGACCTTGAAAAGTCAGTATAAGAGCCTCAGTCAGACTCAGGCATTCATATATGCCTAAGTCAGTACAAGGTTATCCAAACTGGGATTCCTCGAACTGGAAAGAAGTCTGACATAAAGTTAGTGTATAGTACACTGACGCAGCAGGGCAGGGCAGAGCAGAGCAGAAAGGAGACCTAAGGCATGGGCTACGATTGGACAATATAATCCATGAGTCTAATGTATGGATTTATGTGTCTAACGGATAGAAATTTAAAATGCCAAAGGTCCTTCTCAATATAATGGTCTGCCCTCTAAACATTAAACAGTTACCTGAACATAATTCAAAATCTGAAAGTCTTAAGAAGACAAAGTGCATTTATAGGTCATCTCTCTCTGCTAAACTCTCTAAGTTTTCGTGTTATCTCACATGAGACTTGAGTCTCCGACTCAAGTTTCCCACCATGCTAACTTCTCCTAGCACGAGGCTGAAGCTTTAAGCTGAAGCTCTTATTGGTGAATATATATATTTCTGAGATATATTCATAGCAGTCAGTTTCCTAGTATGAGATTCTGATTCTCACGAGCATATGCCAACCACCTGAGTTTTGGGAAGAACGAGTAAATATCCAACCATTCTGGGAAGAATTAGTAAACATTCAACCACCAGGAAGGAGGCTGCGAGATGCGTCCCCACTTCAACCTGAAGACTGAGTCTACAAGGAGTTCCTAGGCGAGTGCCACAGCTGACCGGAGGACGGAGGTGCCATGGACTGTGTATAGATCGTAAGGAGACTTGTATTTACTTAGTGAATTATCCAAACCTTGGGTCTGAAGAGTGTATGTAGGATATTGAAGTCCGAACCACTATAAATCTATGTGTGTTGTTTACTGCTTTCTTTCATACTTGCTCTGTTTTTCTGTTGCACAAATTGATTCTTGAAACCTTCAATACTTGTCCAAGTATTGAAGTGTATATACTATGAAACTGACTTAAGGTAAACAGAGACCTAAGCTTAAACTTTCCACACACAAAACTGACTATACTCTGTTTAAGCGAACCAGTGCAACTGTCATTTAATACTTCCGCTGCATACACAAACCTTCCGCTAAACAGTTTTGCACTCTGATTTTGAGACCAACAAGTGGTATCACGCACCAAGGTTCTTACAGACTATGGTTGTGTTGAGTTACTTAGGACCAGGTCTCTGTTTTCTGCACTTGGTTCTATTTTCTGCACTTGGTTTCTGTTTTGTGTGTTTAACCTCAAGTACACAGAGATGACTTAGTTTACAAAGCTTCCAAAGTACTCATCAGAAAATTTTGAGATATGGAAGAAACGTTCGTTGATCATGCTGAAGAATGTCCACCCTGAAATGACATAGGTTCTATCTACCGGACCGCTGAAGATCACCAATGTGAATACTCAGCTCGGAGGAGCAGAAGGTCAGGAGATAGTGGAGAAGCCTTTTGCAGAGTGGACAAACGACAACAAAGTTCGTTTTCAGCTGGATGTAGTGGCCATAGAGCTCATCTTACAATCCTTACCAGAGTCACTGGTTGTTGAAGCCTTAGAGCACAACAATGCCAAAAAGATGTGGGAATTTCTTGGCTCACTTAGTCCAGAAACAACTAAGATGAAACGGAACAAGCTTCAAAACTGTGTAGATAAGTATGAATCTTTTCAAATGCTTCCTGATGAAAGTGTCAAATCTATGAAAGCTAGATTCAATGTGATTATCTGTGAGCTGAAGAACTTTGGGAGAACATATGAAGTTGCTGATATGAATGCAAAAATTCTCTCCAAGATGCCCAAGGAAGATTGCTTCATCAAAGCCACCAGCTTAAAGGAGAAGGATCTCTCCAAGATGACGATCAAGGACGTGTTCTCCCAGCTCCAAGCCCACGAATGGGACATCCAAATGGTGAACATAAATGAAGCAGTGTGAAGTGTCAGCACACATCCAGAAGGAGATGTTGCCTTTTTCGCAAAAAGGGAGTTCAAGAGAAGGCTTCAAAAGCCTTACCAAGCTGACAGATCTTCGGAACAGACGTCTACATCAAAGTCAGCATTGACACCTTCCTACCAGAAGAAGGAGGAAGAGAGCTCAGTTGAAGAGCTTGAGGAGCATATGAGGAAGCTAACCAGACTTCTTGAGAAAGCCAAATCCAAGAAGAAAGTTCACAGTCCAGTGAACTGAAGTTCAGCGATAGACCTCCCAGAGGCTGTTTTGAATGCAACTCTCCGAATCACCTCAAGTACGAGTGCCCACTAGTTTCCAAGGAGGAAAGGGAGCGCTTGAAGGGGTGTTCGAGAAGAAAGCCTCTAGAGTAGTTGCAAAGGACATGCTTGCCAGAACTGAGGTGCCAGACATCTCAAACAATGACGATGGCTACTACACATCAGATGATGAGGCAGTGGAGGAAGCCTTCCTGGTGTTGATGAAAAAGCTCGAAGAAGAGGAAGAAACTGAAAGAAAGTCTACTACTCCGGTACACATTTCTAACTCAGTTTTTATTCCTATAGCATGCATTGAAGACAAATCTGAATCCTATTGCTCAGATTTAGAGGATGTTACTCTTGAAACTTTGAATAGAGAGTTTGCTAACTTTTATGAGTTAAAAATTGTCTTGGCATGTGAAAATGCTTCACTGAAACTGAAAGTTTCAAAACTAACTGAAGATATCCAAGGATCAAAGTCAGTAAGTGAAGATCTAGCTAAACATAGAGAAGAGCATTCTACATTACTTGAATCGTTTGAATCTATTTCTGAAGAATGCACATCTCAAAAACTGAAAATTGCTAGTGATCAAAAACTTATCTGTTCACTCTACTCTAGTACTAGCAAAGTTTCAAAAACTCTAAGTTTACAAATACATTTCTCTGATAAGTCAGGTTTAGGCTTTACATAGAATAATTTGAGCAATCAGGCTTCTACTTCCGAAATTGGGAATGTCTTGAACCATCACTTTAGGAAGAATTCCAGTTTAGAAGTCAAGCTGTTAGGTAAAGGAGTAGTCAGTATGGGGACAACCAGTTTCAAAACTGGCTTCTATGCCCAAACATAGAAAAAATTTGACTTATAAGTCAAACAAACTTGAGATGAAACCCATTATACCTTGGAAGTGGGATAAGCAAAATGTTCATAACATGAGACCCACCTCAACAACTAAAACTGAACTTCATAGAAAGTTAGTTTCATTTTCGGATTCTAGAAATCCCAGGTTCTCAACTTATAACTCGTATGAGAGGAGAACTTATCTGTATAGAAAGAACATCTATACGAGGACTCAGTCCAACCAATTTTGTACTTTTAGGACTAGGAAGACTACCCACTCCGGACTAAGTTTTCGAGAACCTAACCGCAACTCAGTTCCAAGGAAGTCAGTTCCTAGAAACTAAGTTTCAAGAAACTTAGTTTCTGGTCAGGTTTTACAAACTTACCTCTTCTCTTCAAATATGCATAGAAACTTCTTAAATCTTTTAAAGATGAAGAGAAAGGTAGAGGGATTTGTGACACCTAGATATAAGCTAAAGCAAGTATGGATTTCTAAAGGATGGATCCATAACACTAACCCTACAGGACCCGCAGAAACACGGGTACCTTTTGTCTAACCTTATATGTTATGCAGGTACAAGGTCACCAAAGTCAACTTAAAATGAAGAAAAAGAGCATGGATCTTGGACAATTGATGTTCAGCTCACATGACCGGTGACAACAATCTTCTCTCAAAACTGAAAATGACAAGAGGACCATTTGCCAGTTTTGAAGATGATTCAAAAGACAGAGTAATCGGCAAAGGATGCTTGAAAAGAAATGGAATTATCATCAATGATGTATCCTTGGTCACCAACCTCTACTACAATCTACTGAGTGTGAGTCAGCTTATCCAGTCTGGATGTGAGGTGAGTTTTGCCGAAGGAGAATGTTGGATCAATGACAAAGACTCCAAAGAGATTGTGCTGAAAGGTGTGAAGAAAGGAAGTCTCTACTATGTGGATTGGGAGAGCGGAAAGCATGACACGTGCCTTGTCGCAATAAGCTCATCCCAAAAAGGAGTCAACTGGCTATGACATAAGAGACTTAGCCATCTGAATTTCCAGTTAATCAAAAATCTTGCCAAACACAAGCTTGTGGAAGGCCTACCACAAGTCAGTTTCAAGAAAGAAGAAGGTGTCTGCAGAGCATGCAAGATAGGAAAGCAAACCAAAACATCATTCAAGAATCAAACCATCACTGCAAGCACAAACAAGATCCTTGAGCTACTTCATATGGATCTATTTGGACCAGTCAAGCCGCCTTCCATTGGAGGAAAAAGATTCACTCTGGTTGTAGTTGATGACTACTCCAGATATACTTGGGTAAGGCTGCTGACGAGCAAGGATGAAGTGAAGATTCAACTTCCAGAATTCATCCTTCAAGTGCAAAACAACAAAGGGGTCTCCGTCAAAAGAATCAGATCTGACAACGGGACTGAGTTTTGCACCGGTCCACAAATGGATTTCTGTGATGATGCTGGCATTGCTCATGAGAAGTCAGCTCCTAGGATGCCTCAACAGAATGGTTTTGCTGAACAAAGAAACGGGACACTCAAAGAGACAGTCAGGACAATGATTGCCGAAGCTGACTTAAAAGAAGGTTACTGGGGAGAAGCCTTGATGACGGTGTGCTATACTCAGAACAGAAGCGCCATCAACAATCATCATCACAAAACCCCGTACGAAGTCTTTAATGGTTGTAAGCCTTCTATAGCTCATCTTCGTGCTTTTGGTTCTCCATGTTACATCCATAACAATGGAAAGTCGAAACTGAATACTTCCAGTCCCAAGGCTGATGAAGGATTGTTCCTTGGATATGGACACCCTTCATACAAGGGATACAAAGTAATCAACAAGAGAACTAGACTTGTGGAAGTAACATGCTCTGTTGTTTTTTATGAGTCTATTTTAGTGTGCAGAACCTTTAAAGAACTAGAACTTAGTGATCCTATTGTTAACAATGGGTGTGAGAAACTTAGTGTTGATAAAGAAGATCAAAGTCAAATTTCTCAAACCAAATCTGTAGAATCACACAAGTGTTCCAGATGATGAGGCCAGTACTGCAATCGACCTAGCTAAAGCCTTTGGCTCATTGATGATGCACCCTGACATCAATCAAGGGGGAACTTCACGAGATCAAAATAGAGCTCAGTTTGAAGGTGAAACAGGAATAGAGTCGCCAATTCAAACTAACCTTACTGAAGATGAAAATGCTCGTCCTAAAGATATCCAACCAACTGTGTCTCAAGAAAATCAAGAAAACCAGGATATGAAAGTCATTACTGGAGAAGGAGACTCCAGTCGAAGTGACTTAATTTAAGTTCCAGTTGCAGGAGCAGATGGTACTGAGTATCTTGAAGAGATCGTCCAACCTATTGAAGTTACCCAGCTCTAGAAGCCGAAATGGTTAAGAAATCATCTTGAGGAAGCCGTGCTGGACAATATTGCCAACTTAGTTCGCACGAGATAAGGAAGTGCCCTACTGACTTGTTTCATATCTTATGAGTCAGAGCTGACGAAAATTGGAGATGCTCTGTCAACTGATTGGATCAATGCAATACAAGAGGAGTTTGTTGAATTCAAGAGAAATGAGGTCTGGTACTTAGTAGATCGACCGACTCATCAGTTAGTTATCGGCACCAAATGGGCCTACAAGAATAAGAGAGACGAAATTGGGAACATAGTGAGGAATTAGGCAAGGCTGGTAGGAAAAGGATATGCTCAATGTGAAGGAATTGATTTCGACGAAACCTTTGCTCTAGTGGCTAGACTTGAAGCAATCCGCCTATTCCTTGCCTATTCAACGCACAACAACTTCACAGTCTTCCAGGTGGATGTGAAGTGTGCCTTTCTGAATGGGGAACTGAAAGAAGAAGTATATGTAGAACAACCCCTGACTTTGAAGAAGGAAAACAAGTTTACAAACTGAGGAAGGCTCTTTATGGGTTGAAGCACACACCCAGAGCTTGGTGTGAGACGCTGTCTCAGTTTCTCCTCAAGAATGGTTTCCGAAAAGGAAAAATTGACACAACTCTGTTCAGAATCAAGGATGGATCCGATATTCTTCTGGTGCAGATATACGTCGATGACATCATATTCAGATGCAGAAACTTGGAGATGTGTGAAAAGTTTGCCAAACTGATGCAAGGCAACTTCCAGATGAGCATGATGGACAAACTGACTTATTTCTTGGGTCTCCAAGTAATTCAGTCCGAAGGAAGCATCTTCATCAATCAGAAGAAATATACCAAGGACTTGATCAACAAGTTTTGTTCGGAGAAGACCAAGCCCTGGAGGGTTCCGATGAGCCCAAGTGCGCAGATCAATCTTGATGAAGAAGGCGAGACAGTCAATCCTACAACATACAGAGGCATTATTGGGTCACTCCTATAATTAATTGCTAGCAGGCCAGACATCTCCTACTCAGTAAGGGTATGTGCGAGATTTCAAGCCAATCCAATGAAGTTGCGCATGGAAGCCGCCAGAAGAATAATCAAATACCTAAAAGGAACTAAGTCATTAGCTATTTGGTACCCAAAATCAAATGAGCTAACTCTCAATGCTTATTCAGATTCAGATTTTGGAGGATGCAGAATCGACAGGAAGAGCACAAGTGGAACATGTCAATTCCTTGGTCACAAGCTTGTAAGTTGGTTCAACAAGAAACAACACTCAGTTGCCACGTCTACAAATAAAGTTGAGTACGTTGCTGCAGCAAGCTGTTGTGCTCAAGTGCTTTGGATCAAGCAACAACTGCTTGACTATGATGTTGAAACTGGGTGTGTACTAAGCTATTGTGATAACAACAATGCAATGTGCATCACAAAGAACCCAGTTCATCATTCCAGAACAAAGCACATCGACATAAGGCATCACTTCATCACAAACCATGTCGAATAGAAAGATGTTTCAGTAGAGTACATCCGAACTGAAGATCAACTGGATGACATCTTCACCAAACCACTCCTAGAGACTAAATTTAAAGAGCTTTGCATAAAATTGGGTCTACTGAAGATTGATGAAGTCTTTGTTGAAGAAGAGTAATGCAAATAAAACTGAGTCCAAGCTCTTAGTTTTCATGAACTCGATGCGCTACTCAGTATGAAGAATTCATCTATCAGGGCATCCAAAGAATCAGAAACATACCTTCAGTCAAGCTTTAAACTGACTTGATGAAGTGAAACCAAGTTATGATTTTCGTACTTAGAAGACTTTTGAAAGACGGATGCGGAATTAAACTGAGTTTCAACTCTCAATTTAGGAGTCTTCTAAAAGATGGATGCAAAATTAAACTGAGTTCCAACTCTCAGTTTAGGAACTGACTCATAGTCAGTTTGGAATTTCGAAAGACGGGATTTTAAATTCCAAAGGCAATTGTTGTGGTTACATTGCTATTAATGCATATCTTGCATCGATGAATCAGATTTTGACATGTGGATAATGCTCCTTCTCACGTCGCTCCAGTCAAATATGAAATGCGCATTGCGAGGCAACATATCTCAATCGTCACCAAATATCAAGAAACTGAAAGGTTACAAGGTACACCTACCTTATTTAAATGATCTTTTTCTCTGCTATAAATAGGGTTCATTCGTTTCCTCTATGAAACAAACTTATTTCTTCAAAATCTCCATTGTCGATCCCTTCCTTCCAAGTTTATACTTCGTCTTCAACCACAACTTCCCTTAGATCTGGAAAAATAGTGACATAATCCAAGCCTCCAGACATACGCGCACCACCTTTTTTGGGTGCGGTCAAAGAGGGGGAAAAGAAGTATGGAAGGTGTAGAAGATATTAGAAAATGCAACAAGAGTGAGCCAAAAAGGCTGTAGAAGGAGCAGAAGAAATCAGAAGATCTCTTCTACCGTTGTCGTCTCCTTCTACAAGGATCACACCTCACGACTGCTGCTCAGTGGCATGCCAACAACGGGGCATGACCACGTAGAGTACTTCTTTGCTACGTCTCTTATCTCATAAAGAAGAGACTAGCGAACAAAGAAGAAGCCCAGAGGTGGGAGGAAGCTCTCTGGTCTTTCCCTCCAGCAAAGTGCTAAACAACACTACCTCCTCACTAGCTGCTGAAAGTCGGCAATGAGGGAATATGGAAAGCTGACCAGAGTATCAAACCAGCTTTCCTCATCGCACAGACTACTGCAACAGCCAGTTTGAAGAAAATCATGAAGACCGGAAGCATCCTAGTATAGACTTGAAAAATAGTTCTGTAATAGGTTTCTTTTTGTTAGTTTATCCCTGTATTTTTAATGAGAATTATTAAAGGTAAACTGACTTGTTGATGACAATCTCTTTTTGTCCAATAAAGGTCTTCGTTCTTCAAACGCTGAACTTACACAATCTAGTGTAATCAGTAGGCTTCTGACTCTCTCCCCTTCTTAATATTTAAATTGCTCTAAACTGACTAGAAAAATCAATCGAGCAATTTTCTCCAAGTTTATAAGGAGAAGATCTTAAGTAAAAAGCTGACATTGAGGGCGAACTTTTCTGAGTTTATGCGACAAATTGTCAAAATTGTAAAAACTCTAAAATTATCCACACCTCATCGGCTTAGGTTCCAGATGGCCTTGACCACACCAAAAAGAGGGAAATTGTCAGGATTTTTTTTAGAGTAATCTTTTCTTACTTTTTGATGTTTTGGTGGGTTAAAGAATGTAAGCCATCTTAGTCAGTTTTTCCAGTTTCTAGAGTTCTAAACTGTAATCCTTGTATAGGATCAATCGAGTTGTAATAGAACTTAGGTTGAAGACCAAGCAATAGAAAATGCTCAAGAACTGACTATCATCACGCCTAGCCTTGACCAAAAATTGTGTTGGAGCACTCAGTTTAAGGTCTATCCATACTGACCAGGAGAAGTGAGAGAATCTTTTTAGAGTATACCAAAGTCTAGGTTTTAGAGTATTACCTCATGTAATCCTTGTATAGGATAATTGAGTTGTAATAGTCTAGGAAGGAAGATATCATCAAAACTGTGGAATAATTTCTTCCATGCCAACGTCTGAACACTCGAAGAAAACTGATTGAGAGGTGCCTGTAGTTTTCAAGATAAGATAGTTCTCACGTCCAAGAATGATTTCGAGGCTTGTGTCGAGCAGTCGCAGAAGACCGTTGAGGAAGTCAATAATAAAAGACAGAAACTACTCAGTTGCGACTGGTGTTCAACGTTATTTGAATGTCTGACACATCAAGTACAAGCTGCTCTGAAAAGTAGGTCGACGCAACAGAGATATTAAAGGAGAAAACGGCTTTGCACAGAGAAGAATGGACGATGATTGGACATTCTTCTCTATGTCTCTACCGGCTATTTTCTGGGTCTCCACCTATAAATAGCAGGAACTATAGAGACATAAAAACCTTTGCCAAAATCCAGTGCTAAACCGCTTAACTATCTCGCACATTCAAATCTCCGACAGACAAGCATCTCCACAGAAGTTAAAGCTCAAGGCATTAATCACTCTTTAGAGAGAAGGCATTTATATCGTGGTTCATTTATTGAACACGAAGCATTTAGTGTTTATAGAATCTTCGGAGATTCACCGTGTTACCTTGGGAACACGAGGATTTAGTCAGCTTGACTTAATCTACCTGTTTGGTATTCTTATTCTACGAATAAGAACATAGCAGCCTGCTCTTACAATGGGAGAGTAGGTTATCACGGGCAACTGCCAAACTGCTAAAGTTCTGGGAAGAACTCAACTATCCAACCTACCGAAGAGGGAAAAAGGGAAGTTTGTCCTCAGTCCAGCTTCGAGCCGGTCCACAGAGAAGACGCAGAGTCTTCAACGGACTGAAGAAGGATGAAGTACAGCTGCTGGGCGAGTGATCCTTTGTGCTGCAGACGGAGGTCTCTATAGCAACTGGCTATAGATCATGAGGAGTGTATTTTCATTACTTAGTGAATTACCGGATCTAATATCCAAAGAGTGGACGTAGGACTTAAGGCTCTGAACCACTATAAATATCCTGCGTCATTTACAGTTTCATTTCCTTACGCACTTTACTGTCTTCTATCCTAACTAGGAATCATCAACACTTATATCTTAAGTGTTGAAGTGCAGAAACTACTAACTGTTCACAACTACAAAAACTATTAAAACAAACTGCTGGCTAACGTGAATAGTGTTGATAAAAACTGCTAAGTAAAACTGTGTCATCAATTAGCTAAACTGTCTAAGTTAGAGTGTGATTTTTAATATTTTATACTTTCGCTGCATATTACACGTACTCTGATCTGGGACCAAACACACTATAAAATCCTTGTGTCATTTACTGCTTTGCTACACAATTTAGTTCGTTGGTTAAATCCTTTGAAACTCAACACACCAAGTGTTGTAGTATATATTGCGATCTATCTAATGAATACACAAGCTAAAACATTTAGAAAAACACTTGCTAAGTCGAGACCTTAGCAAAGCACGTGCAAGATAAATATTAATACTTCCGCTGCATATATCGTAACTCTGATCGGGGACCAACATAGGGCATATATTCTAATCATCAACATGCAATATCTATCAACTCAGCAATGGAGAAACAATAGATTTTAGTGGATTAAATTCCTTGATCTGGCTATTAAATCCTAGATTACTAAACAGTGACTTTATCCTCTCGGTCTGAAGAACACCAATTTAGTTAATCTCAATAATAATCTAATTAATTCCTATACAAGTTTCTTCTTTTTGAGATAGAAAACAAATATAATTAATTATCTCATCCTATTAACAAACTTCACCTCTCGGTCCTTCTATTGATAACGTTAAACCTAGACTCAAATTCATCTCTCGATCCATCTTTAAATCTAGATTGTTAAATTAAACTCAGAGAAGTAAACCATGCTATTCGAGTTGATTTCAACTAACATGCATCAGAAAAGGATACACATAGCCCTAGAACCTATTAGGGTTCTAGCAACAAAACATGACTAAAATAAAAGCAAACATATTATTCATTACCTTGACAATTAAAATAAGAACCTTCAAAGTCTTGTAAAAACTCCAATGCTAAATTATTCTAAGTGTCAAAAGCTAGCTAATTTTTGTGCATAATAATAGAGTATTTATAGAAGAGCCAAAATATCTAAACTGGGTATTGGGCTAAAAAAAATATTGCCATAACAGGTGTAAAATTGCTTTTCGGGCTTTTGTGTCAATCGACAGGTGTGCTGTCGATCGTCACACATGCAGAGTCAAAATCCTGACTGAAACTCATGTCGATCCGCCCACTTGTCTTCCCTGTCAGTCGACACCAGCCCTGTCGACCGACACACATACATGCGTCGAGCTCTCTTCATTTACATTGCTTCAATTTGACGTCCAACCTCCATGTCGATCGACATGCACCACGTCGATCTCGATCGACGTAGAGGTCCTGCTTCAGGATTTTAGCTTCGTCTTCCATCTTTAGTCGACTTACCGTGCATCAATCGAAGCGGCACTCCATGTAACTCGGCTCTTTCATCATTTCACCTCTTTTTAGCCCTAAATACCTGCAAAACTCACCACGAAGGGCATAACATCCTCTAAAACAGTCTCATGCACAGAAATAAGTAAAAACATAAACTAATTGCATTGAAATAATGGAGAAAAATATAGATAAGTGAGTATAAATATGAGTTTATCAAACCCCCAAAACTTGAATACTTGATTGTCCTCAATCAAAGAAAAGAAAGAAATGAAATCTCAAGTAGTTGAAAGTGCAATGCCTCACAAGATTCATCACAATCAAAGGATCATCAATCCACATTATACAAACAGTTTGAAAGAGATAAGAATTCATCAACTTCGGAAGATTCACAAAGAAGTGTATCGCTCATTCACACAAGAGTTTGGGTTTCAATGAAAGCACTCACAACATGTATGAAGAAATTTCTACCATAGGCTTGCAAAAGTTCTAAAATCTCCACTGCTCAAATTTGCACACAATTAAAAAATAAAAAAGGACTTTGATAAATGTTGTAATGTAGGCTTTTTGTGAAAGGTAGAGAAATATGGCCAAGTGACTAAACCAATTGAGTTAGCTACTCTCAATGAATCCAACCACTATCTTTTCATCATCCTCCAATCTCTTAATATTTCCAACACAAACCAAGGCTCTTTTTTTTTTTTTCTAATCTTTTTAGGCTCTTAAGAATTTTTATTTAATCATTTGAGCTTATAAGGACACAAACATTCTTTTTTTTTTTCAAGAGCCCAACCTTCTTTATGTAAACAATTTTTTTTCGAAATTTCTGATCCACCTATAACAGTTACCCTTATTTCACCCAAATCCTATAGACAAGATACAATTCACCTTTTTCATAGCACTATCTCATAGACAAAATAGAACCACAATGTTTTTCTTAACTCATGGAGCAAGAAAGAAAAAGTAACAGGCTCAAAGGGGTTAATCTAGGGATAAAATATCACAAGGGACAGTGTTTGGGATAATTTGGCTAACAAAGATGACCTAATATCATTTTCTATCATTGTGCACACTATGTAGTCTCGAAACAGAACATAAGCAAGTTCTAGAGAAACGAAAACATACATGCGAATCTCACATGAACAAATATAAGGCTCAAATCTCACTCGGGTTCAAATATTTCTTCCTTAGTCAATTTCAATCCACTCAAACATCATGCAAGTGTAAGTTTCAGTTAGACCCTATCATGCGATATTCTACATTCATAGGCAATCAACCACAATTGAAATCAAATCAAACTTATCTTCAATCAATTCTAATCTCAAAACTAGTTCAAGTGGGTTCAAGACTCAATAAGAATTTTCCTCACATTTTATCCATTTTTTTTCTAGGCAAAAATTTAATCAAATCAAAGAAAGCAATAAAAAATAAAGCAAGCAAATGATAGATAAGTTCGAATTTCTTGTCCACATCCCCCAAAACTTATTTCGAACTCGGAGAGTAAGAAAAGTTTGAAAATCAGACAAGAAACAGAACTTGTACCTGACTGTTGATCTCAAACATCAACATTTTTATCCACCGGAGAAATCAGCTCATCGCGATGGAGAATTGTGGCTGCTCGCACTCTATGTCGATCGACAGGGGGCCTGTCGATCGACACAGAGCCTTCTTGTCGACTGCCTGCACAAGTCGAAAGAGTAACTCTGTGCTTGACCGCTGTGTTGATCGACATCAGGCATGTCGATTGACACAGAGATAAATCCTCGAATTTTTATTTTTTTCGAAAATAAACTAAAATAACAAAAAAAAAACTAAAGATTGAAAATAAAGTTAAACATACTAACGAAAATAAAAACAAAAGTGAAAAGAAAACAAAGGGAATTGAAAATAAAGCATGTAAAAGTTGGGTTACCTCCCAACAAGTGCTTTAGTTAATGTCGTAGCTTAATGATATCTCTTCTTTTTCAGAACCACGGCGGGCTAGAGCGCACTCGCCTTCCTTGGGAATCTACCATATAGACCCAGCAATCTTGGATGACAATAGTGAGCTCGGGATGAGATGGTGTAATTGACAATTTTGCCGCCTCGTTCCCTCGCTCCCATCTTTGAGCAACTCGGTCTTCTTTGAATTCTTCACTTGCTTCCTCTTCCTCCTCTTCATCCACTTCCTCTTTAGAGGTGATTATGAAGCATTCAGATTGTTTTTGGCTTTTGTCGAGCTTGAATGTGATCTTTTCCTCATTTGCTCGAAGAGTGATCTCTCCACCATGACAATCAATCAAAGCAACACTAGTGTCCAAGAACTCTCTTCCCAAGATTAGAGGTGTGATCCCATCTTCCTTCATGTCGAGGACCACAAAATCTGCTGGAAAGATAAGATGACCTACACGAATAAGTACATTTTCAATTATACCTTTGGGGCGAGACACAGATCGGTCTGCCATCTGCAAGGTGATAGTGGTCGGCCTCAACTCTCTAATATTGAGGCGCTGGAAGATAGAGAAGGGCATCAGGTTGATGCTGGCACCAGTGTCACACAACACCTTTTCGAAGTAGACCCCCCCATCTCAACTGGGATGGTGAAACATCCTGGATCAGTCCTCTTGATAGGCATCTTTTTCTGAAGGAGTAGGTTGCACTGCTCATGAAGCCTGACTGTAGCATTCTCCACGAAGTGCTTCTTTTCACTCATCAGCTTGCAGAGGTATTTCATGTACCCTAGAATTTCAGACAATGTTTCAATCAAAGGTAAGTTAATACTAACCTTCTTCAAGTTCTCGACAAAGCTAGAGAACTTGGAATCCTCCTTCTGCTTGGCAAAATTTTTTTGAAAGGGCATCGGAGGTGGTCTGGCAGCTTTGGAACTTGAGGAATTGTGCTGAGGAGGTTTCTGTGTTGACTGAGAGGAATTTCTAGCGATTTGACCTCCCTGTCGATCGATAGGGGTGTGTCGATCTACACACCCGTTACAGCCCTGTCGATCGAGTCTTCAATATCTGAATCAATCTCCTCCTCTTGTCCTCTGTCGATAGGATGTGTGTCGACCGAAACAGAGGACGGCTCTACGGGCTCCTTCTCCTTCCCTCCCCCAAACTTGCTTTAGGGCATGCTCGGGCCTAAGTAGCTGGTTCCGGACCTCAACTTTAAAGCTTTGCAGTCCTTCTGGTTCTTTGGGTTGACCTCGGTGGTGCTTGGCAACTTTCCCGGCGTGTGTTGCGCACCAAGTGAGGTGGCAATCTGACTAACTTGAGTCTCAATGATCTGCACATGCTTCCCAAGCCTGTCCACCTTTGTGTTGACTCCTGCCACTTCTTTCTCGATCTTGCCAACCCGGTAGTCGGAAGCTTTGATGAAGTTCATGAGTACCTCATCGAGGCTCTCCTTCTTTTCCACGACCTCGCCATTCCGCACATCAAAATCTGGCGGGGGTTGTTCGACAACTTCGAGCTGAGAATAAGAGAAGCCTGGATGAGGTCTAGGATGGTAGTGCTGGTATCCCCCTTGCCGGTACTGATTCTGGTAGCCACCACGATTCATTTAGTTTACGTTGGCGATAGGGTCAACCTGTGTAATAGAAACAGAAGCAGAAGTAGTAAGTTTTTCGACCTCCCCCTTGAGCTTCTCGATCTCCTTTTTCAAGGTGTCATCTTCCTTCTTCTCTACTGCTCGGACCTGCGATCTCCTTGGATTGGACCATTGTTGAGCATGCAACGCCATCTTCTTTAACAACTTGAGGGCCTTTTTAGGTGACTTGCTCATCAAAGAACCTCCCGCGGCATAGTCAACAGCCGCTTGGGGTACTCTCATTCATCCCTCTATAGAAGATGTGGGTCTGCTCCTCGGTATCAACTCCATGGCCTGGGCAGCTCCTCAACAACCCATTACACCTGCTCCAGACCTTGAACAAGGACTCATCCATTCTCTGGTGGAACTGTAAGATCTCCATCTTGTTATGAATGATAACTGAAGGTGGGAAGAAGGCGGAAATGAACTCTGCTTTGAGATCGGCCCAAGTATGGATGTTGCTATAGTCCAAGGCTGTAAACCACGTACGAGCCTGATCCCGAAGTGAGAAGGGAAACAAACGCATATGGATCACATCCTGGGTAACTCCTCCCTATTTTATGGTATCACACACCTCCACGAACATCCCGAGGAGGGTGTATGGGTCCTCCACTGCTCGGCCTCCAAACTGGTTCTGCTGAACTATCTGAATAAAACCAGTCTTGAGTTCAAAGTTATTGGCGGTGATTCCAATAGAAAATCCCTCATTCCCGGGCTGTGGTTTGTACTTCTTGGCCATTGCATTCGGATCCTCGTAATTGGAGTCCTCTGGGCGACGCCTTTCTCTCTCTCTTTCTCTTTCTCTTCTATCAGCCTCGCGCCTTTCTACTTCCCTCTCTGCCATGAGCTGCTTGATGATATCTTTCATCTAATTGACTTCTTGGACAAGTAATATGACATTCTCCTGAGTTATGAGTTGTGCGTTTGGCTCCTCTAGTGGTGGCATTCCTGAGAAATCCTCCTCGGTTCGGTGTAGTGGTGGATCCATGTTGGTGTTTGTGGCTTGTTTTTCTTTGCCCTTCCTTCTCCGTACTGTGGCCTCGATTTCTGGATCGAAATTCTCGAGTGGTTTGCCCCGAGCCCTCGTGTTCATGCACCTGAGAAAAGAGAAAGAAATCAAACAATTAGCAACAGTGTCGATCGACACAGAGGATGCTGCTGTTTCGATCGACAGGCGTGCCATCGATCGAAACAGAGCGCGAGAATCTAAAAATCACACGCGAACTGAAACACAAAAATAAAACACCAAAAACCAAAATCAAACCCTAAAACTCGAAATTAAAAACACTAAAAAATCAATAAGAACGAAAATAAAACAAAAATGAAATAAAATTACAGCCTCAATCCATCAGATCTAAAAATAAACTAATAATTGGATAGATCTGATAGTCCCCGGCAACGACGCCAATTTGATAGCTGCAAAAACAGTGAGCAAATAATATTTTTACACCCGAAGGTGGTCGATCCCACAGGGACTGTACAATGAACTACCAAAAGTACTAGCTATAATTCCTAGAACATAGAAGTTTGAGGATTTTAGAAAAGGGATTTTGTTTTGAAAATTAAAGATGACAATGCGAGAAAATAACGGTTTTGAAAACAATTAAAGGAAAACAAAGATCTTAGGGCATATATTCTAATCATCAACAAGTTCCTTGATCTGGCTATTAAATCCTAGATTACTAAATAGTGACTTTATCCTCTCGGTCTCAAGAACACCGATTTAGTTAATCTCAATAATCATCTAATTAATTCCTTTACAAGTTTCTTCCTTTTGAGACATAAAACAAATATAATTAATTCTCTCATCCTATTAACAAACTTCACCTCTCGGTCCTTCGATTGATAACGTTAAACCTTGACTCAAATTCATCTCTCGATCCATATTTAAATCTAGCTATTAAATTAAACTCAGAGAATGAAATCATGCTATTCGAGTTGATTTCAACTAACATGCATTAGAAAAGAATACACATAGCCCTAGAACCTGTTAGGGTTCTAGCCACAAAACATGACTAAAACAAAAGCAAACATATTATTCATTACCTTGACAATTAAAATAGGAACCTTCAAAGTCTTGTAAAAATTCCAATGCTAAATTATTCTAAGTGTCAAAAGCTAGCTAATTTTCGTGCATAATAATAGAGTATTTATAGAGGAGCCAAAATATCTAAACTGAGTATTGGACTAAAATAATAAAAATTGCCAAAATAGGTGTAAAATTGCTTTTCGGGCTTTTGTGTCGATCGACAGCACACCTGTCGATCGACACACATGCAGAGTCGAAATCTCGACTGAAACTCATGTCGATCCGCCCTCTTGTCTTCCCTGTCGGTCAACACCGGCCCTGTCGACCGACACACATGCATGCGTCGAGCTCTCTTCATTTGCCTTGCTTCCGATCGACGTCCGACCTCCATGTCAATCGATATGCACCACGTCGATCGACACAGAGGTCCTGCTTGAGGATTTTGGCTTCATCTTCCATCTTTAGTCGACTTCCCGTGCATCAATCGAAGCGGCACTCCGTGTAACTCGGCTCTTTCATTATTTCACCTCTTTTTAGCCCTAAATACCTGCAAAACTCACCACGAAGGGCATAACATCCTCTAAAACAATCTCATGCACAGAAATAAGTAAAAACATAAACTAATTGCATTGAAATAATGGAGGAAATATAGTTAAGTGAGTATAAATATGAGCTTATCAGTAAATAAAAAACTAGCTGTTTGGTTTTGGTGTCACTCTGAGACTTTTTTTTTTTTTTTCTCTTTTTCTAGCTTCTGACCAGCTTTTTTTAAGAATGGTTAGTAACTAGTCTTAGGAATTAATATTTTTTTGAGATCCCAAACTTTATTGAGCTGAGTTACTATGATTGACTTGCTGAGTTCTTTTTGTCTCTGAAGACTAGTTTCTTTTAGTTTTTTTTTAAGTTTTTGTTTACCTTCAGACTTTATCTGCAGAAACTCCTTCTCAACTGATTGCGGTGAGAGAGTCAGGTTTCATATCTCCTAATTTCTTCTTCAAGACATGGGGAGTGTTCTATTCTATTACAACTCAATGTACCTATACAAAGTTACAAGTTTATAATTACTCTAGCTTATGAGTTTGATCTTAGTCAATTCTAAACAATTAATTAATGACTCAAACAATTAGTTTGACACATCAAAACTATTCATCTTTTTAACGGTATGATATTTTTAATTGACCTAAATAAACATGACATAATTCATTATAGAGAAATATTGGAATATTTTTTAAGATATATTGATAGAATAGATATTTTGGAATAATTTGCCAATATTATTTTTATTTTATGTGTATTTGAACATCTTCAACTTTATAATTAAATAACTTGCTCTAAATATAATCATATTTGATTAAAAAAATATAATTCTAACTAATAATACTAATACATATTTTTTGAAATTTAGAATTATAAGATTCCGACTTTGTAGAATTGAGATGAGCTCTCATGACGTTTTAACTTTGCATCCCAGTCCCACCATGATAATTTGGCATGTATAATATATATACTTAGCTATTCACATTTGTGTGAGCATATATGAAGGAAATTATTTAAAAGAAATGAAATATGATCAATATGTCAAATCATAGTTGAAGATGCAGACATCAACCATTCCACTGTTTGAAGCCGGCACCAAATCAAATCTTGTAGCCAACGTCGTCTCCTAAGATCCAAGTGTCTACATTTCTCATTCCACACCAAAAACAAGATACACATATAATTCCAGATTTCTCCAACACCAACCTCAAAATAATCATTTTCCCCATTCCCTCTCTTCTCTGTCACTCTCTCGCCCAAAATAACAATGCAAAACCGAATTTGCCGAGTTTTGAACTGCGTGCGAGAACGCACGTGCGTGAGCTACGCCAAGATCGCCACCATGGGCGGCCTGTGCGACCTCGACCTCATCATCACCAAGGCGACTTCTCACGACGATCTTCCATTGCCGGAGAGATACATCCACGACTTGCTGAACACCTTTTCCGTTTCTCCGTCCAGTTACTCCGCCTTCTCCCTCGCCTTCGCCCGCCGCTTCCGCAACACGCAGTCTTGGAGAGTAGCTCTCAAGTGTCTCCTCCTCCTCCACCGCCTCCTCCGCTCGTCCCCGGACCACGGCCCGCTTCGGGCTGAGCTCCTCTGGGCCCGAACCAACGGAAAACTCTCCCTCTACCCATGCACCTTCCGCGACTGCACCTCCTCCGCTTCTCACCACTACACCGCCTTTATTAGGTCCTACGCCAGGCTGCTCGACGAGGCCCTCGACTGCTCCGTGATCGAGGGCAACAAAGTTTATGACGACGATGGCGGCAGCGATGGAGACGGAGACGGAGACGCGCGGTCCAGGCCTGAAGAGTTGGGAAGAACGATAGAAACCCTGCCGGAACTCCAAAGCCTGATAGACCGCGCCATAGACTGCTGGCCCACCGGCGCAGCTTCCAGAAGCTTCCTCGTGCAGTCGGCCATGAAACACGTCATCCGCGACAGCAATTGGCGCTACGCCGCCTTCAGGAGAGAGATCGAGGTGGTGCTGGAGAATCTGATCCAGCTGCCCTACCGGAGCTGTGCGGCGGCGCTCCGGATCTACAAGAAGGCCGCCGCTCAGGCCGAGCAGCTCGCCGGATTTCATGAATGGTGCAAGAATATGGGATACTGCGGATCGTACGAGTACCCCTACATCGATCGGATCCCCGACATTCAAGTCCGGGCGGTGGAGGCCTTCCTCAACGGGATGTGGCAGCTGACGGATCAGTCGTCCGACACCAATGTCTCCGAAGAGCATTCTTCCCCGGTGAGTTCTGTATACGGCGGTGGCAATGTGGTGGATGATGGTGGGGATATGGAGGTGGAGCCGTTGATAAAGTGGGAAGTTAAGGAGAGTAGCGGTAGCTGGGAGGATCTTCTGGAAGCTTCGATTCACAGTAATGCATGCAGGGATGCATGGAAGATTGGAGTTTACAATCCATATGGATTTCAAACTCCGAATCCATTTTATCAGCAGTCAAACTATAGAACAAGTTATGTGAATTATGGGTCATGCCCCAACACCCCATTGCTGCACTATCCATATGCCACTTGAGCTTTATTTTGTAGTATTTTTAATCTTCTCTTTTGTATTCTTCTACCAATATTGTTTATTTTTTTTTGGTTCAATTCTACTCTACCAAGGGGTGTACACGGTCAGGTTTGGCCAGTTTGTGAGTTGAAGTATGGATCAAACAAAATAATACAATTTCACTACAAAAAAATCATTAAATCGCCACGAATTTGCGACCAACAGGATTTCGGGTCGCTAATTTATGACCATATTGCGAATATTTTGCGACGATGTCTAATCTTAGGGTTTAGGGACGGATTCGCGACAACAACTTTGGTCGCTAAATTTGGCGACTACCATTTTTCTCGTAAGTTGGTTGTAAAATTTAATTTATTATTTTTTTAATATTTAATATTTGCGACTAACACATTAGTCGTGATTCGGTCTTAATTTTTTAGGGTATGAATTTCGCGTGAATCTTCATTTTTCCTCGAATCTTCTGCAACCACCGTCTCTGACCCGCACATCCGCGCTTGCCTCCGTCCATCACCGGCTCCGACGGTAAGCTCGTTCCCTTTCTCTCTTGGACTCTCTCTCTTTCTTTCCTACATTGTCTCTTAATTACCAACACAGGCGTAGTTGTCCTCGGTCCGCACTGCGCTAGTGCTCGGTCGCAGTTTCGTCGTTGCTGTTGAATCTCTTGTATGCATCTGCCTCTGCCTCTGCCTCCTCCTTCTTCTTCTCTTTTCATTTCATGCCTGTCTTTTGTGAAAGAAATAAGGCTCTAGACTCATTACATTTTCTGTTATCATTCCATTTTTTGTACTCCCATGCAAGCCCACTTGTCAATAAATACTCACTATTTGATTATCACTTCTGGTAATTAATGTTGCTCTGTTTGTCCTTTCACGATTTATAAAAGATTGTGGCTAAGCAGGCTGAAGAAGGCAAGGTCAGTTACCAGGTCTAATGGGAACAGTACTGTTTAATTAAATTCCCTCTTTTTGTGTAGTGCAACTCTAGTCTGCACTGCAGTAATTTAAGTTCATCCCGTTTGTAGGTTACCTTCCTCCCTTCTCTGTGTCACAGTAACACATCTTACAGGAGAAAAGTGGCTGGTGTGCAAGTACCTTTTAATCGTCTCCATTCAGGCTATGCTGTTACACAATTCCAGTTGACCATCCCATGGAATATATATAGGGTGTTTCTCTTATAAAATTTTTTGCTAAAGAGAGCGTTGTGACTATTGTGTGCAGCCCATTACTGTTGGCTTTATATTAACCTTAATATGAAGCAACAAAATATTGTCATAGAAATATGTCGATACCACAGGCTAGCTTCCACTATTTTGCAAGTTTAGGTCTTAGGACTACTCGTAAACTCTGACAATTGGGTTCTCCATTTACAGAAAGTGATAGATGAGTACATGAAGAAGATTGATTCAATCTACACATTAATTAACAGAAATAGATATAACTTTTCATCTGGAAGTCGTTAATTTTTGAACAACTGCACTTTTCTGTAATCTTGAAGATATTGGAGGTTCAAGATGGCCCCGGTATAGGGGAATATTAGTTTAACTGCAATAGTGATTTCTCAATGTTCAGCCTTACTTGAATAAGTTTTGTCTATTTGATTGCACAATTTGCATTCCTTTTAAATCAGTGATTATTTTTGGAAGTTAATGATGTATGTGGACAACCCACTTTAGTGGAGTTCATATTTGGCTGGATATTTGAATTACTAATTAGAGTTGTCTCATATAATATGTCATATACAAATTCTGAAGCACTTAGGTACAGTAGATATGTTGGACATAGAAAAACTCAACTCTGTCAATCGAAAGGCTACAACCTCTGCTGTCCTCCTGCTTTTGCCATCAATAGTTGCTGTGATTTTTTTTTTTTTTTTTGTGTGTGTGTGACTGCTTACATCTACTAGTGTATATGTAAGAATGGGAAAGGGCACGCTTTATTTAGTTTTTTTTGTTATTTATTTTTCCCCTTTTTCATGGAAGTTATATATGTGTTGTTGTGGTTTCACATGCCTCTCTCTCTCGGCCCCACACCCACCTTCTTTTTTTCTGCTGAGCAAACTAAATGACAAAACAATCATTGGGAACAGTATCTTTCTCCAACATGTGTTATATGATTCAATCTATTTTTCTTTCCTATGAAGTACCGCAGTGTGTAACATATTGATATGCCATGAATATGTTATTGTATATTTGTGTCTGAAAGTTAGTGAGATAAAAATTGTGAAATAGAATTAGTGTAATCATAATGTTGTCCAATAAGGCTGTGTAGTTCAACTTCTTGTTGATTTGTTAGCATCACCTTTGATGATGCTTTTATCAAGGACCTGTTCTCCATTCCCAATAAGCCTAACTTATACATTTCTGGAAAGATTGGTTGTATAGAGCAATTGCTTTTTTTAAATTTTCATGAATGCATGTCAGAACTTCCTATGTTCTTGTGTGCCTTAGTGATGCCTCTGAAGCATAAGTACACAGTTTGTTCCTCAGATGTTGCAGAATCTTAAAAAAAGAATATCATGATTTCTGCAAGGACCCACCTTCAACAGCAAGTGCAGCACCCTCTCCTCTCTCATCTCCCACATATGATTTATTTCTCAATTATTTAATCTCTTGATCATATCTCTCTCTCTCTCCCTCTTCGAATTTAGGCCAATGTGTTCTGGATGTCTTCGTGTTTGTAGACTATTTTGTGTTCTTCTGATTAAAATAATTCATCGTGAACATGTTGCAATATTCACACAGGTCATCGGTTTGATTATGTGTTTGACTGGACTGTATTAAAGTAACCTTAGATTGGTTCTAGTTCCAAAACACAAGTTACTTTTATATTTTATCCTTCGTGCTTTTTCTAGAGTATAAATAAACCAGTGTATTTTGTTTTAGAATCCCACAGCTGGAACCTCCGACGAAACTTCAGGTATAGCAAATGACTAAATTATGCTTTATATATAAATCAATGGATTTCCATGATCATACCAAATTAATTATTGTGATCCTTTATAAATTGTTAATATTGAACTTGTGTCAAGTCAACTGAATACTTCTTCTATCTCTGTTATGCTTCCGTTCATCAAACTTGTACAGTTGTACTCGATCTTATCCTTTAGCTCTGTTTCCCACATATGTTAGGCCCACAATCCTGAAACTAAAATTATATTGCTATCAAGGTTTCAGTTTTCAGAGATAAAACTACAAAAAATCCCATAACAACCACCATCCCCTATGTTCATAAATCAGTTCTGGTTCTTCAATATTGCGATCACAAACAATCACAATACAAAAGAGGTAACTCTGGACCACAAATCAACCAAGATTACAAACTAATAAGAAACAAAACAAAAAGTTAAAATTGGATTACAACTTCATTAATGAGAATATATAAAAGGGAGAATTAGCACTAATGGAGTTATCAACTTTAGATCTTGAAGAAATACAATTGCCAATAAACCTTAATTTTATCCAATAACTAGTTTCCTCCACCACATCATCATCTTTTTTTTCCTCCCCTATGATTTCTCAACATTCCAAGAATCTGTTTTAAAAAACTCATCAGCTAATCACCTGAAACCAAAATTACATTGCTATCAAGGTTTCAGTTTTCAGAGATAAAACTGCAAAAGATGTCAAAGTGATCACATCATTACACCTTCCAGCCTGTCCTAATCCTTTAAGAATATGGAATCTAATCCACCCAAAAATAAAATTAAGCAAATTATAATTGTCTAAGTAAGAGTGGACCATTTAACCACACTCAGGTTATGCTTTGTCTGCAAATTGTGCTCGAGATTCCTTTTGAATTATTTGGTATAATTATTGGTTATTCATAAACAATTCCATTCCCATCCTCTGCCCAATCTAATAAATCATGATGATAGAGGCCTTGTTCATGGAAGAACCAAAGCACGGTTCCAGCTAAGCACATATTCAAATTGATTTTATTTAACTTAGCTAGCTGGTGATACAAAATTAAGATAATTAAATTACTTGGCCCGGCCCGCAATTTGATTAGGTGGAGTTCAATGCAATCTAACCATTTTAAGCTCTTGCATTAGGCCACCTGTTGGAAATTTGGGGTTAATTGAATAAATTTTTCGTGATAAATATTTAATTTTGTCGTAATTAAATATTTTTGTGGTATAAATATACTCTCAAATCCGAATTTCGGTGAGTCAGAAATTTAACCACAAATTGACATATTATGGTGTATGAGATAATTAAACATGTGTTTATTATCCCAAATTGATGTTTAATGCAAGTTGAGACTTGTACGTGTGTAACAATAAGTGTGCATTGATGGCACATGTTAGTGTTAACATGGACTGGTTGTTAAGTCTGTCGGATGTTAAACAAACATCGAGATTAACATTTGTTTTATGCATGAACACGTAGTTGACTCAGTCAATGTGGTAGTTACAACACGTGGGGAACATAAATTGTAATTGTCGTAATAATGATGTCAGTTTTTAACTGACATGATAAGGATGTTGGTTTTGTAACCGACAAGACAATGATGACGTTGTAAGGGCTCGATATTAAGTGACGATATGTAACCGTCACGAGCACTTAGTATTTAGTTTGTAAAGTCACGATATTAGTGACGAGAGACATAACCATTGACACCATAATATTCGGTTTAAAATCGTTGATCATATTTAATTGTCGATCGTAACCCCCGGGTGGATTTGCATATATATAGGCATATGTAGGTGCATGTCAAAAGTAGATCGATCATAATCGAGAATAGCCACTCTACTGCAACTTTTTTTAAAAAATTGCATTACTTTCATAAGCTTTTTAGCTTGCTCAGTTCTAACTCCTTTTAGTTTGCCAGAGCTTCTACGATCGCGGTGTTGCCTTGTAGAAGATGAAGCCGTTTTAGCTTTGGGGACGAGCGCTGTCAAAACAAGCACTACATTGGCATTTTTGTCTAGCAGGAAAAGGACTCCTTGACTCGGCTACATTTATTTAATTTTATTTTATTTTTGCACATTTTTGTTTCGCCCAGTTTTGTTGCATTATTCCGTGTAAGAAGTTGCATTAAATAGTTGTAAATTGTTGCAGTATCTCTGTTCTCAGACTGCAAAAATTCCAACAATGCAAGACAAAAAGTTGATTGTTTGTATAATTTGAGGCATGACTGAGTACACCATCATCACGAATATCCCTGGTGGAAACAACAACAATGCAACTATTGTAGGTGGATTGGTGGTTGGCTATCATCCAAATGCAACATTGATGAAATGGTCTCTTCCGTCCGAATGCTCACGTTGAAAAACCCTTCAAGTTTGTTTGAGTGGACTTAAAGAAATGGCAACAAAAAAGATTTACTATCTCACCATGCTTGGGTTCATACTACTTCAAAGGAATAAGTAGTCATGTGTCGATGATGAACCCTACAACAATCAAATGATTGTTTTGATAATTGATCTCACATTAATTATTATTCTTTGTATATTTGTGTAAAAATTATTTAATATTTTGACATGTTCCTGGTGTAGGATGATGTCAATGTTGTGGAATTGAAGGGGCATCAAGTGCTCCACTCTTGTTCAAGATTGAATTTGGGGCATGTGTGTGTTCTTCCAATGTCTCTTGCAATCTTGCAATTATGGGAATTTGTGGAAAGAAGTCACTAAGAATGTGATTAGTAGCAGCCAAGAAAGTGGAATGATGAGTCTATCACCTCCCCAAAGATTAAGAGGATGAATGGAGGAGGGTGGATATTGGAGGAAAAGAAGTTGTTATTGTTTTGATTTTATTTTCCTCCATGTTGTCAAAATTTTTATTTTGATACTTTGGTAGTTTATAGTGTATGATCTATTATAATGTAATTCCAAACACTATGAAAGAGGAAAATAAAATGTTGGCACGAAAATGTATGTCGTGGCCATGTACCTTGAGTACAAAATGGTAGACTCTCGGTCGGTTATGAAACAAGTGCATTGTGCATTGTGTTCATGTCGAAGGGGTGGTCTTACTGGATGTGTTCACCATGTAATGATGATTGAATTCTTTGTGATAGGATTTCAAGGACCAACTTTTTCATAAAGCATATGTTTGACTCTTGAGGGTGTTATTGTCAAACATCAAATTGAAGAGGACAATAAGAATGGTGATCCTAAATTCTTGATTGAATAAGATGCTGAAGCCAGTTTGCTAGAGCATGGTATTTGTCTAACAAATGTAAAAGGCTTAATGTTGAGAAAAATGGCAAAAGACCTCTGGGTGAGCCTAAGTTCAAGTGACATTGCTACAATTGAGGCAAGTGTTGTCACATGTCTAGCTAATGCACATAGCCAAGCAAATGACAAAGGCAATGTCATATAAGTTGTTGAAGACAATAAATGTGAAGACTTGTGTGTTAGTCTTGTACTCTTGATAATCTTGTAATAAATTTATTACTTTATCAAGTGGAATAAAGTTGTGGTTCAAAGATATTATGATACAAATTGTTGTATCAATTCTTTGTTAAAGTGTTGAAAAATGCTCAAAAATGTTAAGTGAAAACTTAATAAATTGATTAAAAAATTATGAAAATTGTGAAATACCCTTTTGTTTTGCTTGGTATGTCTACATTTTAAGACATGATTAAGAGAATTGATCAAGTTCAATGTGATGAAAAATTATGAATATTTCAATCAAATTGCTAAATGTGATATTGAGCATAATTCTTCATGTAGTAATAGTTGAAGAATTAAAATGAGAAATTGATCGTGTAATTTTACTTGAATATTCTTCAATTCTTTGTGGTGAAAAGGTGTATAGAATCACATTTTGAACTATGAAAGAGCTTCAAGCTTATTATATGTAATAGTTTTCAATATGCATCACATCTAGACAATTTCTCATGTGTAGATGCTCCCAATATTCGAGTTCAAAGAATATTGACTTCTTCCAAATTCTTTTATCATCATCTTTATTAGTTTTGTTCATTTTCCCCCACTTGCATTGTATATTAGCAACACTTTGTAAAATTTTGCTCCCACTCATAGGATTTGGTGCAGTTCTGAATTCTTGTGTCTCATCAAACATCTTCTGTAAGGATGGTTTTTATCAAGAAACCTTCTATGACTGGTGTATGACATTTTCCGACTGTGTTTCAACCTAGTTGCAGAAGTGTCTTCGCCACAAATAGGACATGCATGGTATCCTTTAACCTTGCATCCCGACAAATTACCATAAGCTGGAAAGTCGTTTATTGTGCATAACAATACAACTTTAAGTAAGAGTCGTTCATCACGAAAAGCATCATACGTTGGAACTCCAACTTTCCATAAATGTTTCAAGTCATCAATTAAAGGTGCCAAGTACACATCAATGTCGTTGTCCGGCTGCCTAGGACCCAAAATCAATAAAGTAAGCATGATGAATTTTCTCTTAAAGGAAAGCTACGGTGGAAGATTGTAAATAACTAGTAAGACTGGCCAACAACTGTACTTAGAGCTCATCAGACTATGAGGATTTATTCCATCAGCTGACAATGCTAATCTAAGATATGTAGGTTCACCATGAAATTCTGGCAATCTATGGTCAACAACTTTCCAATTGGAGAATCTACTGGATGATGTAGATGTCCGTCCTTTACCCTCTGATCTGAATGCCAAGTTAAGTAATTGGAAACATCCTTGTTACGAAACATTCGTTGGAACCTTGGAATGGGTGGAAAGTACAATAAAACCTTTGCAGGAATTGAGTTTTTCATGGAAGTATTATTGCATTCTTTCCATCTCGAGGCACCACACGTTGTACAAGTAGCATATTCTGAATACTCATTACGATATAGGACACAATCATTAGGGCATGCATGAATTTTCTCGTATTCCAAACCCATTGAGACTAAACTTTTCTTTGCTTCATATATAGTTGGAGGCAATTCATTAGGACTAGGTAACATGTCTCCAAAGATAGTGAGAAGATCTGTAAAACTTCTATCACTCCAACTATGTTTTGCCTTTAGGTTGAAGAGTTTCACTATTGCAGATAGCTTGCTGAATTTGATACATCCATCATATAATGGCTTCTCTGCATCCTCAAGTAATTGTATGAACTTACTTGGATTATCATTTTCTTCATATGCAGCATGTATCACATCAATTGGTTTTCTAAATTGATCATCTCCATGGTGCATTGAGTAACTTGATGCAGATCTTTCCCTATGCTATATCCATGTATGGTATGTTAAGTCTATATAGTTACTTAAAAGATGCAACCTAACGACTTCTTTTTTCTTACTCTTTAGATTTCGACATCTTGTGCATGGCTTGATGTTAAGACCTCGTCATGTGCACTTTCTGTGACGAACTGCATGAAAGACTCTACTCCAACCTTATACTCATCACTCAACCTATTATTTGACATCCATGACTTATCCATTCTGAACCTAGCAAAGAAGCTGATAAAAAATAAAACATAGAGTTTTGATTGAGTGAAGCCTGAGATTGCATATTTATAACAAAATTATAAGCACATTCAAATGTTTTTGAGTCAAAATAAAAATAAAATTGTTTAAAATTTAATGTAAAATCTAAAAAAAACCATGACTATCTTACTATAAAAGAATAAATACATTAAAATATATAACAACTAATAATTTAATAATCATAAAAAAATAAATAACAACTAAGCAAGAATTTTATTTTCTTTTTTGCAGACAATATTTCTTATACAAGAAACCTTACTAGCTTAAGACTTACAAATTTTAATGTCTTCTTCATATATACTTCACAGTGCTCCAATCTCGTTCACAAATTGAAGGTTGAATTTGTAGGAAATTTATACCTCAAGAATAGCTGAAAATAGAAGCTCAAAACAAAACATTAAAGAAAATTAAATTTATAGTAATAAATCTATTGTTTTGCAAAAATAAAAATATTAATATATCAATCACTACTACAAATTTAACCTATTAAGATACCATGTTTCTCACATAGACTAAAAATTATCATAATAATATACATCAATTAATAATTCAAAAACTTATTTTCTACTGGTTAGTAGAAGACTTTGCGATGACTTTCGCTCTCCGCCGCTTATAATTTTAGTACCATTATGTAGCAAGCATGTTCATCAAACTTCATCAAAAGCCAAATAGTTAAAAAAAAAATGGGTTTAGTAGTATTATTGTACAAATTTGTATTAGATTATCTTGTTGTGATTAAAATTATGAGTCCAAATTGTAAAAATTTAAAGAAAAAGTGCTCGAGTTTTAACATTTTGATTTTTTGGTAAAATTACTCCCCTGCTTTTTTCAGTTGTCTTCTTGTTGGACACGTTCAAGTTTACTTTATTTATAAGCCTTATTACTTACTACTCCCTCCGTCCCTAAACAATTGTCCTGTTTCTAAATGACACAGATACCAATGCGAGTAGAAATAAAGGAAATTAGTATTTTATTAATGAGTGTGTATTAATTTTCTATTTTAGGAAAGAAGACAATTGTTTGGGACAGACGAAAAAGGAAAACAAAACAATTGTTTCGGGACAGAGGGAGTATTTATTTATTTATTTTAACCCAATTCTGTATATCAAGAAAGGAAGATTAATAGAAATTATTTTTTAAGGTCTGTGGCATAAATTGATATAATGAAGCATATTTATACTGAATAATAATACATTTGCATCATAACAAGCATCCATACAATTCAAGACATTTTACATCATTCATGAAATTACCACTGAAAGAGGGAAACAAAGCCACACCAGACACAATTTTTCATGCATAGAAACAGAGTTCAATAACAACACAACGAAGACAGTTTGCATTTTATTTAGGCTCCCCTAACCTCCAATTTTGAATATTATTTTATTAGCTAAGTCACCACTACACATTTTATTTTCAAAGCTGAATAGTCTAAGAGTAATTCTTGAATAAAATGTGATCAACTGAAAGTGGTGCAAGATGATGATTTAGACTAACTAGGACACACCATTATCTTGGAAATTTTGAATTATCTTCAGGACTTGCATTATATGATATTGAGTTATCTTGAATTAGATGTTATAAGATAACTGGTTAACTTCAGGACTTGCATCATATGATATTGTTAAACTTTTGTCTAGTAACTATGGTCATGGTGTGGAAAAGGATAAAGAAGGTCAAGCAAGAGTAAAATATGAGTTATGAGACTAAGACAAGAGCAAGTATTTTCTTTACCAGATAATTACAACAAATGATTAGCAGAAAAGATGAACGAAGTGATGACATGTATAATGAGAGAAAAGGACTTCTCCATATTTTTATCGAACAAGATATTCCCGACAAAACGAAAAAGGCACTATCCCACACAATTTCAATAAGATAGCCAATGACATTTTAACTTCACACAAAATAATCAAATTGCATATTAACAAAGTAATGAAAAAACAACAAAGTACCAAAATTGCATCATATAAAAAAAACAATTAAATTAGTACTTGTTCACAACAATAGTACCAACCTGAGTGCCGACGAGTCGTGTTGTCGTGGGTGCAGTAAGACCAATAGCGGATAAGTTTGGGGTGGCAGCCGTGCAGGGGCGAGGGTGTAGCCGTGGATGAGCGTAGGGGTAGGGCTATGACTGAGGGGCAACGACGGAGGGGCTATTGTGCTCGGGGGGCAAGTCGGGATGGTGGTGAACTTGAACTGTCGCAGTGGTAGGGGTAGGGTGGCAGGGCGATGGTGGTGGTGCAGCCGTGCACGACGATAGGGGAGATGGCGGCGATGACGGAAGGCCAACGGCGAAAGGGCTATTGTGCTCGGAGGGTGAGTCATGATTGTGGTGCACTAGAACCGTCGCACTGGCAGGGGTAGGGCGGCAGCACGATGGCAGTGGTGGCAGTCGTGGACGACGGCGGCGATGACGGAGGGGCAATGGCGGAAGGGATTGTGCTGGACAAAGTTTCAATTTGGGAAGAAGAGGGAGGCGACTTTTAATTTTGAATTTTAGGTTTTTTTTAAAGAAGGGAATTTAGGATTTATTTATATCAAATTAATTTAGAATAAAAGTTAAAGGATACAACAATACTTAAATAACAACATTTAAATTTATTTATTGTCTTTTGTGTAATTAACAACACTTAAATAAGAACGATGAATTTTATTCGTTGTCTTTATGCATTTTTATAAACTAATAGACAACGCTTTAGGCTTTAAGCACTATATGACAACGATTTTAAGTCAAAACCGTTGTCTTTTTACCGCTGTCATTCTGCGTTTTTCTTGTAGTGCAAAATGAAGGTGTACATTTTTCATTTCATTTCTTTTTTTTTTTTTCATTTTTCTAATTATGTCAAATAACAAGTAGAAATTTTTTAGAGGAATGGAAACCAGGCTTCCAAGGTATGTGGTGATCCAAGGAACCGTATCCGAGATGCGTCTGTACTATAAGATAGAGTCGAGTGAGATCGGCAGCAACTCAGTTGCAGCCGAAGAAGATGAGAGCGTGTTCAGCACGTACGTGAAGATTGAGGTTGATCCTGCAACAAGCAGCAACAACTTGGTTCACCTAAGATTCTGTAATACCAACAAATTCTGGGAGTATGATCCAATCAAGAAGCTGATCTGGGCTGGATCCAACCAACCAAAGGAGGACAAGTCCAAGGTATCATGCACATTGTTTGAGACGACCTTCTTGAATGACGGCAGTGGTTTTCTATAAAATCTATGAAATAGAAAACTTACAGGATCTTGAAACCAATGATTCTCACAAGTAATTGCTTACCTTTCTCCACCGTAGAATTAAGAATTGTAGAAGTCTAGTGTTTCTCTTCCTTAACTTCTATTCCTTTTCTCTCACGTTTGTGATAGCAGTTAGATCGTTTGAAAGAAAACTATTATGTCAGGAATTGAGGACCTAGTCCCTATTTATAGGGTTAATATATAGCCCAAATAAAATTGATATTCCCATCAAATATCAGTTAATATCAAATCTACTCCATATATCCCATATATTATTTAGACTTATCCAATTAATAATTTATTTATCTTTTAATTCATAATAAATATATCACACACATGGGAATATCTTTCATTATCCCACTTGTCACATGTGACATTCTATTATCATTATGGATACAAATAAATTATACTTTCATAATGCACATTGATAAGACTAAATTTTGATTCATTGGGTCCATCATAATATCATGATTAAAGGTAGATAGTTAAATCGAGTCATAGAGTTTGTATGTCACACAATCGACATAGTCCCTTTCATGTCCACAATATAGTCACATCTTTAACATGATCATTCATTTGGAGCATACATCCGGTCCAACATAATGTCTTTATTCAAGACAATACCTGTTTACATTTATCCATTACAATTATGCATGCAAATTGAAACAGGTACTCAAAAACATATCATAAATGAGCTCAGAGTGTCGATAAATAATGAACAATTGAATACATACTATCATCTGTAATGCCATGCTTTTAACATGCTCAATAAACGTTTTGGGCGGCAATCCTTTCGTCAAAGGATATGATATCATAAAATTTATGCTAATATGTTCTATTGACACTCTTTGTTTCTGAACTTCTTCCTTCACGGCAAAGTAATTTAATTCCATATGCTTAGCACCTTTAGAGTACTTGTCATTTTTAGATAAGAAAGCTGCTGCAGAGTTATCACAGTACAATTTCAGCGGCTTAGCAATATTGTCGACAATTCTAAGCCCTGAAAATAAAGTTCCGCAACCAATTCACGTGAATTGTAGCTCCAAAACAAACTACAAATTCAGCTTCCATCGTAGATGCAGCAACAATGGATTGTTTTGCACTTTTCCACAATATCGCTCCTCCAGCTAAAAGAAATACATAGTCAAGAGTGGATTTCCTTGTATCCATGCATCCAGCGAAATCAGAATCAGTGTATCCAATCACTTCAAGATGATCAGATCTTCTATACGTAAACATGTGATTCTTTGTTCACTGCAGATATCTCAGAACCTTTTTTGCAGCTTTCCACTGTTCCATTCCTCAATTGCTTTGGTATCTTCCCAACATTCCAACTGCAAATCTTTTGTCAGGTCGAGTATAGGTCTGAGCATACATAATACTCCCAACAAATGATGCATACATAATTGCTTCCATTTGTTTCCGTTCCAAATCATTTTTAGGATATTGAGCGAGACTAAATTTGTCTCCTTTCTGAATTGGAGATGCTAAGCACTTTTCCATTCAAAATCTCTCTAATACTTTATTGATATAAGACTTTTGAGACAAGCCTAACATTCCTTGTGATCTATTACGGAATATTTCTATTCCTATCACATAGCTTGCCTCACCCATATCTTTCATTTTAAAGTTACTAAAATGAAAAATCTTCGTTTCATGAAGAAGACCAAGATCGTTAGTTGCAAGAAAGATATCATCAACATACAATATCAAAAATATGACCTTACTCCTACTAACTTTGAAATATATACATCGGTCAACAGTGTTTTCGTGAAATCCAAAGGAAACAATGGTATTATTAAACTTTAAATACCATTGGCGGGAAACTTGCTTGAGACCATATATTGATTTCTTTAATTTGCATACCATGTGTTCATTTCCCTTAATTACAAAACCCATTGGCTGGTCCATGTAAACGCCTCCTCTAATTCTCCATTAAGAAAGACAGTTTTCACATCCATTTGATGTAACTCCATATCATAATGAGGTACTAGCGCCATGATAAATCTGAAGAAATCCTTTTGTGAGACAGGCAAAAATGTCTCTTTATAATCGATTCCATCCTTCCGAGTAAAACCTTTAGCAACAAGTCTGGCCTTGTACCGTTCAAGATTACCATGAGAGTCACGTTTGGTCTTAAAGACCCATTTACAACCAACTCTCTTACAACCTTTTGGTAATTCTACAAGGTCTCAAACACCATTATGTTCCATTGATTTCAACTCTTCTTTCATGACATTTAACCATTCATCAGATTTATCACAACTCATGGCCAGTGGAAATGAGACTTGATCATTATCATTAATACTTAAGTCAGTTTCTGACTCATGTAAATATACCACAAAGTCATTCAAAATAGCAGGTCTTCTTTGCCTTTCAGACCACTTTAATACTATTTCTTGTGGTACTTCTTCAATAGGTTCATCATTTGGTGTCTCAATCATAGGTTCATCATTCGGTTGCTCATTTTCACTGTTATTTGGTACAATAGTCGGGGCAACATTAACTTTATTGTTAGATGTACAAACCAAAGGGACATGTGCTCTAATTTCAATAATACCCATAGTGCGTGGAGAAACATTACTCCCACTGTTTTCACCAATCTCAATGAACCTTGCATTTCTTGTCTTAACAATTCTCGTACTATGATTAGGACAGTAAAATATATACCCTTTCCACTTTTCTGGATAACCAATAAAGTATCCACTTATTGTTCTTGCATCCAATTTCTTTTCATGTGGATTATAAATTTGTACGTCTGCCTGACAACCCCAAACATGCAGGTGGCTTAAATTGGATTTCCTGCCAGTCCACAGTTCAAAAGGAGTCTTAGGAACTACTTTTCTAGGAACCCTGTTCAACAAATACATGACAGTTTTCAAACAGTACATCCACAAAGATAAGAATAAATTTGAATTACTTAACACACTCCTAATCATATCCATTAAAATTCTATTACGCCTTTCTAATACACCATTTTGTTGTGGTGTACATGGCATTGTATATTTTGCACAAATGCCATGTTTCTGTAGGAGTATTGCAAATGGACATAGGTGTTGCCGAGTTTCATCATACCTTCCGTAGTACTCACCACCTCTATCAGACCTGATGACCTTAACCTTTCTGTCTAGTTGTCTTTCTACTTCATTCAAGTAGATTTCCAAGGCATCTACTGCTTGTGAATTTTCATGCAATAAAAAGACATAGCCATAACGTGAATAGTCATCAATAAAGATAATAAAGTACTTTTGCTTTCCGAAATATTGAACATCAAAAGGTCCACATATATCAGTATGCACAATTTCAAGAAGCCGAGTGCTTCTTGTGGCTCCTTTCTTTGAGTGTTTTGTTTGTTTTTCTTTAATACAATCCTCACAAATATTTAGGTCCGTAAAATCTTGATCAGTATGGACTTCAATCTTTACAAGTATTTCCATTCTTTCTAAAGAAATGTGACCCAAACTCTTATGCCACAATAAAGCAGAACTTTCATTCAGTAAACCACGTGTAGCGCCAACATTATGATGCAGAGTTAAAACAATTTCAGATTAATACAATCCATCATATTTCAGTTTATATAAACCATCACATAGAATACAAGTACCAATGAGATGATTATGCTTAAATAAACATACAAGTACCAATGAGATGATTATGCTTAAATAAACTGAAACATCCATTACCAAAATTGTAAGAGTATCCAGTAACATCAAGTTTAGATAAAGAAACCAAATTCCTAGAGAAACTAGGTTCATAAAGAGTTTCCAATAAATCTAAATGATGTTCAGTGTCAAGGATTAAACGATAAAACCTGACTGCTTCCACTGGAATTTTCATTCAATTCCCCATGAAGACGCTCATTCGGGCTTATAGTTTGGATTTTAAGGAATCCCTGCATCGTATTAGAGACATGAGTCGCACTTCCGTAATCAATCCACCATGTATTATGTGGAACTTCAGTTAAATTTGATTCGGAACATACATAAGCATTAAGCTTACCTTTCCTTTCGAACCAAGCCTTACGTTTTGGACAATCCTTTTGGATATGTCCAGGCTTTCCACAAAAGTGACAATTTTGGGTCTTTGATTCTTTATTCTAGATATTACTGGAAGCCTCATTGATCTTTAATGGTTTCTTATCCTTACCATGTTTCTTCAAGAATCTCTTTCCAGCTGCTTGATTACCTTGGTGGCTCACATAATGGACTGAAAGACTTTCCAAATTCTTAAGTCTTGTTTCCTCTTGCACCCACATGTTGTGCAGTTCATGCACATTCCATTTATCTTTCATGGTATTATAGCTCATTTGAAATGGGTCATATTCAGTTGGTAACGAGTTAATGATAAATTGTACTAGGAAGTTATCATCCGCAACCATTCCCAAGGTCTTAAGCCTTGCTGCAATGTTTGTCATTTCAATGACATGTTCATGCATAGTACGTGAACCATCAAACTTCATGGTAGTCAGTGTACTCATTAGTGTCCCAGCAAGAGACTTATCAGCTGTTTGAGAGCACTCTCCCACAAACTTCATAAATTCTTTAGCATTTTCCGTTTTAGGGAGAGGTGTCATAATATTGCCTGCAACAATCATTCTCATAAACATTAAGCTCAGTCTGTTAGACCTTTCCCAACTTTTAAAATGGGCCTTTTCTTCTTCGCTGCTAGCATCAGTAATAGCAGCGGACTTCTCTTCCATAATAGCAAGGTCAAGATCCATCACACCAAGATGGAACTGAACTTGCTCACTCCAATCAAAGAAGTTAAGCCCATTAAAGATTGGAACAGACGAGACATGAGAACTTATATAATTGGGAACAATTGCTGCATAATAAAATTAAACATAAGTTTTGAGACATAAAACACATACTAAAAGAACAATCCACTTAAATAAACATTTCATGTATATTGGTGATCTAATTTGGGCGATACACCAACATACAACAATTCACACATAATGATGCTAATAATTTAAACAATTATTTGACAATACAACAAGTACCAATTAGATTAATTTACTATCTTTGGATTTATAAATAAACCAACAGTACAAGTCAATTGTCCACAATTATATTCATTGTTATAAAGACTAGCTATCAACCTTTGGGCGACCCATAAATACCTTATAACAACAAATTTCACTATACCCATAATCCAATACATTCAATTAGTATCCATTACTCTATGGGTAATTAAATAAATAATGGAATTAAATAATCATAGAAGTTTGATCACTTTCGTGATTAACACACTTTCATAATTTTTGATACCATAATTATCACATACGAATTGCAAATTCTATTATTCATTAAAATATGATAATGAATAATAAATTTAAACATAAATATAGCAATTCTTAAACTTTAACATTCAGATCATTTTAAATTGTGGCTCATCAAATTAAAGAAAACATTCTCGCAATATCGCACTTGCAATATTGCAACTTTAAACAATTACGAGACATGAGAAGTAACATCTGGGCACAGTTTACGAAATTGACCGAATAATATATTTTTTATTTCATCGGCCAGGAACATTAATAATATGCATTCAATAAATCAATGATATTCTCTTCAATAAAGAATTGACATAAACGCAAACAAATAATTCTCCTCAATTCACGAAAGTTCATGGAGATATTATTCATGAATCATCAATCGCAGTGAAAGAAATAAATTGAAATCATAATTCAGATCTATAATTTTAGAAAAGGCAACGATCTCTCTAATTCCTAATTCAATGATTAGGGTTCATAATTTCATTAACGAAGAATCATTAATTTTAGAGAATCATTAATTTTATAATGCATGCTCTGATACCACATGTAAAACTATTCATGTGGTTGTCTATAAAATTAATGAAATACAAACTTATAGGATCTTGAAACTAGTGATTCTCACAATTCATTGCGAACTATTGTCCATCATAAAATTAAGAATTGTAGAAGACTAGTGTTTCTCTTCCTTAACTTCTATTAGGGTTTGAGAGAAAACTATTATGTCATGAATTGAAGACTTAGTCCAAATTTATAGAGTTAACATATAGCCCACATAAAATTGATATTCTCATCAATATATCCCATATATTATTTAGCTTATCCAATTATTTATTTATCTTTTAATTCATAATAAATATATGACACGAGAGGTATCTTACAAGTGCCCCTTCTACTTGACTCACATCCAGAGCGGCGGCCGTGTGCAAATCTCCGACACCGCGAAATTGGTGCTGAATATGAATCCCATTGATGAAGATGGCCTTTTCAGTTATGTGGATTGGGATAGTTTAGTTAAATTGCCTGCGCACGTGGCCTTCAATGGAGACAATGGCAAGTTCCTGCGATCTTACTGGTTTGAGGAACTCGAAATACCATCGCTTTGCCTCGGACAACCCTAATGAGAAGGTGTCGGGGTACGAGGTCCACCTCATGGCCGATGGGCATGTTCGGATCAAGTGCCTGCATTGGAGCAAGTTCTTGAGGAACGACCATAACTGGATATGGGGGGATTCCACAGACAACGTGGGCACCAACCTAACAACCCTGTTCTAGCCCGGCACCATCGTTCTCCGCAGTGCGTCCAACTACCCATTCTGCAAACGTCTCTCACTTGATGGCAAGTCTGACTGATCCCACCATCAGGAACTATTCCAGATTGGGAGTGCAGGAGTGTTGGAATTAATCATGACATGGATGTTACATGAGTATGATTGTGCTGTTACAAATGTGGCTGTTACAAGATGGAGTTAATTTGGTCTAACCACATTTGATGTGTTTTAATTTAGTTGTTATTTTCAGTTTTTTTATGCAAATAATTGCATTTCATGGTTGCCCCATGATCTGGCATTTACTTGTAGTTTTAAATGTTTTTAGTTCATTTGAACTCTATATATTTGTGTAATGGAATGATGTTTCAGAGAGTGAGTAATAAGAAAAAGTTGTTTTCCATTTCTTGTTCTTTTATTTTCCCATATCTGGCATCAGAGCCAGCCACAATCTTACGCCCAAAATTTTCAGATTCAAGCCAATGTCGATCGTTACACAAAATGTTGGGGTGAAGGAAGTCGGCGGTGTGTTGTTTGTCTACCCGCAGCTGACGATGACGAATTACATCACATGGGCAATTAAGGTGGAGGCTCTAATGGAAGCCCAGGGTGTCTGGGAGGCTATGGAACCAGCTGAAGGAGCTGAACTTGATTTGAAAAAGGACAAGATGGCGCGGGCGTATCTCTTCCAAGCACTCCCGGAAGATCTCCTCTTGCAAGTTGCAAAGGAACAGACTGCAAAAGAGGTCTGGGAGTGCCTGAAAACTAGATTTGTTGGTGCAGATCGCGTCAAGTAGGCAAGGCTGCAAACACTCAAGTGTGAGTTTGATGTTATGCGAATGAAGGATGGAGAAACGCTAGATGAGTATGCCGGAAGGCTGAATGGAATGTCTGCAAGGTATTCTAGTCTGGGAGCAACACTTGACGATGCGACAATGATTAAAAAATTATTTGACACTGTTCCAGATCACTACTACCAAGTCATTGCCGACATCGAGCAATTTTGAGACCTCAAAACCATGTTATTTGAGGAAGCAGTCGGGCATCTGAAAATATTCGAGGAGCGGATGCGTATGCGTGCACCTAATGGCAATGGACATGGGCAACTTCTCCTCACCCAAGCTGAATGGAAGGCGCGACAAAAAGACAAAGCAGATGTTGCACCATCAAATTATAAGAGTAAAAACTTCCACGCAGGAAACAACAATCACGGTCGGGGTGGACGTGGTCGTGGAAGAGGCCGTGGTAGAGGCGAACGCGGTCACACATTGCGCAATCAAGGAGGGAAGAGTGCTAGCAACAATAGCCGTGATAAGAGCCACATCAAATGTTTCAATTGGGACAAGATGGGCCACTATGCTACTGAATGTTGGAGCAAACCAAGTGTTGCCGAGGCAAATTTGACACGTACGGATGAAGAAGAACCTGCACTCCTATTAATGACAATCGTGGAAAAAGAGAAGATAGTTCTCCTGAATGAGGTGCAGATAGAACCACGACTTCAGGTTGAAGGCGATGTCGAATCTGAAAGTGACACCTGGTACTTTGACAACGGTGCAAGTAATCATATGTCTGGGCAGCGCAAACACTTTCAGGACTTGGATGAGTCTATCCAAGGACTTGTGAAGTTTAGTGACGGATTCGCAGTGGAAATTAAAGGAAAAGGAACTATACGTTTCCAATTCAAGGGAGGTGAGCAGTGACTTCTCACAGAGGTATATTTTATTCCCGCTTTGCGCAATAATATTATAAGTGTTGGTCAATTAGCCGAACGATGAAACAAGATTATTATACAAGGGGAGTACTTGTGGCTGTATGATTCAAATGGCACCTTACTGATAAAAATTAAAAGTCTTCCAAATCGTCTATATAAAGATGTAATAAAAACATGTGCTCCAGTATGTTTGCTTGCAAACATAACAGATCAAACGTGGTTGTGGCATGCAAATTTCAATTCTTTAAAAAAGCTAGCCGAGAAGAAGATGGCGGTTGGAGTGCCCCTCATTTTGTATCCTAATAAGTTGTGTCAGGGATGTTTAATTGCTAAACAAGCACGACAACCTTTTCCACCAGAAGCAAATTATCGAGCAGAAAAACTGCTGGAACTATTACATGCTGATCTTTGTGGTCTGATTGCACCATCTACCCCAGCTGGTAACAATTATTTTAAGCTTATTGTTGATGATTATTTGAGATGGATGTGGGTTTTTGTGATTAGATCAAAAGATCAAGCTTGTGCTGTTTTCAAAAAATTCAAACAAGAAGTGGAGAACGTCAGGGGACACCGAGTGAAACGTTGAGAACTGATCGGGGCGGCAAGTTCCTTTCCGCTGAATTCACCAAATTTTGTGAAGATGCAGGCATTCAGAGACACTTGACTGCGCCATACACCCTGATGAGTTTTGTATGCTGAAATCAATTATTATAATGAGTATACAACGGTTTATTTCTCCTCTCTGTTAATAATCTTACATGTATGAACAATGGTATCCTCTTGTCTCACCGATAGGGACGATCATACGGCGTGTTGTAGATTTGCAGAAGACAGTATGATCACTTGACCTAGTGAGACATAAACCTGATCACAACCGAGACAGCGTATGAGGATACGTGTGTCCGAATGGCTGCGACATTGTCAGAATAAGTAGTCTGTCTTGGTTATTTGACATGCTGGTACGCAGAGATGGCGTATTGATGGATCGCAGTGAGATGTATTCGTCTGTCTGACATCAGCGAATACAAGATCTCGTTATATTGATTGAGTCCAAACCCTAACGAAGGTTCAGGGATTTGCACGGGTTGACTGTTGCTTTGACTTGCCATGGTGGAGAGCCTAAGTAACGTGCTCGTATATCCGCATCTTGGGTAATAGCAGTTTGTGTAGTATCGTCTGAGACTGGGTTTAGGTAACCATATCCGAGTAATAGGATGGGGACATTCCCTGAGGAGCTCAATAACATTCATCGTGCCAAAGTCCTGCAGGCTGATTAAGTTCTGGCACGAGTGATAAGGATTGAGTGGTACTACTCAGGAATAATAAGATATTAATTAATTGTAGTTAGAGCTAGTTAGAGGCTCCAATTAATTAATGGATGTCCGGTAACCTTAAATATGGGGATTCTCAATTAATGCAGCCCGTTCTCATAACGTGGTAATAAAGGTGTAGGTCAGTATTAATTCTGTGGTGAAAAAGAATTAATATTAATTAATTAATTGTGTCCTGGGTTGTGAACATGTGAATTAATTAATTTATATGCCCACTTTATTATTTGCATTAGGTCTCAGGTCTGGCCCAAATAAATATGCTGAATTGAGCCCAGGAGCCCATTAGGGTTTACAATCCTAGGTCTGTAAATAGACAGCTCTCTCTCATAAAGTTGTAACACAGTTGAAAAACCCTAAACCAAGAGAGAGAGAGAGTGGGCGCCGATCCTAAGGGAGAAAGAAGGAGAATTTTGATTCTTCTTGGATGGTACATTGGACCAAGTCCGGGCTGTACCTTATCAAGTCTGCGAATCCTGCATCGAGGGCAAGATGTCAACTAGGCCTTTCAAGGCTAGTCAGTCTCGAGCAGAGGAAGTGTTGGAATTGATCCATTCTGACTTATGTGGACTGATGTCCACGCAGGCTCGTGGAGGGTACGAGTACTTCATCACTTTCATTGACGATTACTCAAGGTACGGATACGTTTACCTGCTTTGCTACAAGTCTGAATGCTTTGAGAAATTCAAAGAGTTCAAGGCTGAAGTAAAAAAGAAGGTCTGGAAAACTATCAAGTCGCTGCGATCTGACCGCGGTGGCGAATACATCGGTAACGAGTTCCTGCAATATTTGTCAGAAAATGGGATTACATCCCAGTGGACTGCACCGGGTACTCCCCAGCAAAACGGTGTAGCTGAAAGAAGAAATAGAACTCTTCTAGAGATGGTAAGATCGATGATGAGTTATGCAAACTTACCAATTTCGTTTTGGGGCTACGCATTGGAGACAACAGCTTACATGCTTAATGTGGTGCCTTCTAAATCAATTCCTAAGACGCCTTCTGAGCTCTTCCTTGGTCGCAAACCTAGTTTGTGCAAGTTTAGAGAATGGGGCTGTCCGGCAGACGTACTGTCGAAGGAACCTGATAAGTTAAAAAGCAGGTCAAAAGTAATGCTGTTCATAGGGTATCCCAGGCAAACGAAAGGTGGTTACTTTTACTGTCCTGAGAGTCAAAGAGTTGTTGTTAGCACCAACGCTAGATTCTTGGAGGACGAGTATGTGAGTAA
>JAPKLW010000106.1:774900-836965 GCA_026898455.1 Plectranthus barbatus | reverse complement strand
GTGAGCCGAAGATTTGGAGAAGAACCTGTAATAACATCATGTTATGGCATGCATCTAATTACAGCGAGGAGAAAAATGATTGCAAACAGAATTTTGAGGTTACTAGCGCCGTGTTTTCAAATTTGTTTGGTTATCATTTTGGAGATGACATTGATGTTGGAAGTGTTGCTTAGGTTGGAAAAAGAGAAAGGGGTAATTTTCGGGTCAGATTATTATGTGGGGGTCATATGGTTTGTGGATAATATTGAGATAGAATCTGTTGGGGTTGAGGTTCACCCAAATGAATATGATTGATGAAAATTGGAATTTAGACTTGAAGTTCTCTTGTTCTGAATCAAATTTGGTGGATAATACCTTAGCAAACCATTACTCTTTTATGAACCATTCTCCAGAAAATGTTGTTGGTAGGACAATAGACACATTGGTTGTGTTCGAAGATTTTGATGAGTATGGTTTCGGGCTTGGGTTGTTTTCAAAGAAAAATGTCCTTGGTAGTCATTTGGTGGAATGTTTTGAAGGTATGGAGTTCAATGATTTGTTCAGTTTTTATGCCTCTCCCTATTATAGACATGGCAGCAAGAACCGATCAATTCTGCAGGCTTTGCTGAAAACACCTAAGGTCATTTTAGAAATTATGGCCATGCTACTCCAAAGGATATTGTTGGATGTGTAAGAGGCAGATGAGGGAAGAATTTCAGTACCCCCATACCTATTTTATCATTAAAACTCTTCAGATTTGAAAAAGAAACTTTGTTTCTTGGGGTCTGATATCATGCCCGAGCTACAAAATCAATATGGTGAGTTTTCGATGCTGGGAACTATTGCATTGAAGTCCTTCACCAGGGTCAGGCTCCATATCCCATACACTAGTGCTAATTAATGATACAGTTGCAATTCTAATGGCCAATTTTCTTGAGGAAGCACAAGTGATCTTTGTGATGCTAATTCAATAATTAACGGAACTGTTAGTGAAGGTGATAAAAAGCTGAGCGTGCTAGAGCCCTCTAAAGAGAATGTTGCTGAGGCAAATAGAGAAAAGAAAATCCTAAAATAAGAGAAGGTACCTGAGGAGGATAAGGAGAGAACACTAAAGGAGCTGAATAAACATATTATGGATAAATTGAAGGTGTTTTCGGCAATTACAATTGAGGTTGGAAAAATTAGTGAGAAAGAATTTTAGACAATGCATTCACTCATTTTGCGGCTAATCCTTATTGGGAAAGGAAAGTCATTCTGAATTCATGTGCATCAGAACTCAATTGCTCGCAGTTGGCTCGATATATTGGAAATTTGAATTTTGCTTTGAAATGGGATAGAATAATTGATCGTTCATTCCTACATGAGCTTACTATTGATGTGAGTAATGACAAATTCTTGAGCTCATTTGATATTGCATTGGATTGTGTAAAAAAGAGTTGTGATCATGTCATGCAGCAACCAGATCGATCAAAGTGTAAAGATTATAAGGTTAACAGAATGCCACGCCATTATTATTGAAAGAATGTGGACTTCATATATTAATAAAAGTACTTAGTATATGTGTTGTGGTGGTTGATTCATGATAAAAATTTCACTAGAATGAATCATTGTTCCTTAATTGGTGTATATTTTTTTTTCACCATTGGTGAAACATTTGGCATAACCTTTGAGTCGTGGGGACCCGACTCTTTCAAGAGGGAGTATTGTCATGGGACTGGGGCTACTGATTGGGGATGTTGTAGGAATGATTGACATTACAGGAGCAACATCAATGAAGAAGAATACTTGATATGATGCGGAAGTTAAGAGGAATGAAATCGGAAGAGAATATAGATGAAATGGGCGTGGATTATTTATCTTATATCCAGGTCCAAGTTTATTACGCTTTTAGTTGTTTATTACTTTAAAACTTGATTGTGTTTGCAAAGGAAAATCAAGAAAAATATTATTCTGAAATTTGTTTCTCTCTACTCTCTCTTTCTCTCGTACGTCTTTGCTTCTCTCTCAATTTTTTTCTACAATTCCACCATGGACATTAACAAATATAGTGAGAACATGACAACAACTCATGCAGCAAATAAACAACAAATAAAATGTAGGAGAAACCATATTCGGGATAGTATGACAACGCCGCAGCTCTATTCTCGCTCAGATTGAATGAAAACTCGAGAGCTCTCAATTATTCGCTTACAAGTCAAATAGAACTAGAAAGGATATAGTGCGAGTAAAAAAGAAAACGTGTTGGTAAAAGGTAGATGCCGATTTTGATTTGAGGATCCATATTTATAAGTTTCTTGAGTTCTTGGTGTGCTTAGGGTTTCTTTCTTCACATCTCGGATTGTTTCGAGCAACTCGTTGATCGCTGGAAAAACTACCAATGTATTTGTAATAAAACAACGGCAAATAAATTTATAAACTCGAATGTCGAACCCACACGAAAAAGTATGATGAAACCATTTTATGTATTAGATGCAAATTTTCAATTCATTGTTTGAGAAAATCAAAATTAGAAGGGATTTTTGTTTAGAAAAATAAACTTTGAACTTGAATCAAGAAAATAAAAAAACATATCATAGGGAAAACAACTAATCTGGATACATGCAGAGATTAAAAATCCAAACCCAAACAAAACCAATAGGTGGGAGATATGATAAAGTGATTAAAATTCCTTGGTTAGACAATTGAAATCTAGAATATTATTGACAAGTGAATTTTATCTTTTGACTTTTTGAGTCTCAATTACACAAAATTAATCAATCCCAATACAAGTACAAATTTAACCTATAATTGATTCTTCTTTTTTAGACATAAAATAATTATATTAAATTCTCTATTCCTATTGTTAATTTTCTCCTCTCAGTCTTTCAATTAACAATTATAAACTTATATCAATTTTCATCTTTCCATCCTTATAGTGAAATAGATTTTATAATTTAAACCCAAGAATTTAAACCATAAAAATTAGGGTTAGAATTAATTAAATCAACATATACAATCCAGACAGTGCAAACTATAGAATCTATTTGGGTTACTAGCCAGACATACTAAAAAAATAATTGAAATAAGAATCTTAAATTGCATAAATGAAAACTTACAGGAAATAATGTACAGAAGAGTAAATCTTGATACAGGTCTTAACCTCTAAAATCTTGAGTCGTAAAATAAAAACTAAAATAATGAAAAAAAACCTAACATGAGTTTATATAGTAGTAGGGATAATCTTGTGGGCTTGAACGGTATGGAAAAGTTGTACATAATTATGGCAAAAAATCCTCACTTGACTAACAAATCGTGCTTCATGATCATGTGCGTCGATCAACACAAGGCCACGTATGTCGACACGATCCTCACACTTCAATCTCCACTTCGAACCCTATCACATCAGCTTCGACCAATCTACGTCGACCGACACATTTCCACATTGATCGACGCGGGGATTTTGTTTGGAATAATGATGAAACTATTAGGAATATACTTTTTTGGATCTTACTACATAATTGTAATTGGTTTTGGCTCATCAAAGCTAACATATCTAGTCTATAGAAACTTAGAATTGTGTCGAATTTGTAAAATTCCTGTATAGGATAATTATATTCGAGTTGTAATAGAATTAGAAATGATCGCTGAAGTTTGCTAGAAGACTCAAGCAAAGTACGAAGAGATTGCTAAATGATTCAGCAAATACAAAGATTGCTAAGGTTGCTAGAAAACACAAGTATCGGACGGCTAGCAAACCTACGGAGATTGTTGAGGGCACTCAGCGAACAAATCAAGTTGTTTATGGTATGAAGCGAACAGATTGCTGAATCTCAGCAAAGCTGCAGAAGATCTCAGCAGACGAATAGTTACTCGGCAAAATGTCCAATAGCAATCAACAATCGACATAAATTCGAAAAATGAAAGGATCTTTATTTCCAGAGTTTAAGGAATCTCCTGGAATCGAGAAGTAGAATTATCAAACAACAAAAGTGATATTTCCAGACTTGACTAAAAGTTCCATTCTGACAAATCGGCCAAATAAGGAAAGAGCCAGTCAGAAAAAGATGAGACCTGAAGAGTCTTTGTGCTTTTCAGAAAAAGAAGAACGAAGATTGGTGGAGAGATCAATAGAGTCTAACGGACAAAAAGATTCAAACAAAGATGTTTGAATCTTCATCTATAAATAGAAGGATTCGGAGAGTTCAAAAGTTCCACGAAATATGACGCAAAAATGCAAATACTCTTCCAAACTCATCACCCGATCTAGCAAACAATTGAGGCATTGCGAAAGCCATCGTGTTCATCACCAGACCAAAGAAGCTCGCTTCTAAGGTTATCTTTGGAGTTCTAACTATCTAAGAAAGAACTTAGAAGTCTCCTTGACCTGCAAGGTTGACTATTACGGGCATCTAGGCGCAAAGGAGATAAGTTCGAGGAAGATTTATAAAATTCCTAATCCGTCGACCAAAGAGAAGGGAGGTGTGTCCTCACTCTAAGTGTTTGTCGAGAAGATTGAGAAAAAGGAACTTGAAGGTCCACAGTGAAGACAAAGGTGTTGTTTGCAGTTAGAGATGAAGTCTTGCCATGTACAATTAATCTTAGTAAATTTCCAGTAAGAAGACTAAAGCGTGGACGTAGAACATTTGTTCGAACCACTATAACCTTTGTGTTATTTAATGTTTATTTTTTCTTTATTTATCTGCTGATTTAAAACACAACACCTAAAGTGTTGGTTTACGAATTGAAGTAAATCTAACTATTATTCGAGATTAAACATACATTTTATAAAGCCTTGCTGAGTCGAGACTTCAGCAAGATAAGTGCAAGAACCCTTTAGACATTCTGCTGCATATATAGATACTCTGACCAGGGACAAACAAGTGGTATCAATTCACAGTGGTTGGTCTTTACAGACTAACTGCTTCAGAGTCACTTAGAACCAGATTCATTTTCCTTGCATTTTTTTGTGTTTTGTGTTTACCTCAGATAAGAAGAAATGGCGAACAACGTAAAGTTGAATAGGTACTCTCCAAAAACGTACAACGTCTGGAAAAAGAGGTCGTTGATCATCGTAAAGAATATTCACCCAGAAATAGTGCACGTGATCGAAGTAGGACCCATCAAAATCCACAAGGTGAATGCTCGACTTGGTGATGAGATTAATGGACCAGAAATGGTGGATAAGTTGTACGCTGAGTGGACCAATGAAGATCGGATTCGCTCGCAAATAGACTCCGTGGCTATGGATTGATCCTGAATGCTCTACCTGAACCTCTGATGTCCGAAGCCTTGGAATATAACAACGCCAAATAAATGTGGGACTTTCTTGGTACCTTATGCTAAGAAACAAATCGGATGAAGCGAAAAAAGCTTCAACAATGCGTGGACAAGTATGAGTCATTTCAGATGCTTCCTGGAGAGATAATAAAGCAAATGGAAGCTAGATTTAACTCTATTGTTTGTGATTTAAATGAGTTGAGAAAGAAGTATGAACTCCGTGACATGAATGCGAAAGTGCTCTCAAAAATGCCCAAAGATGATTGGTTAGTCAAGGTGAAAAGTGTCAAAGAAAAAGATCTTTCGAGCATGAGCACGAAAGAATTATTTGCACAGCTTCAGGCCCATGAGTGGGATATTCAACACATCAACAAGAATGAAGCTGTGAGGGCTGCAACATCTATTGAAAATCATGTTGAGGACACAACATCTTCAATCAATCCAGCGAAGGAGACCACCTCAGCAAGTGGGTCTCAACCTAAAAAACCGAGTGTTCCATCAGTGAGCTAGAAGAACAAATGAAAAGGTTACAAAAACTTTTGCTGAAGGCTAAGGCAAAGAAGGAAGAATCTCAGCTAGCTTCACCAGTAGAGAACTGGATAACAAAGAAGACGCCAAGAACCTGCTATGAATGTAACTCCCCTGATAATCTAAAGTTTGAATGTCCACAAGTAGACAAAGAAGAAATGGAGAGATTGAAAAGGATCTTCGAAAGGCTTGCATCAAAGGCAGTTACCAAAGCTCTGCTGACCAGAACAGAAATACCAGATATTCCAGATTATGATGCTGAAAGCTATTCATCCTAAGAAGATAAAGAAGATGCACTGATGGTGTTCATGGCTAGAATAAATGACGATGAAGATGCTGACGAAGAACAAGTGGCAGAATCAGCCCTAGCAGTCACAAGCAATCAGGTAGTAAATCCTACTATGTCTTCTACTTCTAGTTCAGCAAACTTGCATGATACCACTGATTCATGTTTCTCTGACTCAGGAGATGTAACCATGGATCTTATGTTAGATGAATTTTCAAAATTTCATGCTTTGAAAGATGCATTAGCAAACGAAAATTCCTAGCTGAAATCTCAGCTTTCTATTTCAACCAATGAGATTGAGAAATCTAGATCAGCACATAAGGAACTTTTAAAACTTAAAGCTGAATTCTCCACGCTTACTGAAAACTTCAAAAATTTAAAAGAGGAGAAAGAAGTTTAAAAAAAAAAACTCTATGCAAATATCTTGTCAATGTAGATTTTCAAAAAGCACAAGAGATCTAGATGAAATTTTACATGCTCAAGGAAATCCAAATGATGTTGCTGATATTGGTTTTGAAGAAAGTGATTCAAGCAATGCTGGCCCCCAACAATCAAAGAAAATAATCTTTGTTTCAACAACTGGGAAGGTTCAGCAGACTGTTAGGATCAACAAAGGGAATGTTACGAAATCTGCAAACACCGCTCAGCAGAAATGCTGGCAGGTGAGAAATCCCCTGCTGACCGATTAGCAAAGGTTGAAAAGAATACCTGCTGAGAGGAAGTTAGCAAAGTCTGTGTATGTAACTCAACAGACTGTTCCATTTGCTAGGAAGGTTCGTTCACAACCTAGCAAGGCTAAGCAATTTGCTGATATTGCAAGGAAGCCAACAAACACTCTGAGTAAGAGGAACACTTAATCGAAGCCTAAGTCTAATCCAACTAGCTTTTAAAGGACTATGAAGGCTCAACACACAACCACACCCTCCTATGCCAATTAATTGCAATACTTCAAGAGCAAGGGAAAGGTAGTGAAGCGTGATGACAAGAAGACTATCAAGATCACAAAAGTCTGGATTCCTATGGGATTAATCTAGAGAACTAATCCAGCAGGACCCGCTGTTGATCGGGTACCTAAGAATTAATTCTTTATTTTGCAGGAGCAGGGTCTGGCAAGAAGAACCTCAAAGAAGTTAAAAGAATGGATATTGGACAGTGGATGCTCAGGACACATGACTAGAGACGAGGAGATCTTCAAAGATCTTCTAAAAGTCAGAGGACCATCAGTCTCCTTTGGTGATAACTCAAAAGGGAGAGTGATTGAAAGAGGGTGCATATGACAAAATGGAATGCGCATTATCAATGTGGCCCTCATCGATAGTCTGAAGCACGACCTACTAAGCATCAACCAACAAAGTGAAAATGGGTTCATTGTTTCTTTCATTGATACAAGATGCGAGATTGCTGATAAGACCACCAGAGAAGTAAAGCTTCGGCGAATCAAAAAAGGAGGACTTTATGTGGTCGATTGGCAAAGTGGACAGCAAAATGCATGTTTCATCGGTTTTAGCAAAAAAGAAACCAATTGGCTATGGCACAAGAAGCTGACGCATTTGAACTTCAAGACCATCAACTACATAGCCAGAAACAACATTGTCGAAGGATTGCCCAAGGAAACCTTCAAAAAGGCAGAAATATGCAAAGTTTGCCAGCAAGGAAAGCAAACCAAGGCATCCTTCAGATCGAATCCAAAGAAGGCCACCTCAGAGAGAATCCTTGAGCTGTTGCACAAGGATTTATTCGGCCCAAGGACTCCACCCACCTGATCACTGTAATTTCTACAGATTAATTATAGAAATAGTGGCAAATAAATTTGTAAACCCTAAGGTTATCGATCCAGGGGAATGAAACAACGAAAAAACCTTAAGTACTAAGTCGAACGTTCTTGAAAATACTGGTTAGGAAAATCAGATAAAAAGTTTTGTTGTTTTGGAAATCGCAGTACTTGCTAATGAAAATTAAACAGGAAATTAAAAAGCTTTTGAAGTCAAATAAGAGAAGTACAGATTCCAGGGATATCTACCTATCAAGTATAACATGTATGAATGAATTGATTAATTCCCAATTTTAATTCCTCTTCGTAGTGAAACATCAGAAAAATATTATGAACTTCTTTGTTTGACAATTCATAAAGTAGATTAATTAATTACCTATCTCCTCTCGGTCTCAAGATAAATTAACTAACTCCAAAGATCAACAGATTTATTCCTACAATTAATCTCCTTCAGTTACGACAAGAAATCAAATTATATTGTGAAAATCTCTTTCGATTGAAAACTATCACAGTTACGTCTCAAGTAATCAACTAGATAATCCTAAGATGTGGCCAACAAATCAAGATTATGAATAAACACAGATCTCACAAACTACGAAGGGAAAGGGAAAATAATTCAAATAATCAAACATGTATACATTGATAATTCGAAACCCTAGAATCTGAGAAAGAGATTAGTTACATTCAGTATTATTCATCATAGAAAAATACAACCTGAATTGCATAGAAACTTGGGTTGGAATGTCTTCCCACAAAACTCTGTCTTCAAACATAAACCCTAGAACTCTTGGAATCTCTAAAAATATGAAATCTTGAATAAAACATGAGTGGGAATGCTTAAAAATTGAATTTACAAAGTTATTTATAGAGGTGGAGGTGTATCCTATCAAATCTAGGGCTAAATATATGAATTAATCCGAATTTAATCAGATTTTCGCTCCAGCAGAAGACCTCGTGTCGACCGCTTCTGATTCACGTCGATCGAGTCTCAATTTCTTGCCTCATCGACCGCTTCTGAATAGCCCGCTTCTGAATAGCATCGATCGACGTGGAAAACTGAGGTCAGCCCCGTCTGCGCGGTCTCACGGTTTTGGTCATAACTTCCTCATCCGAACTCCGATTGACCCGATTCCAGTTGCGTTGGAAAGCTAATTCAAAGCTCTATCCATTGCCATGCGCCAATAGCCCGAATTCCTCTTGTGAAAAACTCTTCACTGCTACTCTTACACGTCACTGCTTTCAGAACGGTTTTCTCGTGAGTTTAGGCCTAAAAACCTTCATAAACCTCAAAACACACCTAATACCACCTAATATTGACATCATGCATAGAATATATATATAAACTCAATAAAACTACATAAAATAGTATAAAAATAATATAGATAAGTGAGTGAAATAACGAGCTTATCAAACCCCCCAAACTTGAACGTTTGATTGTCCTCAATCAATAGGCAAGAAAGAAATCAAAAGATTAAGTGGTCAAAGTGCAATGCCTCACAAGATTCATCACAGTCAAGAACCAAGAATCCACTACCCACAAGCAATTTAAAAGAGACAGAAAATTCATCAACCGTGGAAGAACTCACAGGAAGTGTATCGCTCAACTCTCAAGTGTTTAAGTTAAAGATGAAAGCACTCAAAAAAAATATGTATGAAGAAATTTCTACCATAGGCTTGCAAATTTTCTAATAGCTCCACTGCTAGAATGTGTACACAAGTCTAGAATCAAAAAGGACTTTCAATAGGTTGTAATGTAGGCTTTTGTGAGGGGTAGGAAAATATATGGTCAAGTGACTAAAAATAAATTGAGTTAGCTACTCTCAAAAACTCAAATCACTATCTAACTTCATCCACCCTTCTCCTCAAATATATCAACAAATACACAACTCTCCTTTTTTTCTAGCTCGTTTTGAATCTCTTATGCTCTTTACATAATTTTTTTTTTCATTCTTTTCTTTTCAGAGAGCTTATGAGAATTCTAATTATTTCTTTGAGCTTCTTTTTCACACATCTTTTCACCACTAATTTATCATATCTTATCACCAATTCACCAATCAACCCCATACATACCACAACTCAAGACATGAGTGAGACAATACTTTTCTTAATCTCATAGACAAGGAAAGAAAAATTGTACAGACTCAAAGTGGATAACTAGGGAAAATTTTATTGTGATGGGACAGTGTTTAGGATATTGGGTTAACAAAGATGGCCTAAGATCATTTTCTCAACTTGTGCACACTATGCAGTCTCAACACAGAAAATAGGCAAGTTCTAGAGAAATCAAAACACACATGTGAATCTCACATCAAACGAAATAAAGGCTCAAATTTCTCACACAAGGATTCAAAAATTTTCTTCCACAGTCAATTTCAAATCAACTCAATCATCATGCAAGTATAAGTGTCAAATCAGTCATATCATGCAGTATTCTACATTCATAGGCATCTAACCACAATCTCAATCAATTCAATACTCAACCCTTAATCAATTCTAATCTCACAATCTCATTCAGATTGATCTCAAAACTCAAAATTTTTCCCCACAAAATAGCATAAAAATACGAAAAATTTAAAAATTCAAGGAAAAAATTTAAAAACAGAAGGCATAATAAATAAAAGATAATATGTTCCATCTCTTGTCCACATCCCCCCAAACTTATTTCCAACTCGAAGAGTGGATTAAGTTTGAAAATCAGACTAAAGAGGGAACGATACCTGGTAGTTGATCTCAGACATCAACTTTTTTATCCCCCGGAGTCTTCAATCACCATCAAGGAGGTTGGGTCCAAGCAAGCCTCCTTGCGACCTCCTTTTCATCTCTGTTCTTGACAACTTTCATCCCCCACTTCTTGGCGTCTTTTTCCTTGTGCGCGCATAATGAGGGGCCGACTCCCTTGCTGTCTCTCAATGTCCCCCCGAGGGCGGACTTGTACTTCCGTAGGACTCGTAGTAATTTTTCCAACTTCCCATACCTAAGGTGTGCTGGAAGCATCTTGAGTTTCAGAACCAGCGGATCAGAGTTAGATTGCAATTTTCCCCAATTTGCGTCGGTTGACATGGGTGAAACTGCCGCAATCCCTTTTCTACGTCGCGCTGATGAAAACTCCATCTCTGTCTTCCGTCGTACGTCGATCGACGTGACAGTAGCGTCGATCGACAAGGATCCAATGGCTGCATCGATCGACGAGACTCCTCCGTCGATCGACGTGGGTGTTTTTCCACGCTTTCTTTTCTTTTTCTGGCTGCGTCGGCTTGGCAACCGCTTCCATCTGCTTTCTTTCTCATGTGTTATTCCCTCGGATACCTCCAGCTTCATTGCCCGATCCACAAGCTCATCGTCCATCTTCCAAATCTGAAGACAAAAGCAAAGAGTGCATTAAGCAGTTCTCCGGACAATCCGAATCAGTTGCAATAGAAGAAAAAGGAGAGGAAATCACCGGATTTAATCGATTGATCATGTGGCATTCTTCCTGACAACTCCCTTTATTGCGCTTCTACACTTCTTTGTAGATGGGGAAAGTGACCAACTCGTCATTGACTCGGAATGTTAGCTTGCCGTCTCGAATGTCAATCAATGCTCCAGCAGTCTTCAAGAAAGATCTCCCCAAGATAAGCGGGATGTTGTGGTCTTCTTCCATGTCAAGAACCACGAAGTCTGCTGGAATGACGAAGTCTTTTACCTTTACAAGCACGTCTTCTACAATGCCTCTTGGATAGGACACCGATCTGTCCGCCATCTGGAGCGAGATTGTTGTGGGCTTGATGCTTCCGATCTTCAACTGCTTGAAGATTGACAGCGGCATTAAGTTTATAGATGCACCTGAATCGCAAAGGACCTTCCCGAAGGTCTCTCCTCCAATGACACAGGGGATCGTGAAGGATCCTCTCTCTTCAGCGGCATCTTCTTTTGGATAATCGCGTTGCATTCCTCGAACAAGTTGACCCTATCGTGCTCCACGAAGGGTCTTTTCTGAGAGACCATATCCTTTAAAAATTTCATATACCCCGGTATCTCTCGTAGTGCCTCAATCAGCGGAATGTTAATGTTTAGTTTCTTCATGTTCTCAAGAAAGCGTGCACATTTCTCGTTCATCTTTGCTTTGGCAAACTGCTGTGGATACGGCAAGGGAGGCTTATATATTGGTGGCTCGACTGGCGTCGATCGACGAGCTTCAGGCTCGATTGACGCCTCTTTTGAGGCTCCGTCAATCGACAAGGATGCTCCGTCGGTCGACGGAGCTTCGTCTGTGGTGGTTTCTGCCTCTTCTTCGGCTTGCTCGACATCTTCGTACGATTTTCCCCCTCTTAGAGTGATAGCATTCACTTGGTTTATCTGACTCTGAACTTTGGGGTTAGCTTGAGTATTGCTAGGAAATTGCCCAGGTTTGTGCTGGGCTTCGAGAGCTTTGGCGATCTGACCGACCTGAGTCTGTATGATCTCTACGTGTTTCTCGACTTGGTCCACCTTGGTCTTTACTCCAGCTATCTCTTGCTTCAATTTGGCTACGGTATCAGTAGATCCTTCCATGAACTTGGCCAAAATCTCCTCGAGATTTGGCTTCTTTTTCTCCACCACTTCTCCATCTTGCACTGCAAACCCAGGTGGTGGTTGCTCAGCTGCTTGGGGGTTCGTGTAGGAAAATCCAGGATGGTTTCTCACGTGATTGAAAGTGTAGGGCTGGTTGTGCTGCTGATATCCTCGACGGTAGTTGTCTTGATAACCGCCCCTTTGAATGAAATTTACAGCGGGACACTCCCCCTCAGATGGAGCTTGCACTGGCTCTACTACAGCGACTGTTTTCTCCTGCTTCAGTGCAGCGAAGTCTTCCCTTAACTTTTTCAGCTCGGCTGCCAAATCAGGTTGTTTGGCAACTTTCTCCACCACTTTTTCCTTCTCGACTGCCATCACAGGCCGAGTTCGGCTTGAGGACCACCGTTGAGTGTTGCTGGCCATCTTTTGGAAGAATTCCATGGCTTTCTTTCCACTCTTCATCATGATCGTGTCTCCTAGTGTGGTGTCCACCAATTTGGCTGTCTTATTATTGAGCCCTTCATAGAATGCTTCAGCTTGTTCTCCTGGCGGAAAACCATGTCCGGGACAAGATCTCAGCAGCTCTTTGAATCGATCCCATGTCTCACTGAAGCTTTTATCGGGCCTTTGAGCGAGTCTGATGATTTCTTTCCTTCTATGCCTGATGACATTCGGAGGGAAGAAGTTTTCCAGGAATTCATTCCTCAATTCAGTCCATGTGCTTATGCTCTCCTTGTCCAGTGCAGTGAACCATGATTGTGCCTTATCCCTCAGAGAGAATGCGAACAGACGCATTCGGATGGCACTCTTGCTGACTCCCCCAATTTTGACAGTGTTGCAGAGCATCGAGAACTTATCTAGATGGGCATAAGGATCCTCAGTCGGTCATCCTCCGAATTGATTTTGCTGGACCATCTGCACCAATGCAGTCTTCAGCTCAAAATTATTGGCATTGATGCCAATCTTGAAATCTGTCTCCCGGAACCGAGGTTTGTACCTATTCTGCATGGCTTCTTCCTCCTCCTCATCGTCAGACTCTTCTGGAGGATCCTGATTGCCATCCTCTCCATCGTCGGGATTGTCCTCGAATAATGGGTTGTTCCTTTCCAAATGGTATTGTTGGATTTGCGCCCTCATAGCTTGGACTTCTTGGAGAAGCAAAGCCTGCTCCTCTACAGTTAGAACTGGTGGAGGCGGTGGTGCGTTATCTCCCATCGTGTTATTACTTGAGCTTTCCTGAACACGCTTATTCTTTTGGATTTTTCTGCAGGTAGCTTCAATGTCCGGATAGTAATACAGCGGGTCCTTTCCTCTGGCTCTTGTACTCATGCACTACCTGTACAGCAAAGGGGGTAGTGAGGTAAGACTGAAAACAAAACAACTGAGATAAATAACGGAAATTTGGAAAAACAGAAGCGACGTCGATCGCTTGGACCTAGCGTCGATCGATGGAAAGAATCCACTTCGTCGATCAACGCGGCGTCCTCGTCGGTCGACGGCGGGTACGAAAACTTGAAGAAATTACAGGAAACACAAAAATTTACAGCCTAAAGCAATATTTCAATCACAGACTTAATAGTAAGATTAATTCTGTTCACTCCCCGGCAACGACGCCAATTTGATCACTGTAATTTCTACAAATTAATTATAGAAATAGTGGCAAATAAATTTGTAAACCCTAAGGTTATCGATCCAGGGGAATGAAACAACGAAAAAACCTTAAGTACTAAGTCGAACGTTCTTGAAAACACTGGTTAGGAAAATTTTGTTGTTTTGGAAATCGCAGTACTTGCTAATGAAAATTAAACAGGAAATTAAAAAGCTTTTGAAGTCAAATAAGAGAAGTACAGATTCCAGGGATATCTACCTATCAAGTATAACATGTATGAATGAATTGATTAATTCCCAATTTTAATTCCTCTTCGTAGTGAAACATCAGAAAAATATTATGAACTTCTTTGTTTGACAATTCATAAAGTAGATTAATTAATTACCTATCTCCGCTCGGTCTCAAGATAAATTAACTAACTCCAAAGATCAACAGATTTATTCCTACAATTAATCTCCTTCAGTTACGATAAGAAATCAAATTATATTGTGAAAATCTCTTTCGATTGAAAACTATCACAGTTACGTCTCAAGTAATCAACTAGATAATCCTAAGATGTAGCCAACAAATCAAGATTATGAATAAACACAGATCTCACAAACTACGAAGGGAAAGGGAAAATAATTCAATTAATCAAACATGTATACATTGATAATTCGAAACCCTAGAATCTGAGAAAGAGATTAGTTACACATATTCAGAGTATTATTCATCATAGAAAAATACAACCTGAATTGCATAGAAACTTGGGTTGGAATGTCTTCCCACAAAACTCTGTCTTCAAACATAAACCCTAGAACTCTTGGAATCTCTAAAAATCTGAAATCTTGAATAAAACATGAGTGGGAATGCTTAAAAATCGAATTTACAAAGTTATTTATAGAGGTGGAGGTGTATCCTATCAAATCTAGGGCTAAAGATATGAATAAATCCGAATTTAATCAGATTTTTGCTCCAGCAGAAGACCTCGCGTCGACCGCTTCTGATTCACGTCGATCGAGTCTCAATTTCTTGCCTCGTCGATCGCTTCTGAACAGCGTCGATCGACGTGGAAAACTGAGGTCAGCCCCGTCTGCGCGGTCTCACGGTTTTGGTCATAACTTCCTCATCCGAACTCCGATTGACCCGATTCCAGTTGCGTTGGAAAGATAATTCAAAGCTCTATCCATTACCATGCGCCAATAGCCCGAATTACTCTTGTGGATAAACTCTTCACTACTACTCTTATACATCACTGTTTTCGGAACGGTTTTCTCGTGAGTTTAGGCCTAAAAACCTTCATAAACCTCAAAACACACCTAATACCACCTAATATTGACATCATGCATAGAATATATATATAAACTCAATAAAACTACATAAAATAGTATAAAAATAATATAGATAAGTGAGTGAAATAACGAGCTTATCACCACCGTAGGTAACCAAAATTACTCATTAGTTGTTATTGACGACTATTCCAGGTACACATAGGTGAGGTTACTGAAAAGCAAGGATGAGGTCAAGATAATCCTACCGGAGCTGATACTTCGAGTTCAGAATGAAAAAAGGTAACGGTGAAAAGGATAAGATCGAACAATAGCACGAAATTCTATAATGATGCTTTATTGGACTTCTGCACCGATGCTGGGATAGGACATGAAATGTCAACTGCAAGAACACCCTAGCAAAATAGCTTAGCAGAACGGAGCAACGGAACCTTGAAAGAGCTCATGCAAATGATGCTTGTTGATACAAATCTCGGTCAGAGATATTAGGGAGAAACAATATTGACTGCTTGCTACACACAGAACCAAAGTGGATTGAATGCTAGGTTCAATAAGACTCCCTATGAAATCTATCATGGTCGTAAGCCTTCCTTAGCTCATTTTCTTGCTTTCAGTTCACCATGTTATATCCATAACAATGGGAAGTCAAAGTTAAGTACTTTCTCTCCTAAAGCTGACGAAGGGGTGTTCCTAGGATATGGGCATCCTTCTCATAAGGGTTATAAAGTGCTTAACAAGACTACCAATCTTGTGGAGATAACATGCAATGTTATTTTTGATTAAGCTAATTTAGTACGCAGGACTATGAAAGATCTAGGAGATGTGATTCAGGAGACCAATGATGTCAATGGACAATAGGGGTCGAATTTTTCCAATGATGGAACCAATTTTTCTGACTAGGTTCTTAAGTGAATCTACATCTTTGATAGAGACCTCTACTGGTCAGAAATAGCCGAGAGGGCCGGCGATGTAACTTGTACTGCTGAGGCCTTACAAAATCCTCCTAAGGAGATCACAAGTCAAGGGGGAACTCAAGAAGAAGAGATCAATCATCAAAATGAAGATGTTGCTTATAATCCCCAAAATGGTGAAAGGATTGCTGAAGACAGCTCTGCTTAGAATAACCTAGAGCCGTGTGCTGATCAAAGAATAGTCATCGCTCCACCAAATGCAAATCCAACAGATGGACCTTTAGCAAACAACCATCCAATAGATGGAAACTCAACAAGTATTATTGAAAATCTTCAAAACTTACAAATTTCTGATATTCCTGTTTCAGGAAGCCAAACTACAGAACCGAGTAGTCAACCAATCCCGATTACTGAGCTACAAAGACTAAAGTGGCTACTGAGAGATAATCCATCAGACGCAATATTGGGAGATCTTACTGACCCAATTCGTACTAGACACAGTGCTATGCTAGCTTGCTACATATCCCAGAAATAGCCGACAAAAGTTGTTGATGCACTTAAATCTGCTAATTGGATCAACGCGATGCAAGAAGGACAATCAGAATTCACGCGGAATCATGTATGGGATCTCGTGGATTGACCAACACACAAATCAGTTATCGACACAAAATGGGTGTTCAAGAACAAATGAGATGAGAATGGACCTGTCGTGCGCAACAAAACAAGGCTTGTAGCTGATAAGCTCATTATTTTACTCGCTTATCTATATTATTTTCTACTATTTTATGTATTTTTATTGAATTTATATATATATTCTATGCATGAGTCTATATTAGGTGGTATTATGCGCATTTTGGTGTTTTTGTAGGGTTTTAGGCCTAAGTTCACGAGAAATCCATTCCGGAAGCAGTGACGTGTAAGAGTAGCAGTGAAGAGTTCTTCCACAAGAGGAATTCGAGCTATTGGCACATGGAAATGGATGATGCTTTGAGTTATCTCTCCAACGCAACTGGAATCGGGTCAATCGGAGTTCGGGAGAGAAAGTTATGGCCAAAATCGTGAGACCGCGCAGAAGGGGCGAGAAGCTGCGTCGACAGATGCCAATCAGCATCGATCGATGCCGACCAAGAAGCCACGTCGATCGATGTGGATCAACCACGATCAACGCGAGGCTGTCTGCTGGAGCGGAAATTCGAGGAAAAACGAATTTATTCATATCTTTAGCCCTAGATGTGATAGGATACACATCCACCACTATAAATACCTATGTAAATTCGATTTTTCAGAATCCCCCATTATTCCCAATAAATTCCCTATTATATTTTCATTCTACAATTTAGTTTTTAGAGTTTGGAGACTTGGGAAACACGAAACCCTTTTATTTTCTTGTAAGTTATTTATGTTTATGCAATTTAATATGTTTTCTTTTGGATTTCTATCTGCGATGAGTGGCTAGAAACCCTAGCGGGTTCTAGGGTTGATATTATTATGGATGCATGTTAGGATTAATTAATTAGGTTCATGATTCCTGTGTTTATTATATAATTCTAGATTAATTCAAGGACCGAGAGGTGATGATTAATTTAGATGTCTAGCTATTGATAGAAGGACCGAGAGGTGAATATTAATAGTGGGAATATGAATGCATGATACAATCTACACTATCCAAACAGATGTACTAGACTGTAGGAATTAAACTGATTTGCTTATCAGATTGACTAATTCGGTATACTTTGAGACCGAGCGGAGATAGTCACTAGTTAGTAATCTAGGTTATATTTGCCAAACAAGGAAATATAGCATTGTTGCAGTATTCCACATGTTAAATTAATTGATTCCTACATGTCATCCATAATATGAATTCTTCCCTAGAATCTGTGTTCCTTTAAATTTTCTTTCCAAACTACTTTAATTTTCTGCATTGTTTTCTTTACTTTTATAAAATCCTGATTTTGGATCTCTCAAACAATGAATCTTAGGATCATAGCTAGTATATAGGATAGTTTCCCCACACAATTCCCCTGGATCGATAACCTTAGGGTTTACAAATTTATTTGCCGCTGTTATTATAATTAATCTGTTAGAAATAGCAGTGATCAAATTGGCGCCGTTGCCGGGGAGTTGCTAGATTTTATCTTGTTACTAGTTCGTTCTAGGATTTGCTGGATTGAGTTTTAATTTTCTGTACGTGTGCGTGTGTGAGTTTTCGAGTCTATGTCTCGTGTCGATCGACGTCGATCACTTTGCAGCGTCGATCGACGGACACCTTTCGTCGATCGATGTGACCACTCTTTTGCAATGATCGACGTGAATCCACATCGATCGACGCTGAATTGATATTTACCTATTTCCTGTGTAGGTGCATGAACACGCGAGCCAAAGGAAAAACACTCGAAGCCTTTGTCCCTGAAATTGAAGCAACCGGCAGGAAAATTAAAAAGAAAGGAAAAAAAACAACGAGAGATGGCTGAGAATCCTGAAGCACCTCTGCAAAATATGACTCCCGAGGAGCAGAGGCAATTTGTGAATGAAGTACATCAGCTGAGAGCACAGCTACAAGCAGTCCAAGCTACTCAGGCGGAGCAAGCTGCAAGACTGGCAGAGTTGAACGATAGGCAAGTTGTGATCCCGCAAAGGTCCATCTTGGATCGTTTTCTTCCACAGCAAACGGAGGTCAGATTTAGAATTGGCATTGATGCCAACAACTTTGAGCTGCGCACAAGCCTTATTTAGATGGTGCAGCAAAACCAGTTTGAGGGAAGAGCTGTAGAAGATCCATATACCCACCTCAACCAATTCATTGAGGTGTGTAACACTGTGAAGCAGAACGGAGTAACCCAAGATGTGATCAGAATGAGACTGTTCTCGTTCTCACTCAGAGACGAAGCACGGTCTTGGTTTGCTGGACTGGATAAGAGTCAGATCGGGACATGGGAGGAGCTTCGAGCAGAGTTCCTTACCAACTACTTCCCACCGAGCCTGCTGCTGAAGAGGAAAGCTGTCATTACTACTTTCAAGCAGATGTATGACGAGTCACTTTACGAGGCCTGGAAGAGATACAAAGAGCTCCTACGACATTGTCCTGGACATGGCATCGATCTGGAGATGCAAGTGTGTCATTTTTAAGAGGGACTGAACCCTCACATGAAGGAGCTAGTTGATGCATCTGCTGGAGGAATACTGATGAAGAAGAGTGGTGCAGAGAGTATGAGGTTGCTGGCTGATATGGCGCTGAATAGCCACCAATGGCCAACTGATAGGCAGCTACCAGTCAAAGCAGTCGAGACAAAGCCAGAATTCGACGTGGTCGCTGAGGTGAAAAAGCTCCGGGAGGAGATTGAAAAATTGGGCACATCACAAGTTGCAGCTGTTGCAGAGCCAAGCATGGCCATAGTACCCGTAAAGGCTGACTACATCAACAGGGGTGCAAGCAGTTTGTCTGGAACTGCCGGTACGGAGGTGAACTACGTTGGCGGTGGTTATCACAATAACTACCGATGCAATCAAGGGTATCAGTACAACCATGGGTGATCTCACCCTGGTTTTTCCTATGCTAACCCTTCTGCTGCAGAACACCCTCCGCCTGGTTTTGATGCAGGTATTGGAGGAGAGATCGCGGAAAGGAAGAAATTCGTGCTAGAGGAGACGCTTGAGAAATTCATCAAGAGCTCGGATAACCGGTTTGGGAAAGTAGAAACCGAGGTGAAGGGAATGGCAAACCACATGCAACAGATGACGAAACATCTTCAGATGATGGACACACAATTGAGCCAGATTGCCACCACACTCGGCAACCAACACAAGCCTGGACAGCTTCCGAGCACAACGGAGGTGAACCCAAAGGCCCAAAAAGACTGCAAAGCCGTTACTCTGAGGTCTGGAATGAGCTACAAGGGTCCCGAGATGGCTGTAGACAATTCTGGAGGTGAAAAGGAGCAAAAATGCATAGGAGATGAATCCACATCGAGCGACGGAGCTGCCACGTCAATCGATGCAGAAGAAAAAGGCCCATCGATCGACACCACACTACGTCAGTCGACGCCGAAGTCTGTCCCAGGCACGAAGTTGAAGCAGTCTGAAGATCAGCTCCCTCCTTTGCCATTCCCACAGAGGTTCGCAAAGCAGAAAGAGGACGAGAAGTTCTCCAGATTTGTGGAGAACCTGAAGAAGGTCAGCATCAATATCCCGCTGATCGAAGAACTAAAGGAAATCCCAGGGTACATGAAGTACCTCCGGAAATTTATGAGTGGAAAGAAACAATTTGTGGAGAATGAGACGGTGAAGATCCACGAGCAGTGCAGTCTGCTACTTCAAAAGCAGGTACCCATCAAGAGAAGCGATCCTGGATGCTTCTCTATTCCGGTTGAGATTGGGGGACACACATTCAAGAGAGTACTATGTGATACTGGGGCCAGTATCAACCTGATGCCGTACTCCATCTACAAGCATCTCAACATCGGAGAGATGAGGCCCACGACGATCACCCTGCAGATGGCGGACCGGTCTATGTCCCGCCCGAAAGGTATACTAGAGGATGTGCTCATTCGTGTGGGCCATCTCATCTTTCCTGCAGATTTTGTGGTGCACGAGATGAAGGAGGACGAGAACATGCCCATGATCTTGGGGCGTGAGTTTCTCGACACTAGCGCTGCTCTCATTGACTGTCGAGGCGGCGAGATCACACTCCGAGCGAATGACGAGAGGATCACCTTTGTGATCGACAAGAACAAGAAGAAGGCGGAGTGCAATCGAATCTCCACTACCGAAGAAGAGGATGAGTCTGAAGAAGATGAAGCAGCTGTCATTGAGTGGGAGCGAGAAAACGATAGGGTAGCAGTGTCAATTGCGCCACCTTTTTCTGAGCTCACCACCATTACCAAAGACCGGAAAGTCTACATGGTGGATGCCAAAGGTCTGCGAGTCTGGACCCGACCTCCTTGGCAGTGATTTGAGGTATCGTCGAGCTGCGACGTTAAATCAAGCACTTGTTGGGAGGTAACCCAACATTTTCCGTATTTTCTTTTCAATTTTCGTTTTTTTTTATTATTATTTCAAATTTTTGCTTTTATTTCTTTGCTAACAGTTGTTTTGCAGTATTGAAAAAAATAAAATAAAATAAAATAAAATAAAATAAAAAATTTTGGGATCGACAAGAAGGCTTCAAGTCAATCGACGCGAAGTGCCAACAACCACTATTTCACGCCGCACAATGTTCGAAGACTCCAGGGGATAAAAAGTTGATGTATGAGATCAACTACCAGGTATCGTTCCCTCTTTTGTCTGATTTTCAAACTTATTCCACTCTTCGAGTTGGAAATAAGTTTGGGGGGATGTGGACAAGAGATGGAACATTCTATCTTTTATTTATTCTGCTTTCTGTATTTAAATTTTGCCTTAATTTTTAAGTTTATTCTATTTTGTGGGGAAAATTTTTTAGTTTTTAAATAACCCGAATGAGACTGTGAGATTAGAATTGATTGAGGGTTGAGTTGAATTGATTGTGATTGTGGTTAGATGCCTATGAATGTAGAATACCGCATGATAGGATTGATTTGACACTTGTGCTTGCATGCTGATTGAGCTGATTTGAAATTGACTGCGGAAGAAAATTTTTTGAACCCTTGTGTGAGAATTTTGAGCCTTTATTTCGTTTGATGTGAGATTCACATGTGTGTTTTTATTTCTCTAGAACATGCCTATTTTCTGTGTTGAGACTGCATAGTGTGCACAAGTTTAGGAAATGATCTTAGGCCATCTTTGATAGCCCAATTCCCTAAACACTGTCCCTTCACATTGAATTTTCCCTAGTTAGCCACTCTTGAGCCTATACAAAATTTTTCTTTCCTTGTCTATGAGATTAAGAAGAAGTATTGGTTTCGCTCATGTCTTGAGTTGTGGTATATGGGTTAAATGATTGTGATATGGAGATAAGAAAATATAAATTAGTGGTGAAAAGATGTGTGAAAAAGAAGCTCAAAGAAATAATTAGAATTCTCATAAGCTCTCTGAAAATAAAAGAATACAAAATTATGTAAAGAGCATAAGAGATTCAAAATGAGCTAGAAAAAAAATAAAATAAAAAAGGGTTGTGTATTTGTTGATATATTGGAGGAGATGGGTGAATGAACTTAGATGGTGGTTTGGATTGATTGAGGAAATGCAACTTGATTGATTTTAGTCACTTGGCCATATTTTCCTACCCCTCACAAAAGCCTACATTACAACCTTATGAAAGTCCTTTTTGATTCTAGACTTGTGTGCACATTCTGGCAGTGGAGATATTAGAAAATTTGCAAGCCTATGGTAGAAATTTCTTCATACATGTTTTTGAGTGCTTTCATCTATACCTTAAACACTTGAGAGTTGAGCAATACACTTCCCGTGAGTTCTTCCAATGTTGATGAATTTTCTGTCTCTTTCAAATTGCTTGTGTGTAGTGGATTTTTGACCCTTGACTGTGATGAATCTTGTGAGGCATTGCACTTTAATCGCATGACCTTTTTATTTCTTTCTTGCCTATTGATAGAGGACAATCAAACGTTCAAGTTTGGGGGTTGATAAGCTCATTATTTTACTCGCTTATCTATATTATTTTCTACTATTTTATGTAGTTTTATTGAGTTTATATATATTCTATGCATGAGTCTATATTAGGTGGTATTATGCGCATTTTGGTATTTTTGTAGGGTTTTAGGCCTAAGTTTACGAGAAATCTGTTCCGGAAGCAGTGACGTGTAAGAGTAGCAGTGAAGAGTTCTTCCACAAGAGGAATTCGAGCTATTGGCACATGGAAATGTATGATGCTTTGAGTTAGCTCTCCAACGCAACTGGAATCGGGTCAATCGGAGTTCGGGAGAGAAAGTTATGGCCAAAACCGTGAGACCGCGCAGAAGGGGCGAGAAGCTGCGTCGACAGATGCCAATCAGCATCGATCGACGCCGACCAAGAAGCCACGTCGATCGACGTGGATCAGCCACGATCAACGCGAGGCTGTCTGCTGGAGCGGAAATTCGAGGAAAAATAGATTTATTCATATCTTTAGCCCTAGATTTGATAGGATACACATCCACCACTATAAATACCTATGTAAATTTGATTTTTCAGAATCCCCCATTATTCCCAATTAATTCCCTATTATATTTTCATTCTAAAATTTAGTTTTTAGAGTTTGGAGACTTGGGAAACACAAAACCCTTTTATTTTCTTGTAAGTTCTTTATGTTTATGCAATTTAATATGTTTTGTTTTTTATTTCTATCTGCGATGACTGGCTAGAAATCCTAGCGGGTTCTAGGGGTTGATATTATTATGGATGCATGTTAGGATTAATTAATTAGGTTCATGATTCCTATGTTTATTATATAATTCTAGATTAATTCAAGGACCGAGAGGTGACGATTAATTTAGATGTCTAGCTATTGATAGAAGGACCGAGAGGTAAATATTAATAGTGGGAATATGAATGCATGATACAATCTACACTATCCAAACAGATGTACTAGACTATAGGAATTAAACTGATTTGCTTATCAGATTGACTAATTTGGTGTACTTTGAGACCGAGCGGAGATAGTCACTAGTTAGTAATCTAGGTTTTATTTGCCAAACAAGGAAATATAGTATTGTTGCAGTATTCCACCTGTTAAATTAATTGATTCCTACATGTCAACCATAATATGAATTCTTCCCTAGAATCTGTGTTCTTTTAAATTTGCTTTCCAAACTACTTTAATTTTCTGCATTGTTTTCTTTACTTTTATAAAATCCTGATTTTGGATCTCTCAAACAATGAATCTTAGGATCATAGCTAGTATATAGGATAGTTTCCCCACACAATTCCCCTGGATCGATAACCTTAGGGTTTACAAATTTATTTGCCGCTGTTATTATAATTAATCTGTTAGAAATAGCAGTGATCAGTAGCTAAAGGATACGCGCAATGCAAAGGAATCGACTTCGACGAAACATTTGCTCTAGTAGCTCGACTAGAAGCAACCAGGTTATTCCATGCATATGTTGCTCACCATGGCTTTATTGTGTTTTAAATGGAGATCAAGTGTGTGTTTCTGAATGGTGAACTTAAAGAGGAAGTCTACGTGGAAAACCTCCTGGTTTTGAACGAGGTGTACAGGTTACGAAAGGCTTTATATGGCTTAAAGCAAGCTCCCAGAGCTAGGTACGAGATGCTGTCACAATTTCTGCTAGACAATAGATTTGGGAAGGGGAAGATCGACAGGACACTCTTTTTAATCAAGGATGTTGAAGATATCTTACTTGTTCAAATATACGTGGACCATATTATTTTTAGTTCTAATAATCTAACCCTATGTGAAAAACTTGCTCAGCTCATGCAGAATCACTTTCAAATGAGCATGATGGGGAAGACGTCATATTTCTTAAGCCTACAAGTTCAGCAATCCAGCGATGGGATTTTCATTCATCAGAAGAAATATACAAAGGATCTCATCAGTAAATATTTTCCAAAGAAAACAGAGACTCTGCGGATTCCCATGATCACAACATGTCAAATTTCCTTGGATGAAGAAGGTGAATCCGTAAATCCAACAGCATATCGAGGTATAATTGGTTCATTGTTTTATCTAACGGCTAGCAAGCCAGATATTTCGTATGTTGTAGGTGTGTGTGCTAGGTATCAAGCAAATCCAAAGAAGTCACACATGGAGTGCGCAAGAAGGATCGTCAAGTACTTGAAAGGGATGGAGTCACTCATAATTTGGTATCCCAGAACATATGATCTTACACTCGTAGGATATTCAGACTTAGACTTCGGAGGATGTAGAATCGATTGAAAGAGTACGAGTGGATCTTGCCAATTCCTTGGACACAAGCTGATCAGCTAGTTCAGCAAAAAGCAACACTCGGTAGCAACATCCTCAATGGAAGTTGAATACGTGGCTGCTGCAGTTGCTGTACCTAGGTGTTGTGGATCAAGAAAAAAGATGTTTTATTTTATAATATCACTAAAGTACTGATGAGATAGGTTCGAGCAATGAGACTGGGAATTCTCTCAATTGGGAGAAAAGATCATAATCTTTACCAAAAACCTTTCAAAGAAGATTCTCTCAATTCTCGGTTCGCCACTCACAATGAGTTTTCTCATATTAGAACCAAAGGGAGATAGGAAGTTCATCATGTCAAGCCATGACAACTTCATTGTTGATAATATGAAAGCTTGTCAGGTGGGTCTGAGGATGGATTTTCCTTAGTCACGAGGTTTGGGTAACTCCTTTGGGTGCCCGTGGCGGGTGTGTCTATTGGATACCCAAATTACTTCTTCCTTATCTCTTCTGCCGGTTCAGGAGAAGGATATAGAGGAAAGGCTTGCAGATGGTGCAGATGTTACACATGAGCATCTACATGGCATCTGAAGCTGAACGAGCTGTAGAAACTAGCACCAGTCTGAGCAGGTGGTGAGACTTGCTAGACTCAGACTTCTTTTCCAAATCAGCTAAATTGTCCGCAGGAAACAAGGTTGTTGCCGAAGAGATGTCTGTGCGTCCGGGCAAGGGAATCTAGAAGATGAACTTGCAAACAGACATCGGCCAGCCAAGGAGGTGTTGATGCACAAGTGGGGAGACTTGCAGCAGTAGGGCCTGCAGAAGACTCAGAAGAAGAGCTGACTTAGCAAAGGCGTAACGTGGAGCAGATTTATGCTTATTTTGATCATTGTAACTTGTAGTTGATTGCTTTCCGAAGTGTAACTCTTGTAAAATCAATGATATCAATAAAAAAACTTGCTCACTTTGAAGATAATACCTTGTTGTCTCAAACCTTTACATGCTCTTCTATTTGCTGGTCTATTACACTCTTTGTGTAACCAGCTTCCTGTCTGACCTCTCTGTGTTTTTCCTTGTAATGCAATCAAAGAAGAGGGCAGATAAAGTAGGAAGGAAGCTGCAGAAAGAAGAATCGAAAAGGTCTTCTACATGGTCAAAATTGTTAGTAGAATACTCGTCGGTTGCCGAGTTCAAATTTTAAGCAAAGTCCTTGTTGTCTGCTGAGTCCAAGCTCTCAGGAGACTCCCGATAGTTGCTGAGTCCAAGCTCTCAACAATATGCCTTTGTTTGCAGTAACCATTCAGCAGACCAAATCAAGCAAATGATTTCAAATCTCTAAAAAGACGGGAATGATCAATCGATCGAAGAGGTTGCTGAAGACAACATTAAATGTGGGAGTTACTGTTGTGCAGGGCAGCGATGAATCAATGATTGCCCGTCAGTCATGCTTGCATTTTCCATCATCGTGGGTTGAAATGCGAACCATCGTACAGCTCCCCAACCGTTGATCTGTCTAGATTAACGCAAGGATCGAACCATCCGTTTGAATTGATTATTTCAAATCATATAAAGGGAATTGGTTTGGAATTTTATAACCCTATTGCATTCTACATACTTGTTTGCAATTTTTTTTTGTCGACTTTTTTTTTCTGCAAGTTCAGGAAATCTCCAAATGGCGGAATCATCCAATGGTTCAACTCCCTCCGCAGAATCATGCGGATGCCCTATCATTCTTGGTGAGCCCGAACAACATCAACCAACCTTCACTGGGTTTTTCAAGAAGGGGCATATGGATGATTCAATCTAATATGGGAAAATGGTCCCCATAGCCACAAGACGAAGTCGGGCGAACTTACCATCGAACAAAGAAGAGCGATGCAGGTACAAAAAGATAATATCCTATACGAGCCACTATTTTGGAAACACTTCTCGACATAGCTTGTTGATCGGGTCGATCACAAAAGGTTGCTAAAGTATTTGACATCGGAACCCTTGAAGTCTGGGCTGCACCTGGTAGCAGAGTTCTTCGCCAGGGCTATAATCGACAAAGATAAGAATTTTTCACCACCAGCGTGCTAGGCACCAAGATTTTGGTAAGTCCAGAAGTTCTGGCTCGGAAGTATGGTTTGCGGATTGATGGAAAGGACGTTGCCACCTACGATGTGGAAAATGGTGAAGAGATGGCTTAAATGCAAAATGACGAGCTTTCCCCAGAAGGAATGGAAAGTGCCAGTACCTCTGAAGTTACAGGATGAACTTGTCAAAGACTTGGCCACCCTGGTCATCAGAATATTGGTGTGTGAAGCAGGCTCACACTTGAAGCTAAGTGCAAAGAAGTTTGTTGTGATGATGGCTATCGAAGATCAAATTCGAGGAAATTAGGAGCAGTTCAGCTACACCAAACGGCTAGCGCATGTATACAAAAATGTGAACATGAAGATGACTCATCTGTTCATACAGGACGTGAGTTTTGGTATCAAGATAATTCATTTCATTGAGGGTTTCGTACCTAAGGAGAAGCGCGATTAAGGAGAGGACTTAATACCAACTGATTACATGCCACCCACCAGAAAACAACAACCAGCAAAGGACTTGACAAGACCTCAATTTCCAAAAGGGAAAAGCAATGTGGACCCAAATGATCTGGTTTCTGACGAGGAAGAGCCTTATGCAGGCGAGATGATCCCACAGATTGCCATTCCAATGACTGCGAAGGAGATAGAGGAAGAGAGAAAGAAAGCTGAAACAAATGATTTGTTTAAAGAGATGGAAGAGCTGCCAGAGCTTACCGAGCTGGATCCTACCCTAAAGCCCTTTGCGAAGAATAAACGAGCACCCCCCTAGAAGAGAAAAAGAAAGATGGTTGGTGCTGAGGGGGAAGCACAAAAGAAGGGCAGGAATGATCCTTTCCATGGATCGACAGTACAAGTTCAAGTACTTGTTGTTGACACAACCCTCCCTATACCTGATGTTGCTGCAAATCCAAGAACCCTCTGTTGGCTCAGCTATTAAGAACACAAAGCGAAGGTTGTTCACCCTAGAAGTGCAGGAAGCTCAGAAGAAAAGTCGACAAGAGAAGGAATTAAAGAAGGAGAAGGAGCAGAAGGAGTTTGACAAGAAGATGTTGGCAATGACTCTAGACCAGAGGGATGTTAGATTCGAGCATGTGAAGGTTGTTGCTGAATAGCATGCAGAGAAGAAGAAGCAAGAGCAAGAAGCTAAGGAGAAAGTTGCTAAGAAAGCTGTTGCTGAGTCTAAAATTCCTGTTGAGAAGGTTGCTAAAAAGGCACAGGTTGCCAAGGGAAAGAAGAAGGTTTTTGTTGAAGAAGAAATTGTTCAACATCCAGATGCCCTTTCTGATAAAGTTTTTGACAAGATGTAGAAGCAAGAAGCCTTTAACAACATTCAAGATGTGCCGACAAATGGATCATGCGATGTAGTGATCAAGTAGACTACCGCGCAACGAGAAAGGAGTGCTGCAAGTCAGGCTGGACAACCCACCACTGCGCAAGGGGGAAGTGGTGGAGTAGTTATTGTTGCTCAAATTGTTGCGAAGCAGGCTGTTGCACAAGGAGATAGCAGTGTTTCCGAGAAGAACGTTGTTGATGAAGCAAAGACTGCTGCGCAAGGAGAAAACAGTGTTGTTGCTGAGATTGTATCTGAACAACCGGTCTTGCAAGGTGGAGACTAGGTTGTTAATGTTTTTGTTGAAAATGATTTGGTGCAAGAAGAAGGCCAAATTGTTGCTGAATCTGAAGGAGCAAAGGCAATAGTGCAAGGGGATGTTGACCATGAAATGGGAAATGTGGAGGCTGAAGTAGATGTTGAGAAGTTCGATGCCGAGGAGCTAACTTCTGAGAAGGAGGCCATTGCTAAGCAATCTGCTGAAGCCAAAGAAAAATTGGAGAATGATTTAAAGAAGCAAGTGAAGGAGAAGAATGAGAAGTATCTTTGTGTCTTGGGATTTGATCCATCAAAAGTTCCAGGATGGGATAAGGCAGCAGATTTCCCGACACTGCTCGACGAGACTATAGATTCCATATGGCAGAAGTGTATACATGCTCCATTCTCCCCCGAAGTTTTGGGTATTTCATTTGATTCCATTCCAAGTGATGGGGAGAAAGTTGAGATGACTGAAAGTGCAGAAGCTGCTGAGGGAATCATGATAATCGCTGAAGAGGAGTCGGTCTTCAGAATCGATATGCTGAAAGTACCAATAGAGGGCCGACCAGATACAAAATTCAAGGCTAAGCGCATTGCCAATTGGTGTCCCCCAGTCATGGTAAAATATGAGAAGAATGAGGACCTCATTCCATGAGCCAAAGATATTTGTATTTTTATTGAAGCTCAAACAGAAGAGGAGTTTGAAACCACCTATGCTACTGAATTCGCCGATGAGTCTTCTGATCTTGATTTTTTGAAGATTGAGTTTCAAAGATGAAGGTTCTATGATTATGCCACTCATGAGCTGCACTATGAGGATTGAGCGATTGTGATGGCTCGCATGGGGTTCAACTACTGGCGAAGTAAGGAAGATTGGGCCGATGATTGGAAGGATCAGACATCCAAGAGGTAATATTCGGATAAGCAAGTGGTTGCTAGGCTGAAAAATATCAAGGAACACCGCACTGTCACAAGAGATCTTTCATTGCCTGCCTCTAAATACGTGATTGTTGAATCATCCTTATCCGCAATTGTGTTTAAATCTCTTGCTACAAGGAAGCAGATGGCTACAGCTGCTGAGTTGCAAGCCAAATTAGCAAAGGAGAAAGCCAAAAAGAAGAAAGCAGAAGAGGATAGGAAGATGAAGGAGTTCCGGGAGAGGGTGCTGAACACTTTGGCTTGCATTCCTACTCGAATGGCTACTTACGAGCCTCCCACTCCAGTTGCTGAAGGGTCCATAACAAGCATAATACCCACTAAAATACACTATTGCTCAATAATTAAACCTAAACCGGTAGTAGAAATGCAAAAAAATAATAAAGAAAATAATACATAAGTGAGTAGAAATACGAGCTTATCAATCTCCCAAACTTAAACAATTGATTGTCCTCAATCAATAGCAAGCATAAATAAAAAGCTCAAGTAGTTGAAAAGTGCAATGCATCACAAGATTTATCACAGTTGAAAATGACAATCTACATTACACAATCAAGTCTCCACCATAGGCTTGCAAATATTCTAATTTCTCCAGTGCACATATGTGCACACAAGACATAGGATCAGAAATGACTTTATTTAAGTTGTAATTTGGAATTTTTAGTAAAAGGAGGGCAAAATTTGGGCAAGTGACTTAAATGCGTTGAGTTAGCTACTCTCAACAAATCAAAAACCACCATCAAACAACAACCACCCAACTCCTAGGAATCTCAACTTGAAACATGGCTATTTTCTCTTATTTCTTTCTATTTTTTATTTTTCTTTTATAATCCTTTTATACTCCTTGAATTTTTTAAATATCAATTTCCCTTCGGGAAAGATCTTATTAGGATACAAACACTTTTTTCTTCGTTTTTTTTTCTAATTCCAACCATCTTTTGCTCACCCATCTTTCTAATGATATCTTATACATTCACAAACAATTACACTCACCCACATATTATACACAAGAGTGAACCCATGACTTTTCTCAACTTTTTAGACAAAGAAGAAAAACACAACTCAAAAAGGTTAACTAGGGATAAATTTTTCAGAAAGGACAATGTTTGGGATAGTGTAAGTATCAAATCAATTAATAATATGGTATTCTACATTCATAGACACTTCAACCACTATTGTAGTCAATCCACACAACCATTAACTAATTTAAGAGAGCAGAAATTGTTTCAACCTTTTGTCCTTCTCCACTGAAATCCTCTTACATTCCAGCTGCATCCGGCTAATGTTAATCACGAAGGTAATCTTTTCATCATGACCCCTCAACATGATTTCTCCCCTCCTACAGTAAATCAGAGCAGCACTAGTGTCGAGAAACTCACATTCTAAGAACATGGGCATGTGCTCATCATCCTTCCTCTAACGGATTAAAAAATCTACAAGAAAAATAAGATGGCCTACACGAATAAACACGTCTCTTATAATACCTTTTGGGCGAGATAAAATTCGATCCGCCATTGGTAGAGTTATTGTAGTCGGCCGCATTTCACCAATCTTCAACTTCTTGTATATAGAAAAGGGCATAAAGTTGACACTTGCACCCGTGCCACACATAACATGCTAAAATTCATAGCCTCCTATCTCAATAGGAATCGAGAAAAATCCTGGGTCACTTCTCTTGATTGGTACCTGCTTTTGAAGCAACATACTACATTTCTCATGAATCTTCACAATTTTTTTCTCCACAAAATGCATCTTCTCGCTCATCAATCTCGTGAGAAACTTCAAGTAAACGGGAATCTTGCAGAGAGCTTTAATCAGAGGAATATTGATATTGATTATTTTTAGATTTTCTAAAAATCAGGAGAATTTGGGATCCTCCTACTTGGAAGATATCTGTGGGAATAGCGTCGGATGAATAAGATCTACATTTTCTTTCCCTTTCTTGCACAAGGAAGCATCCAGTTTTAACCAACATGACTTAGCATCGGTCACTGCATCTCTGAAGGGATTTGTGAATCTAATCACTTAATCCATAAGCCCAAATCATTAATTGGAATATCAAAATAAATTGCTATGCCTATGATTAATCCTAGCATGCATCTATTGATTATGCATAAGAGGGTTTATACGGAATACCTGGATTGTAGAACTGAATAACGTGATGCGCAGAGATTTGATCATTTGTTCCTCTTTCTTGGGTAACATGATTTATTCCTATCAGATTAAGGAATTCTATCTGTGAAATTAATGAAATTAATTTCAAAAATTAAGAGGAGAGAGAAGTAGAAAACGATCCTCCAGATCTGATCTTCTGATCTATATCCCAACTCCAATCCAAATATTTGGTGAAGATTCCCTTTGGATTCCTTTCCGATTGAGAAACATAATTTCCTCCTCGTTTTCTCGGATCTTAGTTGATCTTCACAGCTCCCAGAACTTGGTTTGCTGTGTTACAACTTATGATCTTGTGGTGTGTTGAGATATGAGAAACTGTAGCATATTTATAGGAAATTTTGGACTCTTATTGTTAATTCAGACAGGAGGTGATCGTACAACATTTATGATTCCCTGTATATTAACTAATCAACATTGTACATAATATACAAATCATAATGCTTTCAGTATATAAATCCATCAATCTTCTACTTATACTCAAAGCATTATACAAGTGCTTTCCAGAGTATAACGTGTCTAAACTAATCTAGCTATTACATCAACCATTCTATGTGGCTGGCTATGCCCTTAGCCAAATGCTACGTACATGTATCTCGTAGAACTTTTGAGGCAAAGCTTTTGTAAATGGATCCGCTAGATTATTCTTTGTATCAATCTTCTATACTAGCACATCACCCCTTGCTACAATTTATCGTATAATACGATACTTCCTCTCAATGTGTTTTGTTGCTCTGTGAGTTCGTGGTTCATTTGAATTAGCCACAGCTCCCGAATTATCACAATACACCGTGATAGTCTTGCGTAATTTGGGAATCACATCGAACTCCATAAGGAAGTTTCAAAACCATACTGCTTCTTTTGAAGATTCCAAAGCTGCCATATATTCTACTTACATGGTGGAGTCAGCAATGCACTTCTTCTTTGCACTCCTCCATGATATGGCCCCACCTCCCAATGTAAACACATAGCCAGAGGTGGACTTCTTTTCGTCTGGGTCTGCCAAGAAATCTAAATCTATATAACCCATTGGGCACAACTCCTCACACTGATAGACGAGACAATAGTCTCTAGTCCTTTTTCTAGTATTTGAGTATGTGCTTTACCACGGTCTAATCCACCTGTCCAGGGTTAGACTGATATCTTGCTACTATGCTTACTACAAAACAAATATCTAGCCTCGTACATAGCATTGCATACATAAGATTCCCCACGGTCGATGCATATGGCACGTTGCTCATCCCATCTTTCTCCTTTTGTGTCACCGGACACTGATCCTTGGAAAGATGTATGCCATGTCTGAAGGGTAACAGACCTTTCTTGGCAATTTGCATGTTGAAACGGGCAATCACAGTATCCACATATGAAGCTTGGGACAAAGCCAACATCCTTTTCTTGCGCTCCTGCAATACTTTTACCCCTAGGATGTATCTTGCCTCCCCAAGGTCCTTCATATGAAACTGCTCGGATAACAACCCCTTTATGCCCGAAAATACCTTCACATTATCGCCAATTAGAAGAATATAATCTACATAAAGTGCAAGGGACACCACGCTTCTGCTGACACATAGATGGTACATACAACTCTCGTTCGAGCATTGTGAAAATCCATAAGATTTAATCACTTCATCAAAACGTAGATTCCATGACCGTGAAGCTTGCTTGAGTCCATACATTGACTTCTTGAGCTTCCAGAACGAATGCCTTTCACCCTTTCGCACATATCCTTCTGGCTATTGTATATAGATGTCTCAAACTTCTTCAAGGTACCCATCCAAAAATGCGGTTTTAACATCCATCTGTCAGATTTATAGGTCCATATGTGCTGCTATGGCTAGGAATATCCGAATGGACTTAAGCATGGCTATTGGTGATAAAGTCTTGTCATAGTCTACACCTTCTTCTGAATATAACCCTTCGCCACCAACCTTGCAGTGAAATCTATAATTTCACCATTCGCTCCTTTCTGTCTTTTGTATACCCATTTGCACCATGTTGGGAATTATTTGTAATCAGAGATTTAGCAGATCGTTCCAGCATTCTTCGAGAATGCTAAACAAAGAAGATATATAGACACGATCTCTAAATACTTATGTTCTGATAAAAGTACAGTGAAAAGACAAAAGCTTTCCCAAAGTAGGTCAGAAAGTACTGTACGACGCCGAAAAGGACGGATAAAGTCGAACTCCTTTTGGACGAAGAAGCTGTTGTGTCTAACGGGTCTGGAGATTCAAAGTTTGAATCTACAGATATAAAAGTCAAAATCCAAACCTGAGAGACGACTACTGCTTCCATTACTCACGATCTAGGGAACCTCAACCACATCTGAAAAGGCATTTACAGTGAGATTCCTTTGACAAAGTGAAAAGTGAGAAAGTAGTCAGTTGAGAGCACGAGACTTAAAGCATTCAAAGCTCTCAACAACTGTAGTGTCCTCCACTTGAAGCTCTGACACTACATTCAATAGAGTCCTTGACTTTGCTCAAGAATCTTCAGTCATTGGGTTACCTTCCAATCATAGGAAGCATCCAGCAGTCACATATCTGAAAAGAGATTGACTCTCACGGGCAGAAGCCGCAAAACCAGACAAGTTCGGAGAGAACTATAAAATCTCCATTATAGTGAAGGACAAGTTTTACGAAGGTGCGCCCTTGACTTGGCTGGAGCTGCGGACTAGAAGATTGAAGCATCGGATGATAACTTTGTAGTGGCTAGGTCGAAGGTTCACTACCTGCTACAAGTGTTCGACAAATCCTTGTAGTTCAATATCTTTTTAGTGAATTCTAAGCGATACGGCTAAGGAGTGGATGAAGATCTATTGGATCGAACCACTATAAATATTGTGTGTTCTTTACTGTTTTATTACTTACTGTTTGTGTGGTGATTTGAAACCTAGCAACAATAGTTGCTAGAGTATTTTCTTGTAAGAAACCCTAATTTCTACATCGAGCTAAGACATTTTTTAGAACATAAGTGCAAGATAAGATTTAAACTTCCATTGCATTCGTGTGTGTTGGTTGCTTGCAATTCACCACGAGGACTTTGATTTTGGGACCAACAAGTGGTATCAGAGCGGTAGGTCGAACGACCGACTGCTTCTGAGTCGCTTTAAGACCAGATCTGTGTTCTTTCCTTGCACCTGTTATTTTTGTTCTTCTGTTGATCTAGCTCAGGAACTCTAAGGTTGTCAAGATGAATCATACCTTGCCAAAGTATACCAAGGAGAAGTTTAATTCGTGGCAGAAGATGGCCACTATCCAGCTCCAGAGTATACATCCAGAGATGGTGGATGTTCTCGCTGAAGGTCCCATAAAGATTATGAAGGTCAACCCCTTTGATGGTCCAGTTGCTGAAGGTCAACCGAGACCTCCGCAGATGATCGAGAAGAAGTTTGATGAGTATACAGTGGAAGATAAGAAAAGAGCACAGTTGGAGCACTTAGCAAAGAAGCTAATCCTTGATTCCTTGCCGTCGTTGATGGCAGACAAAGCTTTAGACTTTGATACGTCCAAGCAAATGTGGGATTATGTTTGTGAATCTTCCCAGGAGACCGACCAGATGAAGCGCAACAAGCTACAGGTAGCTATCGATAAATATGAATCTTTCTCTATGATTGCAAGATAATCTATCCAAGCTATGGAAGAAAGATTCAACACCATTGTCGGAGAACTCCAGAATCTGGGGAAGACATATGATAATGGCGAGATGAATAACAAGATCATCTCAAAGCTCTTTCCACAGGAGGATTGGTTCGTGAAGATGATGAGCTTGAGCGAGAAAGGCCTTAGCCAAATGTCCACATCTGAGGTATTTGCTCAACTCAAGACTCATGAATTTATTATACAGCAATCAAAGAAGAACGAAGCCGCTGCTGCGAAGACTTCATCATCAAACATTGTAACCCCGGAGGATCTAGCATTCTTCGTGAAAAGAGATGCTGGAAAGTGGAAGACAAAGAAGCCCTTCCGTCCACATGAAAGATCAGCTCCTGCTTCTCCAGCAAAGGAAGTAGTTCCACCCACCAGCACACAGTCTGAAGATCTGAAGAAAAGTGAGCTCGAAGAGCAAATGCGAAAGCTTCAGAAGTTGATGCTGGAAGCCAAAGCTGAAAAAGAAGAAAAGAAATTCAAGCTTACTTCATCATCCTCTCGTTCCACATAGAGAAAGCCACGGACATGCTTTGAGTGTAATTCCCCGGATCATCTTAAGCAAGAATGTCCAAGGGTAAGTCAGGAAGAAAGAGAGCGCCTTAAACAAAGGTTTGAGAGAAGAGCGATTCGAGCGGTCACGAGAGCATTGCTGACCAGGACCGAAGTGCTATACATTCCTGATAATGAGGAAGAGTACTATTCCTTGGAGGAAGATGATGAGGAAGCTCTGCTGGTCTTGATGGCCGATATTGTTAAAGATCAATTTGCTGATACTGATGCTGATGCTGAGCAGAGAGCTGAATCGGCTCTAGCAGTCGATGCGAATGAAGTACCATCTACTAGCACTTCTAGCTTAGCAATCATACATGAATCGGAGGAATCTTTTCTAGATTCTGAGAATGATTATCTCACAAAGCTTTCTATCGAAGTTTCAAAGATGTATGAAATCAAGAATGCTATCGTTGGAGATAACACCTCACTCAAACTTAAAGTTACATCTTTGACCGAGGAAGTCGAAAGACTAAGGTCTGAAAGTGAGGATTTTTTAAAACTTAAAGCTGATTACTCCAAGCTCTCTGCAAATTTTCAAAATCTTGAAAAGAAGAATCTTTCTTTAAAGAGTAAACCGAAAGAGGATTGTATTTGTGCTTACACATCCAGCAAGGCAGTTCTTAGTGCCATTGTGAGCCAACAAAGGAAACATTCATATAAATCAGGATTGAGCCTTGGTTGTGAAGCAAAATTCTCTAAGGAAGCCTTGAATAAGAATGCTGAATTTTCTAAGCAGAGAAAGATTTCGTCCCCGCTGGAAAAGTCAATGCTGACAACGGCAAAGGAAAGGTAATTGTTGAGTCGTCAACTTCTAAGCAGACAAATTGGCTTAGCAAGCATGCTTCTACTGGTCCTTAGCAGAGTGCTCAGAGGATGTCTGCTAGGCATGTTATTACTAGATCTCAGCAGAGTACCCCCAAGAGTGCCTGCTTAGCATACATCTGCTGGATCTAAGCATAGTACCCAGAAGATGTCTGCTAGAACTCACTCAGCAGTGCCAAGGAGGAATGCTGAGCATTATACTTCAAATGCTAGAATAGCATATCCTTCCTTCACTAAGGGCAAGCAGGTAGCATACCATGCTGTAAGACTGCAGTACCCTAAGTACACACCACATAGGAGAAATACCTATGTGAGGCCCGAGTCCAATCAATTTTCATTTCCAATGACTATAAAGGCTAAGCACACAACTCCACCTAGATCTAATTATGTAAAGCATACTTATCCAAAGGTTTAGAAAGTTGTGAAGAGTGATATCAAGAAGCCAATCTTGAAAATCACGAAGATGTGGGTTCCAAAAGGAACTATGATCCATGCTAATCCCGCAGGACCCAATGCTAAGCGGACACCTAAATCAATGTTTTGATTATTTTGCAGGGACAGGATCCAAATGCTAAGACATCAAGTATGTCAAATGAGAGGATCCTAGATAGCGGTTGTTCAGCACACATAACGGGGGATGAAGAGTTATTCTCAGACATTCAGAGAATCTATGGCCCCACGGTCATGTTTGGTGACAACAGCAAAGGCAGAGTGATTGGGAGAGGATGCGTAGGGCAAAATGGACTAAGGATTATTAATGTTGTGCTCGTCTCCAATCTCAAACACAATCTGCTATGTATTAGCTAGCTATGTGAAAATGGGTATACCGTTTCTTTTGTTAATACTAGTTGCTCTATTGCTGACAATGCTACAAGTGAAGTAAAGCTTAGAGGCATCCACAAGGGTGGCCTATATATTGTTGATTGGCAAAGTGGCCAGCAACATTCTTGTTTTGTAGCATTGAACAGGGAAGAAACCAATTGGCTATGGCATAAGAGGTTGACTCACCTGAATTTCAAGACCATCAACCACCTAGCCAAGCACAAGCTTTTTGAGGGATTGCCTGCAGAGACTTTCCAAAAGGAAGGTGTGTGCAAAGCTTGACAGCAAGGGAAGCAGACCAAGGCATCTTTCAGATCAAACCCAAAGAAGGCCACTTCAGAAAGAATTCTAGTGCTCTTGCACATGGATCTATTTGGTCCAGTCACTCCAGCCACTTTAAGTAAAAAGGTTTATACACTTGTGGTTGTTGATGACTTTTCCAGGTACACGTGGGTTCGTTTGCTGAGAACCAAAGACGAAGTGAAGCTCATCCTACCGGAGATAATCCTCAAGGAGCATAATAGCAAAGAGGTTACAGTTAAGAGGATTAGATATGATAATAAGACATAGTTTTGTATTGGGATTTTGATGGATTCTTGCGCCGAAGCTAGTATCGAGCATGAGAAATCCACTGCTAGGACTCCCCAGCAGAACGGTCTAGCAGAGAGAAGGAACAGGACCTTGAAGGAAGCTGTGCGGTCTATGCTAGGCGATTCCGGTCTTATTGGAAAATATTAGGGCGAAGCAGTCATGACAGCTTGATATACACAGAATAGGAGCGCGATCAATGGCAGATTCAATAAGACTCCTTATGAAGTGTACAATGGTCGTAAGCCTTCTATTACTCATCTTCGTGCTTTCGGTTCGACATGTTATATTCATAACAATGGGAAGTCGAAGCTTAACACTTTTTTGCCTAAGTCTGATGAAGGTGTGTTCCTGGGATATGGACACCCATCTTACAAAGGTTATAGAGTGTTAAACAAGACGACTCAAGTTGTGGAGATAACATGCAGTGTTATTTTTTATGAGTCTACTTTAGTGCGCAGATCTATAAGAGAGAAAAAGGATAGGAATCATGAGGCTAATGATGTCCATGGTCAATCAATCTTGAATTCTTTCGAAAATATGCAGATTGCAATCCAATCCAGACGCACTCAACAGGTGACCAGACTGTTGACCAGGCCGGTGATGCTAATGATCATGTTGAGGCCACCCCCACCAATTTATCTTAATGATAATTTGGAGGTTATGGGATCGCTTGATGAAGAAGATGAAGATATCCCAGATCCAGCAGGAGATGCCGAAGGAGGTTTAGGCATTGCTAAAGACATTCCCAAAGAAGATGTTGAGCATTTGGATGGTGAAGTTCCAGCTGCTGAGGATCCGGTTGCTAAGATTCCTAAGGCTGCTGAGATACTCGTTGCTGAACCCCAAGTGGATGCTGAAGAGAATGTTGTAGCAGACAATAATCCAAAAGGCGATGCGAGTGCTGAAACCTCAGCACCAAGCAATCCGAAGCCAAGATGGCTAAGAAATCATCCCTTACATGTTGTGATTAATGACGTAAATGATTTAGTCAGGAAGAGACAAGGAAATGCTATGCTGGCATGTTATATTTCCCATGAAGAACCTTCCAATGTTGAAGAAGCTCTACAAAATCCAGATTAGGTGAATGCTATGCAAGAGGAGCTTGTTGAATTCACGTGCAATCATGTTTGGGATTTGGTGGATAGACTCGAACATCAAAGCGTCATTGGGACGAAATGGGTCTTCAAGAACAAGAAAGATGAGTCAGGCCATGTCGTCCGAAATAAAGCTCGTCTAGTAGGAAAGGGTTGTAGACAATGCGAAGGAATTGATTACGATGAGACATTTGCTCCGGTCGCTCGATTGGAAGCAATTAGGTTATTCCTTGCATATGCGGCACATCATGAGTTCTCTGTGATGCAAATGGACGTGAAGAGTGCCTTTCTGAATGGTGAGCTCAAGGAAGAGGTATACGTTGAGCAACCACCAAGCTTCGAGCAAGGAAACCAAGTGTACAGGCTAAGGAAAGCCTTATATAGTTTGAAGCAGGCACCGAGGGATTGGTATGGAACATTGTCAAAGTTCTTTCTAGACAATGGTTACAAGATAGGGAAAATCGATCAGACTCTCTTTCGCATCAGAGATGAAGGAAGTATCCTACTTGTGCAGATATATGTCGATGACATTATCTTTGGCTCGAAGAATCAAAGCTTATGTGATAAGTTTTCAGAGCTGATGCAAAGTAATTTCCAAATGAGTATGATGGGAAAGATGTCCTACTTTCTTGGATTACAAGTCCGCAATTGAGTGATGGAATCTTCATTCACCAGAGGAAGTACACTCGCAATTTGATTGCTAAGTATTACCCTGAGAAGACGAAAAGCTTAAGGATTCTAATAAGCACAAGCTGCCAGATAAGCCTTGATGAAGGAGGACAACCTGTGAATCCTACGTTATATAGAGGTATCATCGGATCTCTGCTCTACTTAACTGCTAGCAGACCCTATAATTCTTATTCTATCGATGTATGCGCGAGATATCAAGCAAATCCGAAGAAGTCACATTTGGATATTGCTAAGAGGATTATTCGATACCTCAAGTGTACCGAGGGTCTAGGAATTTGGTACCCAATGAGTGATGGAATAGCACTTAGTGGATATTCCTATTCAGACTTTGGAGGATGCAAGATAGATCAGAAGAGCACCAGCGGGACATGTCAATTTCTTGGACATAAGCTGATTAGTTGGTTTAGCAAGAAGCAACACTCTGTAGCCATGTCGACTACTGAAGCTGAATGCGTAGCAGCCGCTAGTTGGTGTGCTCAAGTCTTGTGGATTCGGCAGCAATTGCAAGATTATGACATTCCTCCTGAATGTGTGCTGATCTACTGTGACAACAATAGTGCTATGTGCATAACGAAGAATCCAGTTCATCATTCAAGGGTGAAGCATATTGATATCCGACATCACTTCATTCGAGATCATCAAGAGAAGAAGGATATTGATGTTCAATACATATGCACTGAAGATCAACTAGTAGATATCTTCACGAAGCCGCTTGCTGAGGCTAGATTCAAGGAGCTATGTCTAAAGTTAGGCCTCATGGAGCTAGAAGATGCTGTAGATGAATGAGTTGTTATTCTCATTCTTTCTGGTTTTCTTGGATTTTTGGAGATAAAGGAGATGAACGTATCCAAGCTTACGTTTTATGTTGCTGATTATTGTTGCTTAGATATTGCTGCTAAGAAATTGGATGCTGAGTCCTAGCTCTTAGCAGATCCTAAGAGGTTTTCTCACAACAAGTGGTTCAGATGTCTGCTAGAAGGTAAATGCTGAGTATGAGCTCTTAGCATTTAGTCGGGATGCTAAGTTATAGTTTCTAGCAAGTGGTTCAAACGGTTGCTAAGTCTAAGCTCTTAGCATATAGACATATTTCTATGGTATATTATTTCAATTAGTGGGACAGAAGGTTGCTAGGAAATTGAATGCTGAGTCCGAGCTCTCAGCAGTCTCCGGAAGTCAAAAGTAGGAAGGATTTGAATTTGAAATGATGTGTCCGACACGCTGCATTTAATGCGTGCAACTGGCTGCGTCAAACCAGGAGGCGACACGTCAAAAGCACCCGAGTTCATGGGGGAGTGGGCTACCATACGAAAGGTCTCGCCGATCCTAAGCCGTCGATTGGATTTGAAAAGGTGTTTCCCCAGCCGTTGGATCATTACTCAGAAGGTATAAACATCTCACTTCGTTCAACATTCAAACCTTTCTGAAATTTGCGATATTCGAATCCCTAGCCCTTTCTCTCAAATTCCCAAGTTCTCTCTGCAAATATTCTCAATCGTTCGTTATGGCTGTTAATCCTGAATCCCCCGCACACTCACAACAATCCGACTCCCATACACATACTGATTCATCTAATTCCTCTACGGAATCTGGATTCCCCATTCAGTCTCTCCATACCGATGTGACCCTGCATGAGCGGTGGGCACCGGAATATACAGGGATAGTGAAGAAAGAAGATGTTGAAGATAACATTGCCTACGGTCAACTGGTGACCCTAGCCAAAAAGAAGGAACAATTCGGCTTATCCAGAAACCAGAGGAGGGCGGCACAAGTCATGAAGGACCACATTTTGTACATTCCTCTCACCGCACTCAAATTCCCAGAATGGATCATGGAAGCCCTAACGAAGGCAGGGTCGTCGCTTACTTGTCAATAGAACCATTGTGGTTCCATCCACACATGGTTTCTGAGTTCTATGCGCGTGTTGTGGTGGATGAGGCAACCCAGAAGTCCTTCAAGATTTCAGTTTTTGGTACGATTTTGGAGGTCAATGCAGATATCAACCAATTCCAATGATGAGTACAAACTTCTTGCTGAGCTGGTGATTAAGATGTTCCAGTGTGATGCTGGTTCATACTCAGAATTGTCGGCGAATAAGTATTTGGTGATGATGGTGTTGGTGGATGGAGTGAAAGGTAATTGGGTTGAGTTCTTCTATGGGCGCTGGTTAGAGTATGCCAGGAAGAATCTGAGGATCAAAGAGGATGGTGTATTCACATCCAATGTGAATTTTGGCTTGAAGATCAGCAAGTTTATAGAAATGTTTTTCCACAAGAAGAGGCTTGATCAAGGAGAGAAGCTGTTGCCAACAGACTTCATTCCAATAAAAAATAAGGCACCAACTCCAATCGATCCCACCCGACCGATCATTCTGAAGGGTAAGAAGAATGTTGATACAAAAGTTCCTACATCTCCTGAAAAGCCCCATCTGAGGGAGTTAGCATTCCAGAGGTTGGAGCAGGCAATTGCTATGACTCTAGAGGAGATAGCAGCTGCTCAGAAGGCTGCTGAGACAGAGCAGTGCTTTCAGCACCTAGAGGAGATTGAGATGCTTGGAGATATGCCCATTGAGCAGATTGAGGAAATTATGGCAAAGAAGCAAGCAGAACAACAAGCAACAGTTTTGGGTCAGATTGCGGTGGCAATTCCCAAAAGAAAGAGATCAGATGTTGCATCTCCAGAAAAAAGAGGACGTGCAGACGGCTGGTCAAGTCTGTTGAGAAAGTGAAAGCTGAGAAGGAAGCAACAAAGAAGGAAGCTGCTAAGAAGAAAGCTGAGGACACTCCTCTCTCTGAAAAACCTCTTGAGGAAAGATTGAAAGGCATAAGGAAGAGGAAAGCTCAGAAAAAAGAGCAGGAGATAAAGAAGCACAAGAAGGAGATGGAGAGACTTACTTTCGAGGCAAGAGATAAGAAGTTCGAGCAAGCCAAGCAGCTTGCTAAAGAATGTGTTGCTAGAAGGCGGCTGCTGATCAGCAAGCAACCAAGAAAGCTGTTGCGTTGATAGCAAGAGCAGCTGAAGACGCACGAAGGCTAGCAGTTGATGCTGCTAAGAAAGGGAAGGAGAAGGTGGTTCCTGTTGCTCCCTCTCCAACCCCAGTAGTAGCAAAAGAGATTGTACTCGAGCAGGACGCTATGACAAATCAAGACCTCGAGAGGCTGCTGGAGACCAGAGCTTTTAATGCTCCAGATCATCCTCAAGAAGGAGTGCTGATAAAAGAGCCTGCTGTTGAGCAAGGAGATGACAGCAGCGATGAGGAGATGGTATTTGATGAAGCCTCTGGGTCGGGAAAGGGATGTTGAGCTCAATGCTAGCTCATCTGCTATAGTTGAAGTGACAATTGCTGAGAGGCATAGCATGGAGGTTCATGCTGTTGATAGGCCTAGCACGGAGACGCCTGCTGAGGCGAGGCCCAACACAGAGGATAATGCTGAAGGGAGACAGAGCAGTGGAGGAGCAGAGGGAACCAATGCTGAAGAAGGTCCTAGCATCGATATTCCCTCCACTAGTGAAGCTGAACAAAATGAAGGCTTCCTCACTTCATGTTTTTCAGACTCTGACTCCAATGGCGAGTCAGACGATGTGTTTGATGCACGATACCTACGGAAGATCCAGACAGGAGATAATGAGCTGCTTCGAGAACCTTTCAAAGGACTTCCTGGAAAGCGATACAACTTGCAGAGAATCTCCCAATGGTGTGCACCGGTATCGTTTGAAGAGCAGGTAAATTCTGACTTTTTCCCTATTCTTATGATATTGAAGAGTTTATCACTGTGGAGATAGAAAGAGATATAGCAGAGGTATTCTCTGGGGAGGTAGATGATGGAACTCCAGAAAGAGAAGTTCTCGGACGCGAGCTAAGGCGCTGGAAGATGTGTGATTACATAATGCGCGAGCTTGATCACAGAATTATTTTACTAGCGATCTAGCAGAGCTAATAATACAGCGGCAAATAAAATTATCGAATCCCAGGGGAAAGAAGTAACGAAAAACCTTAATTACTAAAACATAGTTTCTCAAAATACTGGTTAGGGGGAATTCCAATTTTGGTTTTGGTTTTCAAACTAATTTTTCAAGTTCAAATTCAAACAGGAAAATAAAATAACTTGACGGAAGCAGATATGAGAAGTACAGATTCCAGGGATATCTACCTATCAAGTATTACATGTATGAACCAATTTATTAATTCCCAGTTTAATTCCCATTCGTAGTGAAACATCATAAAAGTATTATGAACTTCTTTGTTGGACAATTCATAAAGTTGATTAATCAATTATCTATCTCCGTTCGGTCTCAAGACTAATTAATTAACTCCAAAAATCTACGGATCTATTCCTATAATCTATTCACTTCTGTTCAGACAAGAAATTAAATTATATTGTGAAAACTCTTTCCATTGAAAACAATTACAATTACGTCTCTAATTCTCAACTAATTAATCCTAAGATGTGGCCAACAACTCAAGATTATGAATAAGCACAGAATTCACAAACTATGATGGGAAAGGAAAATTAATTCAATTAATCTAACATGCATACATTGATAGTTCGAAACTCTAGAATCTGAGAAGGAAGTTAGTTACACATATTCATGAATAAAATCATCAGAGATAAAGAAAAACATGAATTGCATAAAAACTAGGTGTAGATATCTTCCCACAAATATTTGTCTTCAACCATAAAACATAAAACTCTTGGAAATCTTCTAAAATCTTCAACTCTAAAATTCTACACACTGAAAATCGAATTTTACATGGCTTTATATAGTTGTGATAGATGTATCATGTAGTATCTAGGATTATATATATGGAAATCTTCAAATCAGGATCAGATTAGGGTTTCTCGGATTCACGTCGATCGATGCGAATGAAGGACCCGCATCGATCAATGCAGGATGTGCATCGATCGACGTGGACCTGGCCTCCACTGCCTTGTGTTGATCTCACGTCGATCGTCCCTCCGAGCAGCTGCGTCGATCGACGCAGGTCTGGAACTCGAGCACCCTTTGATTTCTTCCTTATTTCTGACTCAAAACCTGCATAATTTACCAATCACGACATTACGAGCACAAAAGCCAATTCATGCACAATAAAACACATAAAACTACTCAAACATAACCCAAATAGTCAAAGGACCCATAGATAAGTTGGTAAAAATACTAACTTATCAGAGCTCTGCTTTGAAGAACGGATGCTGCTGATAGCATGGAAAGGACTTAATTACTGGCGACAAGAGGAGAATTGGGCAAATGATTGGATGGATCAAGCTCGCCTCACCAAGAAATACATTGATAAACAAGTCCTGACCAGACTTCAGGCTATCAAAGCTCACGGACGGATCTCATCCGCTCATACTTTGCCGAAGTCGATGTTTGCTCCTGATGGGCATTCGGATGCTCACATTCACCTATCCAAACGCCAAGCCAAAGCTGCTGCTGAGTATAGAAGGCGCCAAGCGGAGTATGCAGCACAAAAGAAAGAGAGGCTGCTAGCCCGAATGGTTGCTGCCAAGGAGCAGGAAGAGCGAGAAGCCAAGGACCTTGAGATAACTGTGCATCATAACAGAGAATCAGAAATGCGTGCATATCTCTTGGATCTTGAACTCTTGAGAGTATGGCAGACAGAGGAAGCAGAATAGATTGCTGAGGAAGATGAATATTTGAAGGCTACTGCCGATGAAGCAGAGGCTGCTGCCCTTGCTGAGGCACAAGCAAAGGCGACAAGAAAAGCCCATGAACTTGCTAAGGCTCTAGAAAAGGCTTGGAATTCTGAGGAGGCAGAATGCATAGATGCTGAAAATCTAAATCTAGCTAAGCAGAGCGAGTGGTTTGAAGAAGCTATGGATATTGAGCCTATATCTGAAGTCCATCCATCTTCTAGCAGTGGAGAGCTTGTCATTACATCATCTGCTATGGATGTTCTTCCAGTAAGTTCCGATGTTTTTCAAACTTTTGTTAATACTGCTGTGCAACATGCGATCCAGCATGCTCTCTCTACCTCTATTCCCCATGCTGTCAATGAGCAAGTGGCTCTCCAAACTGTTGATATAAGGAGGGACATAGAGGAGATTAGGAGTGAAGTATCGGATGTGAGAGCTGATGCTGCTGAAGTGAAGCATGATGATGCTGAAGTGAAAACTAGCATGGACGTGCTGAAAGATGATATTGCTGAGTCCCTGCAACAGATGGCGCAAACTGTTACTTTTTTTTCCTCCACCTTTATGGCTGTGCTCTAAGAGGGGGAAGAAAGAAGACTTGCTGAACTAGAGCAGAGGAAAAAGGAAGAAGAAGCACTTGTTGCGGTTGTTGAAGAGCGCAGACTTGCACTTGAGAATCTGAAGAAGCAAGAGATGGATCTGAAGATCAAGATGCTAGAGATGGAGAACGAGAAGGTTGCTAAATAGCTAGAAAGAGAGGTTAAGGAGAGGGAAGCTAGCAAGGCATATCTCGAAAAGTTCATGCAGATTACAATGAGCAAATTCGAAGAATTGGACAAAGGGAAGAAGCCAGCTCATGATTCTTAAATTTCTTAGCAAACCATCTTTTGCTCACCCATCTTTCTAATGATATCTTATACATTCACAAACAATTACACTCACCCACATCTTATACACAAGAGTGAACCCATGACTTTTCTCAACTTCATAGACAAAGAAGAAAAACACAACTCAAAAGGGTTAACTAGGGATTAATTTTTCAGAAGGGACAATGTTTGGGATAGTGTAAGTATCAAATCAATTAATAATAAGGTATTCTACATTCACAGACACTTCAACCACTATTGTAGTCAATCCACACAACCATTAACTAATTTAAAAGAGCAGAAATTATTTCAACCTTTGGTCCTTCTCCACTGAAATCCTCTTACATTCCAGCTGCATTCGACTAATGTCAATAACGAAGGTGATCTTTTCATCATGACCCCTCAATGTGATTTCTCCCCTCCTACAGTAAATCAGAGCAACATGGGCATGTTCCCATCCTCTTTCCTCTCACGGACTACAAAATCTACAAGAAAAATAAGATGGCCTACACGAATAAGCACGTCTCATATAATACCTTTTGAGCGAGATACAGTTCGATCCGTAATTTGTAGAGTTATTGTAGTCGGCCGCATTTCACCAATCTTCAGCTTCTTGTATATAGAAAAGGGCATCAAGTTGACACTTGCACCCGTGTCACACATAACATGCTAAAATTCGCAACCTCCTATCTCAATAGGAAGCGAGAAAAATTCTGGGTCAGTTCTCTTTGATTGGTACCTGCTTTTGAACCAACATACTACATTTCTCATGAATCTTCACAATTTTTTTCTCCATAAACTGCTTCTTCTCGCTCATCAATCTCGTGAGGAATTTCAAGTAACCGGGAATCCTACAGAGAGCTTTAATCAGAGGAATATTGATAATGATCATTTTTAGATTTTCCAAATATCAGGAGAATTTTGGATCCTCCTTCTTGGAAGATATCTGTGGGAATAGCATCGGATGAATAAAATCTACATTTTCTTTCCCCTTCTTGCAGAAGGGAGCATCCAGTTTTAACCAACATGACTTAGCGTCGGTCGCTGCATCTCTGAAGGGATTTGTGAATCGAATCACTTAATCCACAAGCCCAGATCATTAATTGGAGTATCAAAATAAATTGTTATGCCTATGATTAATCCTAGCATGCTCCTATTGATTATGCATAAGAGGGTTTATACAGAATACCTGGATTGTAGAACTGAAGAACGTGATGCGCAGAGATTTGATCATTTGATCCTCTTTCCCGGGCAACTAGATTTATTCCTATCAGATTAAGGAATTCTATCTGTGAAATTAATGAAATTAATTTCAAAAATTAAGAGGAGAGAGAAGTAGAAAACGATCCTCCAAATCTGATCTTCTGATCTATATCCCAACTCCAATCCGAATATCTGGTGAAGATTCCCTTTGGATTCCTTTTCGATTGAGAAGCAGAATTTCCTCCTCGTTTTCTCAGATCTTAGTTAATCTTCATAGCTCCCAGAACTTGGTTTGTTGTGTTGCAACTTATGATCTTGTGGTGTGTTGAGATCTGAGAAACTGTGGCCTATTTGTAGGAAATTTTGGACTCTTATTGTTAATTCAGACAGGAGATGATCATACAACATTTATGATTCCCAGTATGTTAACCAATTAACCTTGTACATAATATACCAATCATAATGCCTTCAGTATATAAATCCATCAATCTTCTACTTATACTCAAAGCATTATACAAGTACTTTCCAGAGTGTAACGTGTCTAAACTAATTTAACTATTACATCAACCATTCTATGTGGCTGGCTATGCCCTTAGCCCAAGGCTACGTACATGTATCTCGTAGACCTTTTGAGGCAGAGTTTTTGTAAATGGATCCGCTAGATTATTCTTTGTATCATTCTTCTCTACTAGCACATCACCCCTTGCTACGATTTATCGTATAATACGGTACTTCCTCTTAATGTGTTTTGTTGCTCTGTGAGTTTGTGGTTCCTTTAAATTAGCCACAGCTCCCGAATGATCACAATACACCGTGATAGTATTGAGTAACTTAGGAATCACATCGAACTCCATAAGGAAGTTTCGAAGCCATACTGCTGCTTTCGAAGTTTCCAAAGCTGCCACATATTCTAGTTCCATGGTGGAGTCAACAATGCACTTCTACTTTGCACTCCTCCATGATATGGCCCCACCTCCCAATGTAAACACATAGCTAGAGGTGGACTTCCTTTCGTCTGGGTCTGCCAAGAAATCTAAATCTGTATAACCCATTGGGCACAACTCCTCACACTGATAGACGAGACAATAGTCTCTAGTCTTTTTTCTAGTATTTGAGTATGTGCGTTACCACGGTCTAATCCACCTATCCAGGGTAAGATTGATATCTTGCTACCATGCTTACGTCAAAGCAGACATCTGGCGTCGTACATAGCATTGCATACATGAGACTCCCCACGGCCAATGCATATGGCACGTTGCTCATCTCATCTTTCTCCTTTTGTGTCACCGAACACTGATCCCTGGAAAGATGTATGCCATGTCTTAAGGGTAACAGACCTTTCTTGGCAGTTTGCATGTTGAAACGGGCAATCATAGTATCCAAAAATGAAGATTGGGACAAAGCCAACATCCTTTTCTTGCGCTCCTGCAATAGTTTTACCCCTAGGATGTATCTTGCCTCCCCAAGGTCCTTCATATGAAACGGCTCGGATAATAACCCCTTTATGCCCGAAAATACCTCCACATTGTCGCCAATTAGGAGAATATCATCTACATAAAGTGCAAGGAACACCACACTTCTGCCGACACATAGATGGTACATACAACTCTCGTTCGAGCATTGTGAAAATCCATAAGATTTAATCACTTCATCAAAACGTAGACTCCATGACCGTGAAGCTTGCTTGAGTCCATACAGTGACTTCTTGAGCTTCTAGAACGAATGACCTTCGCCCTTCCGCACATATCCTTCTGGCTGTCTCAAACTTCTTCAAGGTACCCATTCAAAAGTACGGTTTTAACATCCATCTGCCAGATTTCTAGGTCCATATGTGCTGCTATGGCTAGGAGTATCCGAATGGACTTAAGCATGGCTACTGGTGATAAAGTCTCATCATAGTCTACACCTTCTTTCTGAATATAACCCTTCGCCACCAACCTTGCAGTGAAAGTTGTAATTTCACCATTCGCTCCTTTCTTTCTTTTGTATACCCATTTGCACCCTATAGCTTGATAGTCATCTGGTAAATCTATTTCCTAGTATACATCTATAGCTATTATGGATTCTTTTTTTGAATCCATGGAGAGCTGTTATTTGTCCTCATCTTGATCAGATACCGCCTCATCATACGTCCATGGGTCAGTATCATCCAGTCCACTTTCCGGGATCAATTCAAAAGACTCTCGAACGAACATGTACCTCTCGAGTTGCCAAACAACCCCCCCACTGCAACGAGGCATCTGAGCCGTGTCAGTAGTAGGCACAGTACTCGTTGGTCCCATACCTTGCAGTTGGTATTCCCTCACCCATTATAGGTGGATTAACCATCACACTAGGCTTTCGTCATTGAATCGCTTCATTATCTCTAAGCTCGTGGAGAATAATTGCACTCTTGGATCTGTGGTTTCTTACATATTCGTCCTCCAAGAATCTTGCGTTGGTTCTGACAACCACTTTTTGATTCTCAGGACAAGAAAAGTAACCACCTTTTACGTTTGTCTGGGTTATCATTGATGGGTTTTGTATACTGAAAGCATTTATTATAATGAGTATACAACGGTTTATTTCTCCTATCTGTTAACAATCGTACATGTATGAACAATGGTATCCTCTTGTCTCACCGATAGGGACGATCATACGGCGTGTTGTAGATCGGAGAAGACAGTATGATCACTTGACCTAGTGAGACATAAACCTGATTACAGCCTAGATAGCGTATGAGGATACGTCTGTCCGGATGGCTGCGACATTGTCAGAATAAGTAGTCTGTCTTGGTTACTTGACATGCTGGTACGCAGAGGTGCCGTATTGATGGACCGCAGTGAGATATATTCGTCTGTCTGACATAAGTGAATAAAAGATCTCGTCATATTGATTAAGTCCAAACCCTAAGGAAGGTTCAGGGATTTGCACGGGTTGATAGTTGCTTTGACTTGCCATGGTGGAGAGCCTAAATAACGTGCTCGTATATCTGCATCTTGGGTAACAGCAGTTCGTGTAGTACCGCCTGAGACTGGACTTAGGTAACCATATCCGAGTAATAGGATGGGGACATTCCCTGAGGAGCTCAATAACATTCATCCTGCAAAAGTCCTACAAGCTGATTAATTTCAGGCACGAGTGATAAGGTTTGAGTGGTACTACTCAGGAATTATAAGATATTAATTAATTGTAGTTAGAGCTTGTCAGAGGCTCCGATTAATTAATGGATGTCTGGTAACCTTAAATATGGGGATTCTCAATTAATGCAACCCGTTCTCATAACGTGGTAATAAAGGGGTAGGTCAGTATTAATTCTGTGGTGAAAAAGAATTAATATTAATTAATTAATTGTGTCCGGGGTTGTGGACATGGGAATTAATTAATTTATAGGCCCACTTTATTATTTGCATTAGGTCCCAGGTCTGGCCCAATAAGTGTGCTGAATTGAGCCCAGGAGCCCACTAGGGTTTTACAACCCTAGGTCTATAAATAAACCTCTCACTCTCTGAAACCCTAGCCACTTCATAACACAATTTGAAAAACCCTAGATCTAGAGAGTGAGATAGGGGGCTCCGATTTCAGAGAAAGAAAGGAGGAGAATTTTTGAATTTTGGTCCTGATCAAGCCACAGATCTACGGAGTCCTCACCAGTAGTAGATCTGATCAGCACCGGGACACAGATCTGAAGATCTAATCTGGAGAACAACAGATCTCTTCTTCCCTTTTCTTTATTTTCATTTTTCTCTAGAAATTAGTATTCTAATTTCTGTTTCCGCAGAGAAATCGAATTGCGTGGTTGAATTGAAGTTTGGAATTCAAACGCAAAAGATCGGTACAGAGACGACGGAATTACGGTAATCTCTCAATCCACAAATATGCATTAAATTCATAAGAGCATGCTAGGTTTTTATGAATTTGAATTATGTGCAATATCTATAAATCGATCCGGTTGTAATTGGTTTTTGTTGATTCGGTTCACGGTAAAAACCCTACAATTGGTATCAGAGCCAAGTCTTTGTTTTATGGCTCTGTTGTTCATAATCAAATTTAATATGCATGTATGAATTTATTATTTTGTGGATTTGGTTTTTGTTCCTCGTGGCAACCCGTGTAATTCAGCCCGCAGTGGTTTATCCGTGTAGGGCTGGATTAATTTTGTAAAATCACGAGAAAATCTGTGAATAGTGTAGATTTGAAAGATTGTAATAAAATAGTTTTCTGTAACTTTTCAAATTTCGTAATTGGACGGTTCGAGGACGAAGAACGAAGATGGAGCCAACGCAGGGCCGGCGGAGCACGACGGCGGGCGAAGGCGGCGCGGCATAGCAAGGCGCGCGCTGCGCGCGCGAGCAGTGGCAGGGGCGCACGCGACCTGCGCGCGCAAGGCTGAAACAGAGCGTGCGGTGCGCGCACCGCGGCGGCGGTTGGTCGGCGGCGGCTATGGCTGTCGTCGGCTGCTGTCCCGTCGCGGTGGCTCGTGTTTTGATGGTTTGTGCAATCCTGTGTAAACCCTAGGGTTTGCATTAGGGTTACGGCAAATCATCAAATCACAAAGGCCTAAATCCCAAAAGATTTGGTGAATCAGATTTGGAGGCCCTTGAAGATTTGAAAAGATTTGGATTTATCCAAAATTAGATTCAAATTCAAATTGTAATAGATAGTATTTATTTTTCTATTTTGGGGCCACGAGGAATTTTTGTTTTCCTTAATTGTCCTCGTATGATATGTGATTTATTTATGTGCGCAATTAAGCATGTGTAGATAATAGGAAAAACATGATTTATCGCTTTTATTATTTACAGCTTTCCAAGCATGCTTATGTGATTAATTTCTTGTTGGATTATATTTAGGGAATTTTTGGACTTGTATTATTACATGCAAAAATTTGGAAAATATAATGACAAAGAAATTATGTGAGCGCATAAAGAAACCTTTTAAAGAAAAATACTAAGCAGATTTTTTTAATGAAAAATCAATAGACCTCCACAAAGTGGTCATAGGTTGTAAGTGTATCTCTCGTTCTATTAAACGTCTACGAGTGTAGCTTGCTAGTTCCTAGAAGTACATGGGTACAGTTTTTGGGATTTCTAGACAAACAATTTAAATCATGTGAATAGTGGGAGGGTTTTGCGTAAACGTCTACAAGTGTAGCTTGCGTAGATCTCTTTCACAAGTATTCTAGGATTGATTTAAATTATAGGTAACAAAAGCTTTAAGGGCTGTGCGGTATGGTTACGTGCCAGAGTTAAATTTGTGATTAATTGCTTAGAAGCATCTTAGAATATAATGCAAGAATTGCATCCCTTTTCTTGAGAGATGGCTTGGTCTAAGGTTTTCACTAATTATTAATTTCTAGTGTCAAAAGCATCCTGACATGGTAGTGAAATTAAATGGATTGGGGCTTAAAACCCGCAGTTCTGGTTGAGGGTGACATCGTAAACGTCTACGAGTGTAGCTTGCGGTGGGAACTCTTGGGCAATTAGTGGAAACATTTGTATTTGATTTATTAAAACGTTTTCAATGCATTTGTTTTTGAAGTTCTACATGTATGTTCTTATTTAAGATACTTTATTATTTCAGATATGTCTATGTCTACTGTCGATCATATACTTGCTCTCAATCCTCTAACTGGTCCAAACTTCCATGAATGGAGATACTGCATTGAGTATATCCTCCTGACTAAACAACACATGTTTGTTCTTACTATGATGCCACTTGCCCCACGTTACCATAAAGTCTCTAGACATGAGAAAGAGTACTATGACAGATGGGTGGCTTCTGAGGATTTTACTTACAAGTTAATCTCAGATAATCTGTCTAGAGAACTCAAGCTCAAGTACATGGGCTATTGTAGCTCTGTTGCAATCTGGATGGACTTAGTGGTCACGTTTGGTGAAGTGGAACGAACTATCAACTGTGATCTCGTAAAAGACCTAGTCTGTAAGAGAATGGTTGATGGCAATTCGGTGACACTGCATGTGATGATGATGGGTAACACCATGAAACGATTTACACGTAGAGGTGGATGTATATCAGATCGGGCCAAGATTGATATAATCGTGAACTCCTTACCGCTTTCATTCTATGACTTCAAGATGGATGTAGCTAAGAGAATTGAGTACTCCTTCAAAGAGTTGCTCACTGATCTCATAGAAGGACAGTCCTTCGTACCTTCATGGGAGTTTGAGTTATCAGATCTTGAGCACAGCTTGGGCACATTGAAAGATATGGTTCATACTGTGTACAAGAATATGATTGATCGCAGATTACGTGAGAGGAGGTCAAATGAAATGAAAAGGGTTGGTGTCACTTCAAGTAAGAGGGCATGCGGAAGCAAGGGACAAGGTACGTCATTTGCATTTGTAATGGAAACATGTTTAGCATCGGTTTCTACTCATTCGTGGGTAGTGGATACTAGAGCTACTGATCATGTTTGTTACATTTTGCAGGGGTTCACACCGAGGAGGGTGCTGAGGAATGACGAGGTTACCATCTCAATGGGGAACGCAGCACAAGTGAGTGCAGCTGCCATTGGAGATTTCACCTTGTACTTTGATGATTCTGTTTTAACTTTGAGAGATGTTTTGTAAGTGCCGGATTTTTGGCGAAACGTTATTTCAGTTTCCAAACTTTACGTCGATGGATATTCAGTTATTTTTTATAGTGGTGTTTCTATCATTGGTAATAACGGTGTTATCTGTCGTGGAATGCTGAATAATTCTCTCTATGTTTTTAACTGTAATCATAAGTCTTCCGCGAGTATTGCATGTAATTCATCCGTAATTGATAATCCTAGAAAGAGAAAACTTACTTCTTCTGATGAGGATCTTACATATCTCTGGCACTTGAGTCTGGGTCACATCAGCTTGAAGCGGATTCAAAGACTTGCAGATGACGGTACATAGGACCTAGTCCGGGCTGTACCTTATCACATCTGTGAATCCTGCATCGAGGGCAAGATGTCAACTAGTCCTTTCAAGTATAGTCAGTCTCGAGCAGAGGAAGTGTTGGAATTGATCCATTCTGACTTATGTGGACTGATGTCCACGCAGGCTCGTGGAGGGTACGAGTACTTCATCACTTTCATTGATGATTACTCAAGGTACGGATATGTTTACCTGCTTCGCTACAAGTCTGAATGCTTTGAGAAATTCAAAGAGTTCAAGGCTGAAGTAGAAAAGAAGGTCGGGAAAACTATCAAGTCGCTTCGATCTGACCGCGGTGGCAAATACCTCGGTAATGAGTTCCTGCAATATTTGTCAGAAAATGGGATTACATCCCAGTGGACTGCACCGGGTACTTGATTGCAGTATTTTTTTATCAAGTAAAAATTATCGAACACAAAGACTCAATTCGCCCGTTATTCAAGTAAAAGTCTGATTTTGAAACCTAATATTTAGAGGTGATAAAATAACTTGAAGATAATAATTAACTAACTATCGTGCATTAACAAGTGAATTAAAATGTAATTAAACTTATTCTTATTGAGAAAACCAGGTAGAGACAGTTGAGGAATTTCGGATGGATTGGGGTAGATAATGGACAAGTTTGGATTCGTTACTCTTCTATGCGGCTTCAATAATTGGATTGGGTCAGTTCAACAAATATAGTCAAGCCCTTAGTACCGGTGCAATAACCGTGGATTAATCTAAATTGCAACCTAAGTCTAGGTTTTATTAATCTAAATCAACTCCCAAAAGTTCAAGAACTAATCAACCTAGATAGTAATTCACCCATTTCTAAGTAAATCAATACCTAACTATTATTGCAATCTCCCCTAATGCAAAAACCTATTAAGTTAATTCATAGAGGCATTCTTTCCAACATATGGTGATCAATCATGAAAGGAACACAAATTAATCCCACAATAATAATCAAATCCATGAAACGCAAATATATGAATCCAAACAATATCCAAAACAATCCCAATCACATCCTATTCCTCAACAATGAGTTTAGCTACTCATAATTCTAACACAAAACTCAACAATTCCAAAGTAAGACATCAAAGGAGAGGGGAGAAGAGAAAAGCTTAGTGTAGCAATGTTGATTCTCCAACTCTAGCTTTAATCCGTCCTTCCACCTTCAAAGTCTAGCCTTGGGAAGTGATTTTCGCTGCAAAATCGTCCCAATAATCTCCTTAGGGTTTTTCAGAATTCCAACCCTTCTAATGTGGTCTTCGCTCGCCTTTTATAGAGAAATTTCGCGTGGCCCAGTCAGATCCATCCCGAGCGGGACGAGCCAAGACAAAACATTCATCCCGCTCGGGATGAGTCGGGGATCAGATTTCAAGGTTCCAACCCGGTCCCGAGCGGGACCGAATGATCCCGAGCGGGATCTCCTTCGAATTTCCTCCGCATTTCAATTCACGCCAAATCGACGTATCCCGCGCGGCATTAGTTCATTCCGAGCAAGCGTCCCGAGCGGGACCGAGCCATCCCGCGCGGGATTGGCTTCGAATTTCCAGCTCTTTCTTTCCTTCGCATCCCGAGCGGGAGGTTCTCGTCCCGCGCGGGATGCACTTCGTCCATTGCCTCAATTTAGCTCCAAAAACTTGCATTTTTTCACCTTTTTCGACATCCTGCACACACGAAATAACTCCAAGACACCAAGTGAAGGAAAATCAAGGAAAGAAGAGATATGTGTGTGATTTGTGCAACAATCTTCTAACTAATTCACTCAATTCTCATCCCAAAAACATGCAAATTACACGCATATCAGTACTCCCCAGCAAAACGGTGTAGCTGAAAGAAGAAATAGGACTCTTCTAGAGATGGTAAGATCAATGATGAGTTATGCAAACTTACCAATTTCGTTTTGGGGCTACGCATTGGAAACAGCAGCTTACGTGCTTAATGTGGTGCCTTCTAAATCAGTTCCTAAGACGCCTTCAGAACTCTTCCTTGGTCGCAAACCTAGTTTGTGCAAGTTTAGAGTATGGGGCTGTCCGGCCCACGTACTGTCGAAGGAACCTGATAAGTTAGAAAGCAGGTAAAAAGTAATGTTCTTCATAGGGTATCCCAGGCAAACGAAAGGTGGTTACTTTTACTGTCCTGAGAGTCAAAGAGTCGTTGTTAGCACCAACGCCAGATTCTTGGAGGACAAGTATGTGAGTAATCACAGGTCAAGGAGTGATATCGTTCTTCAAGAAATTAAGAACGAGAATGCAATTCCAAGGGAAGGGGAATGTGTAGATGTGGGTGCACCAGTGAGAGGTACAACACCACAGACACGTTCTTCAGTGCAAAGTGCAGGACCACAAGTCACTGCACCTACTACTGACACGGCACTGATGCCTCGTCGTAGTGGGAGAGTTTTTTTTCAGACGGAAATGTACATGTTCGTGGGTGAGTCTTCGGACTTAAGCCCGAAAGACGGACATGAGGACTCTGACCCACTGACTTACGAAGAGGCAGTGCAGGACAAGGATGTTGCCAAATGGCGTGTCGCCATTGATTCTGAAATTGAATCCATAACTTCTATGGATGTATACTAGAAAACTGATTTGCCGGATGGCTTTAGGGCCATAGGGTGCAAATGGCTATACAAGAAAAAGAAAGAGGCGGATAGAAAAATCACGGCTTTTAAAGCCAGGCTGGTGGCAAAGGGTTATAGTCAGAAAGAGGGCATTGACTATGAGGAAACCTTTTCACCCGTAGCCATGCTCAAATCCATCCGGATACTCCTTGCCATATCTACGCATATGGACCTCGAGATCTGGCAGATGGATGTCAAAACCGCTTTTCTAAGCGGTTACCTTGAAGAAGGTAGGGATATCTATATGCAGCAACCCGAGGGTTACATAAGCAAGGGCGAAGAACATCTTGTCTGGAAGCTTAGGAAGTCCTTGTATGGACTTAAGCAAGCTTCAAGGTCGTGGAACTTACATTTCAATGATGTGATTAAATCCTATGGATTTGCACAGTTGCAAAACGAAAGTTGTGTTTACCGACTTTGTGTCAGTGGGAGCGTGGTCTTCCTTTCACTTTATGTTGATGACATACTCCTATTTGGAAACAATGAGGGAGTGATGTCGGAAATCAAGGCTTGGTTATCCGAACAGTTCCAAATGAAGGATCTGGGAGAAGCTGGCTACATTCTTGGGATTAAGGTCTGACGAGATCGTAAGAGAAGAATGTTGAGCTTATCCCAGGCATCCTATGTGGATACTGTGATAGCCTGGTTCAGCATGCAACTCGCCAAGAAAGGTTTGCTACCTTTCAGACATGGCGTTCATCTTTCTTGTGGGCAGTGTCCTCAGACACAGCGGGAGAAAGACGAGATGAGTCTTGTACCATACGCTTCGGCGGTGGTAGTCTCATGTATGCAATGCTGTGTTCCAGGCCAGATATCTGTTATGCCGTTGGCATGGTAGCAAGATATCAGTCTAACCCTGGACAGGCACACTGGACTGCTGTAAAGCATATCCTCAAGTATTTGAAAAGAACTAGGAATTTCTGCCTAGTTTATCAAAGTGAGGATTTGTGCCCTGTGGGTTATACAGACTCGGATTTCCAAGGGGACCAGGATGAGAAGAAATCGACCTCAGGATATGTGTTTACCCTGGAGGTGGAGCTGTATCTTGGAGGAGCTCAAAGCAGAAATGCATTGATGACTCCACCATGGAGGCGGAATATGTCGCCGCCTCCGATGCCTCGAAAGAGGGGGTGTGGCTCTGGAACTATCTTTTAGAGTTGGGCGTGATCCCGAGTTTGCCGAGGAGTATCACAATTTATTGTGACAACTCTGGTGCAGTGGCAAACTCAAAGGAACCGCGGTCTTACCGGGCAAGCAAACACATAGAGAGAAAGTACCATATCATACGAGAAATCGTATCGAGGGGCAATGTGCTGATTAAGAAGATTGACACTGCTGACAATCTTGCTGATCCATTTACAAAGAGCATGCCGTAGAAAGTTTACGAAAGACATATTCGTGAGCTGGGTCTTAGGTGGATGCCGACCACTGATAGTGGTTAAAGAGACAGCAGACTAGATAGACAGACTGTATACTCTATAATAGCTTAGTTATGCTTCGAGTATAAGTGGGAGATTGATGGGTTTTGTATACTGAAAGCATTTATTATAATGAGTATAGAACGGTTTATTTCTCCTATCTGTTAACAATCGTACATGTATGAACAATGGTATCCTCTTGTCTCACCGATAGGGACAATCATACGGCGTGTTGTAGATCGCAGAAGACAGTATGATCACTTGACCTAGTGAGACATAAACCTGATTACAGTCGAGACATTGTATGAGGATACGTCTGTCCGGATGGTTGCGGCATTGTCAGAATAAGTAGTCTGTCTTGCTTACTTGACATGCTGGTATGCAGAGGTGGCGTATTGATGGACCGCAGTGCAATGTATTTGTCTGTCTGACATCAGCGAATACAAGATCTCATTATATTGATTGAGTCCAAACCCTAACGAAGGTTCAGGGGTTTGCACGGGTTGACTGTTGCTTTGACTTGCCATGGTGGAGAGCCTAAGTAACGTGCTTGTATATCCGCATCTTGGGTAACAGCAGTTCGTGTAGTACCGCCTGAGACTAAGTTTAGGTAACCATATCCGAGTAATAGGATGGGGACATTCCCTGAGGAGCTCAATAACATTCATCGTGCCAAAGTCCTGCAGGCTGATTAATTTCTGGCACGAGTGATAAGGTTTGAGTGGTACTACTCAGGAATTATAAGATATTAATTAATTATAGTTAGAGCTTGTCAGAGGCTCCGATTAATTAATGGATGTCCGGTAACCTTAAATATGGGGATTCTCAATTAATGCAGCCCGTTCTCATAACGTGGTAATAAAGGGGTAGGTCAGTATTAATTCTGTGCTGAAAAAGAATTAATATTAATTAATTAATTGTGTTCTGGGTTGTGGACATGGGAATTAATTAATTTATAGGCCCACTTTATTATTTGCATTAGGTCCCAGGTCTGGCCCAATAAGTGTGCTGAATTGAGCCCAAGAGCCCACTAGGGTTTTACAACCCTAGGTCTATAAATAGACCTCTCACTCTTTGAAACCCTAGCCACTTCATAACACAATTTGAAAAACCCTAGATCTAGAGAGTGAGATAGGGGGGACCGATTTCAGAGAAAGAAAGGAGGAGAATTTTCGAATTCTGGTCCTGCTCAAGCCACAGATCTACGGAGTCCTCACCAGTAGTAGATCTAATCAGCACCGGGACACAGATCTAAAGATCTAATCTGGAGAACAACAGATCTCTTCTTCCCTTTTCTTTATTTTCATTTTTCTCTAGAAATTAGTATTCTAATTTTTGTTTCCGCAGAGAAATCGAATTGCGTGGTTGAATTGAAGTTTGGAATTCAAACGCAAAAGATCGGTACAGAGACGACGGAATTACGGTAATCTCTCAAACCACAATTATGCATTAAATTCATAAGAGCATGCTAGGTTTTTATGAATTTGAATTATGTGCAATATCCATAAATCGATCCGGTTCAAATTAGTTTTTGGTGATTCGGTTCAGGTTTAAAAACCCTACAATCATACAAACAACATCAGCTTACACCTACTTTCGAACATATCAGGTTCCTTTGTCAGCACATACGCTGGACAAACCCAAACCCTCATTCTAGTCAAACTTAGCTTTCGCCCATACCAGAGTTCCAGAGGTGTTTTAGGAACTGATTTAGAAGGTACCAAGTTAAGAAAATAGGTCGTTGTCTCCAAGGCATATTCCCAAAACAAAATTTGCAAGCTTGCATAACTTATCATGGACCCAACCATTTCCAAAAGAGTCCTATTTCTTATTTCTGCTACACCGTTCTTTTGAGGGGTTTCCTGGTGCAGTCTATTGGGATGTAATCCTGTTATCTGACAAGTACTACAAGAACTCGTTACTCAGGTATTCCCCACCACGATCCGATCGTAATTTCTTGATAGTCTTTCCTAGCTTCTTCTCTACTTCCGTCCTGAACTCTTTTAATTTCTCAAAACATTCAGACTTGTAGCGAAGCAAATATACATATCCAAACCTTGATTAATCATCTATGAATGTGACAAAATACTCGTAACCTCCCTGAGCTTGCGTAGTTATTGGTCCATATAAGTCAGAGTGGATCAACTCTAACACCTCCTCTGTTCGAGACTGATTTGCCTTAAAAGGCCTGGTCATCATCTTTCCCTATATACAGGATTCACAGACTTGATGCGGCACCACTTGGAAATATTCCAAGAGCCCATCATTCGCTAGTCTCTTGATCCTCTTTAGATTGATGTGACCTAGTCTCAAGTGCTAGAGATATGTTTGATCCTCATCGGAAGAAAACTTTCTCTTTAGATGATTATTATTATTGGATGAGTTTGCAACATCCACAGAAGATTTATGGATACAATTAATGATATAGAGAGAGTCAATCAGTTTACCATGACAGATAACACCATTATTCCCAATGATAGAAATTCCACTATCAAATATAACTTAAAATCCATCACTAAATAACATGGAAACTGAAATTAAGTTCCGCTGAAACACTGGCACATATAAAACATCTCTCAAAATCAAAACACTGTTTTCAAAGCATAAAGTAAAATCTCCAAAGACTCGCTCTCCACTGCCCATTGAGATGGTAATCTCATTATGCTTCAGCTGCCTTGTCGGCATGAACCCCTGTAAAGTATAACAAACATGGTCAGTAGCTCCAGTATCCACTACCCATGAATAGGTAGAAACTGATACTAAACATGTTTTCGTTATAAATGTACATGACGTACCTTGTCTACCCATGCTAGGCACTAGACAAATTACTTCTTCACTTTGTTTGCGTTAGCATGGCCTAGTGATGACTTCTTCCTCATCTTCTTCATCTAACCTTTTAAGCATTTCTTTTGCTTCAGCAACTGCCTTGTCAAGATCTAACAAAGTTGGAGCAAACTCGAATACCATGATGTCATATTCTTCTTGCATCGGTGCCCTGAGTAACTCAACAAGAGAAAACTCACGCCTACCAGCAACATACTTGATGAAATCATCGAAAGTATCAGAGAGAGAGAGTTCAGGACAATGTTTATTTCCACCCGACTATTAATTCGTCTACCTCTCTTTTTATACTTTCTCATGATTCTCATCATACTGATGAAATGCAGAACCAATGAACTGCCCTCAATCATCTTCTTCGAAACAAGGTCCTTCACAAGATCATAATTGATAGTTCATCTCACCTTCCCATATATTTTCACAAGGTCCCTATAGATATCAACAACAGTTTGGAATTTCCTGTATTTGAGCCTTAATTCTCTAAACATATTGTTCATGATGAAAAAGTAAGCAAAATCATTAGAAGCTTTCCATCGGTCAGAAAATTGTCCCTCATAACCAGAACCTTTCCAAAATCGAGGAGATAGTGGGTCCATGTAAAGTACATAGCCATGTTTTGCAGAACAGAGTATGTTCATGA
>JAPKLW010000106.1:731280-774890 GCA_026898455.1 Plectranthus barbatus | reverse complement strand
ATTGATCAATTGATGATTGTTTGTTTAATTCAATGTTTGTCATATATTGTTAGAATAGGTTTAAATTGAATGCTTAGATTGTTAGAAACTACTCAACGATTGAATCATGCCTAGCTATAGGACTTTGCTATAGTATCTCGGTATTCTAGCGGGCGAAGCGGGGATGGACCTGGATTTGACAAATATTATTCTTGTGTAGTTAGAGGTTTAATTTGATTGAACTTTTAGCCGCATCAAACAACACGCGAGAACTTGGCTCGACGGGTCACCACCGGCAAACCGCCGCCACTGGCAACCCACAACCGCTGTGAGGCCTGCTCGAATTGCGCAGCAACCGCACACATGTCCGCACGGGTTGCAGTCCGTGTTTTCGCCGCCCGCGACCTTCGTCCCATTCGTCAGTCGCCGCCTCGGCCAGCACCGGTATCGCCCACACCGGACACCTTTTTCTTTTCATCATCGACCGCCTTTAGCTCCCCGGAGAATGCGTAGGTCCGCGGTGGAGACGCGCGCCCCAGCTGCAACCGCAAACCCTAGGTTTTGGCCCAACTGCAGCCGCACCATCACCTCCACCGACCACCCCCTGCCGCCGCTTCCGCCGTCTTGAGCCGAACGCCACACCACTGCCCCGGCGACGTCGTTTCAAGGAGGGCACGTCGTCGGCATGCGCGTGCAGTGTTGCGCAGGGTGCCACGCGCGCAGATAGAACCTAGGGTTTTATCGTACTGTGCCGCCCCTTGCGCTATGACTGCCACTGCTTGTCGTCCCAGCCGTGCCCCCGTCCCTCACGCCATCGTCCTAAAGCCCCACACGTCTGCCTCGGCCGGTAGTGGGCCGCACCGACTGCTGCCATATGCGCACTGCTACAAAACCTTGGGTTTCACAGTGGCCGGGCCGCCGTCGTGGCTATCATGCGCCCGTTCACCATCATGTTGTCGTGCTGCCCGCAGTTTCATGACTGTCGTGCATGGCCACCTGCCGTGCCGGTGCTGTCGTGCATCACCATTGTGCGGTCCTTCGTTCTTTGTGTTCTTCGCGTTCTTCATTTTGTTTAACAAATTTAATTGAAATTTTGAAAATTACAAGGAAAAACATCCTAGTACAATTTGGAATTTAAATCTAACCACAAATTTATATCGAGGGTGAAAAACGAATCCTTATAAAGGGGCGGATTAACCCAAGAACCACGAGGAAGAAAAATACATAAAATCCAAAAACAATTTATGCATAATAATTCAATAATAATAATCATGCATAATCATAGGCAATATTATTTTTCCGATAGAGCCAATTAATTCAACCTGCCTCTTATACCAATTGAAGGGATTTGTGAATTGAATCACTTAATCCATAAGCCCGGATCGTTAATTGGAATATCAACATAAATTGCTATGCCTATGATTAATCCTAGCATGCTTCTATTGATTATGCATAAGAGGGTTTATACGGAATACCTGGATTATAGAACTAAAGAACGTGATGCGCAGAGATTTGATCATTTGATCCTCTTTCCCGCACAACAAGATTTATTCCTATCAGATTAAGGAATTAAATCTATGAAATTAATTTCAAAAATTAAGAGGAGAGAAAAGTAGAAAACAATCCTCCAGGTCTGATCTTCTGATCTGTATCCCAACTCCAATCCAAATATCTGGTGAAGATTCCCTTCGGATTCCTTGCCGATTGAGAAACTGAATTTTCCTCCTCGTTTTCTCAGATCTAAGTCGATCTTCATAGCTCCCAAAACTTGGTTTGCTGTGTTGCAACTTATGATTTTGTAGTGTGTTGAGATCTGAGAAACTGAAGCTTATTTATAGAAAATTCTGGACTCCTATTGGGCCTAAGTTTTCATGGGCCTGACTAGGGACCAGAACGCAAATACCAAATAAGGCCTATCAATTAATTAATTCTCATATTCAACCTAGAATATAATTAAATAATTAATATTGATTCATTCCACCAGAGAATCAATATTGTCCTACCTATTTGCTACCATGTTGTGAGGAACGGGTTGCATAGGCTCGGTATTTCCCCACATTTAAGGTTACAAACATTCGTTAATTAATTTAGGCTCTGACAAGCCATTTAATTAATTAACATCTTATATTCCTGAGTCAATTCACTTAAACATTTTCACTTATGCTTGAACTTTATCAGCCTACGGGACTTTAGCATAACGAACCTTTTGAGCTGCTCAGAGAATGTCACCATCCTATATTGGATGTGGTTACCTAGTTCCGGTACCAGACAGTCATACACAAATTTCTATTACCCAAGATACAGATATACATGTTCAATTAGAGCCTTTCACTGCATCTCAAAGTAACACACAATTTGTGTATACTTCTATACCTGCATTTAGGTTTAGGATCTCATCAAGCCATCAAGATCCAGATTCCTTTAATATTAGATAAAGGAATCGATCTTAACTTAGATCATTATCAATGCATACCCCCACACCAGCCTACCAAGCAATCCAAGATAAGATGTTTATTACCGCGTATGATGCAGTCTATATCGATAGTCTATCCTGGGACTGTCTCAGCTGTAACAACCATTTATATCTCTCTAGGTCAACCGATCCATACGATCTTTTGTGATCTACTGCACACCGTATGATCTCCCAATCGACAAGATAAGAGGATAGAAGCATTTGCGACACATGTTTGTTAATTCAGACAGGAGATGATCGTACAACATTTATGATTCCCAGTATATTAACCAATCAACCATGTATATAATATACCAATCATAATGCTTTCAGTATATAAATCCATCAATCTTGGCATCTGTGTCGATTAATTTCGAGTGCATCGATCGAAATAAATGCATCTCTAGTGATATTTTCCTCTTCTTCTCCCCCAAACTCAACATCGGGCCTCCTCAGACCTTCGTACCTTGTGTCAAACCCTAGGGAGTAACATGTTTCTTGGTCGTCCATGGGTGCATGAAAATTGGGTTGTTCCCTCCACTTGGCACCAATTCTGAAGTATTGTTAGAATAGAGTAGTAAAGAAGGTGGTGGGTGATAACAACTCGTTCTTGGAATCAGAATCACATTTCCAAGATGTGAAATACTATTTGACACGTAGGAAGGTTATCCAAATAAACAAAGGTGCAAAGATTGACAAGGGAAAAGCTCCACTCATGGAGAATGAGTCGATGAAAGATTTGACGTTCCTTTAACAAAGATCAAAGTTGGTAAGCCTGTGCTGCAACCATTGGATGGATTCATTCGACCCATTCACAGTGCAATAACTGAGCATGGAGAACTTTCTGAGAAAATAATTGCAAAGAATTATGGCTCAAAGGCATTCTCACTTTTAGTTAAGGCAGGTTACGGCTCCAAGTCAGAAAACTGCCATCTAAGAATAACGGACCAACTAGCTAAAAGAGTCAATATCAATGAAAAGCCTCTAAATTCTGATGCCAGCCACGAGAAATGATTAGGATTTGCCCCGCAAGCTCCAGTTCGTATTTTGATTAGAAGGGCTGCTATATCACTGAGAAAGGAAGGTCTTCTACAAATGATGCAATCGATGGTAGAAAGAAAAATCAACCACGACCATTCGAAAGACTGGGATAGCCTAAGGATGAAAAGAGAAGCGATTATAAACTAACCATGACCAAGGCAAATACAATGAGAATTCACAATTTACAAAGCTAAGGAGTTTGATTCCCTCCCGCATGAAGAGGCAAACCACGCTAACCATTTCTTGTGGAAGAGAATTGAAAGCTGCAAGGCTAACTATTATTCTTACAAGAGTCTCAGAGAATGAGGATAATAAAGAAAGTGTTGCATCATCAGATGATCCACCCATAGGAGAAAAAGAGGTTTCTTCATTTCATATAACCCTAAATGAAGATAGTACGATTGAGGAAGAAGATGCCCCTCCGCAGTTTAAAGAAGGTGTTAAAGGGACTATTGACGAGTTGAGAGAAATTTACTTCAGAGTGTTGATGACCCAAGGCCAACTTACATTAGTGCATTGTTAACTTCTAATGAGGAGAAGTCCTATGTAGAGTTACTAAAAGAATTTAAGGACATATTTTCTTGGTCATACAAAGAGATGCCAGGGCTCGACCCCAAAATAGTTGTTCACCGCCTGTCAGTCAAAAGAGGTGTGCAGGTCATTAAACAAGCACAACGACAATTTTGGTATGAATTAATTCCTTTGATTGAGGCCAAGGCGAACAAGCTTATTGAATTTGGATTCATAAGGGAAGCCAAATACCCGACATGGATCTCAAGCATTGTCCCAGTAAGAAAGAAAAATGGGGAAATCAGAGTATGCATTAATTTCAAAGATCTTAACGAGGCATGCCCGAAGGGCAATTTTTTGTTGCCGATAACAAAATTGATGATTGATGCTACTATCGGCCACGAGGCACTGTCTTTCATGGATGGCTCTTCTGGTTATAACCAAATTCTCATGTCGCCAGAAGATGAAGAAATGACAGCATTTCATGCTCCCAAAGGTAAAGGTATATAATTTTTATAAGGTGATACCTTTTGGATCGAAAAATGTTAGTGCAACGTAGATAAGAGATATGCAGAAGATATTTGACGACATACTCCATAAACATATTAAATGTTACAATGATGATGTCGTGGTCAAGTCACGAAGGCGCGAAGATCACTTAGAAGATTTGAGGATGATCTTTTAGCGACTTAGGAAATATCAACTGAACATGAATCCTTTGAAATGTGCACTTGGAGTAAAGTCCAGAAAGTTCCTCGGATTAATTGTTCGTCATGGAGGGATTGAAATTGAGCAAGCAAAGATTGATGTAATCTTGAAGATGCCTGAACCTCGTAGCATTCATGAGCTGAAAAGTCTACAAGGAAAGTCACCCTACTTGCACAGGTTTATTTCAAAATTGTGAGGCCGTTGTCAGTCTTTTAGTAGGATCATAAAAAAAGGATTTCCATTTGAATGGGATGAAGCTTGTAAGAATGCCTTTGAAAACATAAAAACTTACCTGATCCCATTTTGATTGTGCTTATTACTGGACGTTCGTTGATATTGTACATTGTCGCACAAGAGCACTCATTGGTGGCATTGCCTGCCCAAGAGAATGAAGAAAAGATTGAGTCCAAGCTCTCAATCACACCCTTGAAGATAGCATAACATATTTTGTGTCCAAGCTCTAAAATATGGTATTTGAACTTCTGGAGACAACACTGGGTCCCTGGTCCCATTATGTTATTGCTGGTACTCTCTGTGCTGGTAAATAGAGGGGCAACCGACTGGCAGATATACTCATGATTTACCAAGGGTAAAACTAGTAAACTAATCATCCAGTACTAGGCCAACGGTCAACCAACAAGTTCGGATGACAAGGATGGGAGTTACAAAGATCTACCTTCACACACCACATTTATTGTGATGCAACCTAAATGAGAATGTGCCATGACATCGAAAGCTTCACGAAGTTAGAAGTGTAACATAGGCCGAAGATATCAAATCTCCAGAATATTCGGTCTGTGCATTGATGCACATGAAATTTCTATATAAGGTGCCCTATCTTTTCTCAAAAGACTCACTAAGCACCTTGAAAATTCTCTAAGACATTTATCCTTCAAATGTTTGTCTTCTCTCTACTATGATTCCTTCCTTGTCAACCATGGCGAATCCATCCTATGAGAATGATGAGAAGTGTCCGGAGGAGATCAACATCCCACCTATCTCCCATAGATTATAAATCAGTGAAAGCAATGTGTGTGGTGAGGCACCAGTTATCTTCGAAGATAGAGAGAACAAGAAATTATTCTTCATTACCCGACTTTGGATATGGGGCTATCCAAATTCACCTCGACAAGTCTTCTAACTTGTATGGGTTGGGGAGGCAAGTCAACCAGTCATTTGGTTGGCAAACTAGGGCGGTGTATCGTATCCTCTGAATCTCATGGAGCGATACACTGATCTTTCTTGCTGCCTCCCCCTAGTAGTCTCTATCTCCTTCAGCATAGCTTCCACACCTCCATTAGACTCCTGGAATTGGAGTCATGTGAAGGAAGTGCTGAAGGAAGAGGCCATGAAGAAGATGGCAAAGATGGTGCTGAGAAGATGGAGCATAGAATGGAGTTTATAAAGCCTGCAAACCAGGAGTAGTATAGTTTAAATTACCATATTTTTCTTTCTTTTTGTCAATTGTATCCTTCCATTGTATTTGTACACATATCAATATAAATGGAAAACTGGCTTAAAGATTGAAGACAATAGCTCTTTGTCTTTTTCTATGCTCATCATATATCGTCTATCTGCTTATTTTTACACACTTTATGTAAACAACATTTGTTTCGCCCCTTTTTTTTTAATCGAGCAATATCTCTCCCACTTAGGGGAAGATCGTTAGGCAGGCTATGCAAAATACTTTTTTTTAGTATAGATTAGAATGATAAACTTGTAAACTCGAAAACTTGTGCTATATTTGCCAGCGTATAGTGGGTTTGACTACATCAAAAAAGGGGAGATTGTTAAGAATTTTTGTTAGAAGTCCCTTCCTTATATGATGTTTTGATGAGTCAACCATACCCACTAGATTAGTGTGTCTCTAGCTAGATTAGATCAAACTTGTAATGTAATGTATAGGAATTATCGAGTTGTAATATAAGCTGATCAGAAGCTTTAGGAGATTTGCTGGAGAATTTTGACCCGCAAAGAAGCTTGTTTGGAGATTGCTGGCTAAATTGCCTTTACCAGCGAAGCGTCTTTGGAGGAAGTTGGCAGACACGTCTTCACCAACTAGTAATCCACCAGCAAGGAGCTTACCAGCAAGTGTCACCAGCAAGACGCTTCCCAACCAGCAAGAAGACACGCGCAACCCAGGATAAGTGAAAACATTACAAGACCAGATTTTAAGAAAGAATATCTTAAATTATGTGATCCTTAAAACTTGTTTGTCCATGGATTCGACCAACAAACATTCCTTAGACTGGCAAAAAGTTGTTCTAACCAAAGTAGCAAACGTCCATATACTCTTACAGAAGGGACATTGCAAGTCAAAAAAAGGGAGACCTCGATGGGACGCATTGTTTTTGTCTCACAACGGCTCCAAATGTCTACGAATTCAAACCTTCAAAGGAGTGCCTATAAATAGAGGACATCATCTTAGAAGAGAAGGTTACTAATTCAATCGATCCAAATTGAGCACAAATTATTCAAAATCCGATAACCTTTGCCATTCTCGAAAGCTGCATACTCTCAGCATCCTAAAGCTTTCAGGTTGTCCTAACAACTTTCCATGTTCCTTTTTGAACATGAGATTATGTGCGTCTAGCAAAAGCTACTTTTGTTTTCTTACTTTCTGAGTAGAAAATATCTTGGAGTTGTCACTTATCTGGTGGCAATTATAACGGGTGTATACCCAAAACTAACATTCTCGAGAGGAACTCAAACTCTCACGTCCAATTTGAAGGACAAGTGGTGTGCCCAAGCTTCATGGCCGAAGAGGCTCATGATTGCAAAGGACTTAGTGTTGGGAAATTTGGCTAAGTTTCCTTTCCCCAGTAGCTACCTGTTTAGATTCTAGTTTTGGTGGATCAAATCCTAAGTCCTACCAGCGTCAGTTTATCTCTAGAATAGCTCTAATGTAAAGTCATGTTTAGGTCTTTTGTGTTGTAAGTCGCAGCTGATCAAGACTCATGCTGGCTACTGTTCACCAGCATGAGATGTACTTACCAGTTGAGAGAAGTCTCACCAGCAAGCGACTGACACTGTTCATCAGCATGAGAAAGAGCTCACGACTGGCTACTGTTCACCAGTTGGGAAGGTTTTCATCAGCAGGCGGCTGACAAACCTTACCAGCAGAATACGTGTTCTCACTGACACTATTCACCAGCAGTGAAGTCACCAGTCATGGGAGATTCCAAGAGTTAACATCCAGACAAATTGGTAGACTTAGATTGTGCCAGCGCAAGTCACCAGCAGAGACTGCCAGCACAGGATCACCAGAATGATCTACCAGTCGGATGTTACCAGCAGAATTCAAGATTCGCTCTCCCAGAGTCTTAGAGACAAAAAGAAGATTCGTCTGAGGAATAAACTGACAAAGTATGACTTTAAGGGAGGATACCTTAAAGTCTATCAGTTCAAGACACCAGTTCCGATTCCTCGTACTGACGAATAGTGCCGTTCTGACATAAAGAGACCAATGTCAGATAAAGTGGACAAAAGCATGGCGCTTTCCGGAAATTCCTACCTGCCGCCGTCTGAAGGACATGCGAGGACAGAGACCTTTTCTGGATGTGTCCAAACGGCTAGAAGATTTGAATGGGATCCCGCGTCTATAAATACCTGGGATCCATCAACATTCAATACTCTTCACCTACCGAAAGACTGCAAATTTATTACGCTCAAGCAAGTAGAAGCGCATACAACTTTCGAGGCCTTTCTAAAGGCTATCCGTGTGTTGATTTATCAAACACGAGACTTCAAGCTTCCAGCTTGTAAGTTACTGATCTCTTTGGTGTTCTTTCTCTTCCGAGGAAGTTCACAGCAGCTCTTGTGCCAGCCAGCACTTGAGTTATCACGGGCAGTTTGCCGTATTGAGAAGATACGTTCTTGGGAGAACTAAACACCCAGTGAAGCTGTGGAGGTTGAAGTGACGTGCTCGCACTCCACCAGCTGATCAGAGTTGAAGAAGGAAACAAGGCCGGGAGCGGTTGATCTAGTGAACTGATGGACGAGGCATTCACCAGCTAGAGATAGATCGTAGGACGCTTGTACCCGATTACTCTTAGTGAAATTTCCAGTGCTACGACTGGAGAGTGGACGTAGATCGATTGATCGAACCACTATAAATCCTTTGTCTTTTATCAGTTTTCTGCATTTCATACTGATTTAAAACCCAGCACCCAAGTGCTGGTGTATATCTGAAAACTGATATAACTGTGCAAACAAGGCCTAAAAATATTCTAAGTCTTGAGCTACCAACTGACGAGCCAGTCGCCAGTCAGCTGAGTACGCATAGTGCAAGTTGACTTACCAGCTGACAAGGTCCCAGTTAGCTGTGTAATCAGCAGAGTGCAAGAAACGATTAACCACATTTTCCGCTGCTAAGTTATACTCTGAAAAACCGGGACCAACACTTAGTGAATGCGCTAGTGGACTGGTGGATGGGGGCATTCATCTGCTAGCAATAGATCGTTGACATCTTTGTAATCTCCAGCTTAGTAATTTCCAGACTGCCCATGTGAAAAGAGGATGTAGGATATTTTGGTTTGAACCTCTATAAATCATTTGTGTTATTTACTATTTTATTTAATTTATGCATTGAATTAAAAACCCAACACCTCAAGTGTTGGAGTATATGACTGAATTTGAACGAAATAATATTTCGCTCGTTGAATTCCAAATTTTTTAACCCAACCTGGTGCCAGAATCACCAGTTCGGAGGGCTGAACCTTGAAAGACTTTCGCAACACTTTGCTTAACTCTAATTTTGGGACCAACATTATATATTGGGCTCCAATATAGGACTGCAGATCAGCTGAACCTCAACATCTGTCGCCAACAATGATCTAACAATTTTGTCACTTCGAGTTTGGGATGTATAATATAGATTATACTCACCGTGAATATTTTTTGCATAAAAAAATCAGTTGAATGTTGCTTCTTTATCCATGTTAGGAAAGATTGGGCCTTGGTATGTAAACCTATAGTTGTTGTCCACCAAAATAGTTCCACGATTCATCGTCGAATTGAACATTGTAATGAACAAATACAAAGCACCAGTTTTGCATTTTGGCAAACATACTATCTAATATTGAAAAGCTGAAATGAAGAGTGAATATTAAGAAGATGGAAAAGAGGAGAAAGGAAGATCGCAATTGTGTTATTTCAAAAGTGTATTTCACTTATCATTTTCAGGAAGTAAATTGATTCCAATCAGGTTAGTACCCTTACTCGTTTCCTACCAGCCTATATCAACCCGATTTCCAACCCATGTTCTCTACCATGTGCTCGATTCAGGTTGGTACCCTACGAAAATTGGGTATCGATTGGATTTCCGACCCGGCTCCCAATCAGCACTTTAAGTTTTTTATTATTTTTAGAAACTTTATATTACAAATCTAAGTAAAAGTATTTAAATATTTATTTTAAGTAATATTTTATAAATCTCACATTAATTATTGGATCGATTTAATGGTTAAACAAATAAAATGCCAGAAATGATATTTTAAGAGTATTTCTTGACTGAGTTTAAAAGAGAAGCATTTTTATGATGTTTATTTTAAAAGGGCATTTTAATAAAAAAAATTTACGTTAGATTGATTATATGAATTACTTTCTATAATTTTCTTTTATTATTATAATTCATCAATCTTGATATAGATCGAGCGCATCTCTATTAGACTATTAAATAATAATTAACTCTCATTATACTTTTATCAAGTGACAAGTTATTATAATTAATTGTATTTTATTTATAATCACATAAAAATTGTAGAACCAGTGAAATATAAAGCAAGCAACATAAAAACGCATAAAATTGAGTGGAATATCGTAATAAAGAATATCTCATTGGAGGAAACTTATGCGGTAAATTACATTAGATTGTACAATATCTACAATTTCCTGTTAATTTTTTGGGCTTTAAATCAATTTCCATTAAATTCCGAATCTTAACAGCTGAAATGATATCTCGCTTCCAATTCTAACAATGATTTAAGATAAACTATTAAATTAGAAATAGAATTGGTCTCCGTAAAAACGGTTTCACCATTTTTTTATTGTGAGATGGACCTTAATACATCATTTTAATAAGTTAATACATCATTTCACTTTTAAAAATTACATTATTTGCAACAAAGAAATATGTCATTTGCAATAAAGAAACACATCATTTTATTAAATTCGTCTCACAATAAAAATGGTGAGACATTATTTGCAATTAAAAAACACATCATTTCATTAAATTCGTCTCACAATGAAAATGATGAGACCGTTTCATCTAAGAATTTGCCTTAAAAATAATATTTTGATATTAGATCCCAAAATTTATATTTTTGAAAAACTTTATGTATAGAATATTTACAAAAATAACATCTAAAAATATTTAAGATTTCATCATTTATCAGCACAGCTCATCAAATGCTGTCATTGTTGAATTGTGTTAGAAGTTTGAGTAATTCAGCGTTTTGGAAATTGGGTTGATAGCACTAGCACTAGATTTTGATGATTCGAAAAAGTAAAAGATTAATATTTAATAGTTGTTGGCGGTGGAATTTAATTCAAGTTACGAAAATTTTATATTATATATATATATATATATAGGAAGCGGATTCAGTGAGAAAACTCTTAACGTGAGAAAGTGAGAAAGATGCTTGATTGCATTCACGATATTGCTTGATTGTATTCAGGTCGTTGCTTGATTGCATGTTGCTTGAATTTGTTTTAGTTGTTGCTTGATTATTTTGTTGCTTGATTGCATTTTAGTTGTTGCTTGATTCAATATCAACCATTGATTTTTTTAGATCTGATGGACATGATTCATTCTTTTTTCTCACATGAGGATTTTTTTTTACATGATCCCTCCTATATATATATATATATATATAGAGGTTAGATCATATGATAATAGATGTTAATGTAAGAAATGAGAATAAATCTCAGCTTTTGATTTCACAAGATCTGCAGTCATGCTTTAATAATTTCCGTTTTCATTTTATCCTCCGCGAACTTCATTATTACATATTTAAGGGTATCATTGTCATTTACCTGATGGTATCTCCCTCAAATCATTTTCATTTTCATTTTATCCTCCGCGAACTTCATTATTACATATTTGGATCTGTAATTCCTTTTCATTTTTATTTTTCACAAGATTTCGATTGTCTTGTTGAGTCATCCAATACTCTAAAATTAAATTAAATTTTATTATTATTTAATTGAATTTTATAATTTAATGAAGTTTTAAATAGATAAAATAAACTTAACATATTCTTCTGAAAAATTAATTTTATTTTTATTTAATTTGATTTTTCTCATTTAATAAAGTATAGAGGAGATAAAATTAAGAGAAATGTTTCTAAAAATTTAATTTTTTTCTTTTAATGATGTATATAGGAGATAAAATAAAGAGAACTGAAATACTTTTTCCGAAAAATTGATTTTATTTTTATTTAATTTATTTTTTTCCATTTAATGACTTATAGAGGAGATAAAATGAAGAGAACTGTTTCTAAAAATTAAATTTTTTTATTTAATGATGTATATAGGAAATAAAATGAAGAGAATTGAAATCATTTTTTTCCGAAAAATTGATTTTATTTTTATTTAATTTATTTTATAATGAGCACCAATTGAGATAAAATGAAGAATAAATAAAATATAATGAAGTACTGCTAAAATAAAATGCATGTCACATATAACATCAAAATTCACATCGAATTTATTTTATAATGAATCACAATTGAGATAAAATGAAGAATAACTAAGATATAATGAAGAACTGCTAAGATAAAATGCATGTCACGTGTAACATCAAAATTCGAATCGAATTTATTTTATAATGATTCACAATTGAGATAAAATGAAGTATAAGTAGGATAAAATGAAGTATATAATACATAAAATGAACAAAACACAACTCTTGCGCCCTGCACGTTCGTAATGACTATGTTGCCCTTAAATGAAGTAAAATGAGGATATTATGCCGCGTTTTTTGTTAAAGCTCTTATGTAATCTGGATCGTTGATGTTGGCAAATCTATGGACGAGATTTATTCTCATTTCTCATGATAAGGGTTATTCTCACCAGATCAGCCCCCTATATATATATATATATATATATATATATATATATATATATATTAAAGTAAGGTCTAGTAGGTTTGAGTTGAATTAATTGTTCATTAATTAATTGTTAATTACTTAAATAATTAGTAAAACATTCTATGATTATAAATAGTAATTATACACTTTTTTATTTACATTAATATTTATGATTTAATATATAATTGAAATTTATAATTAATATATGGCAAGTTTATATATTAGTGAATATTAAATTAAAGATAGATAATATCTCAATAAATATGAATTAGTAGATTATATTTATTAGTTAAAAAAATAATCGTGTACAAATTATTTACTTTTCTCTTTCAATAAAATATTTTGCTTTATTATTTAAGAATAAATTATATTCCAATACATAATTATAATTTTGTTTTTGTAAATGATATTTATTTTATTATAAGTCTTTAATTATTTATTGAATGGTTATCAATTCAAAATTAAATTATGATATACATGTAAAAAAATGAATTATGATTGAGTTTAGAATAAATGTTGATACTAATCGTCAATTTCAATTATTTATTTAACAAAATTCTATTTTAACTAATCTAATATATTTGGTACGATTATGTATTAATTTATCAAAATATTTTTTTCTCTTTAATTATTTTCAATTAAATTGTATCAAATAAATAAGGATATTATATTTAATAATTAAGGAAATAATTTTCGTGTAGAAAATTTTAAAAAAATATTGAATCGTTTATTAAAAAAATTTGCTTTGAAATAAATCTAAATTACGGCAATTTATTGTAGTCAAGTAATGAATAATTACCATCAATTTTTTTATTTTAAAATTTAAATAATAGATAAATATTATTAAAGTATGTGAATAAAAATCAAAATATCATTCAAATGGTAACAAACAATTTGATAGATTAAAATTAAAAAATAATACTGTAAAAAAAGAGAGCAAAGCATGTAGATAAAAGATTTTGTATTCCTTGAAATAAAAGTGCATGCTTTTATTTTATTTTGAAAAATATGAAAATTGGATCCGATTTCGTATTATTCCTTTTGATATGAAAATTTTCAAATAAATACAAGAAAATAAATAGCTAATACGTAGTGTTATTCTTATTTCTTCAAATCTCAATAATTCATATTTGATGGATCAAGTATATTTCATTTATTAATATAGATTATATTTAAATATATATAGATTATCGTACATCATTTTTTCATAGAAAAGTGAGCATATAAAAGGTTTTTCATTATTAAGAATTAAGTTAGTTATACTGAATGATATAACTAAACAAACAAATTAAAATATTAATACTCAGTTTTTACTTAATTTTCAATAAAAAAATATAACCTCTTAAAATATTGATCAGATTATTAGTTTCTAATCATGGCTAAAATAATTAAATTTTAGATCATTTGTCATTATATTAACAAATTAATAAAAATATGGGTATCAATATAATAACACTTATTCACAGGGGAGGAGACATCATATGGTTAGGGGGCCAGCGCCCACGAGCTAAAGACATTTTTTTTAGTTATATTATTTAAAAAAATTATAAGACACAATCCATGAGATGTAATCAAGTCTCTATGATCCTTTGAATATGCATCCATCCTTTTTTTTTATATATGCTATATAAATAAAGGATCATTTTATATTGTATTTCAAATTATTATACGTAGAAATAAATAGTTAATACATTTTTAAAATTTATATTATTTTGGTTTAAATAAAATATTAAATGAATATTATTTTAATATAAATAATTAATGTTCCCACGTATTGCGTGGGAAGCAATACTAGTATGATAAAATTTACACCCTTACATTATGCAAAGGTAAACATTCTTAATATATAGGAACATTAGTCTAGCCTAGAATTCATGAATTGATCCAATAATTAAAACTAAATATCGGGTTTGAGAAAAAAAAATAACTAAAAAGAATCAGATAAAACGGTCAAAGGCTAAATGTGTTAGCCCCATAGAGATTGCCTTATTTTTAAAAAAAAATATCTTTGATTTTTTTTTCTTATATAATAGAATTAGATTATTATAAATTTCTCAAAATATATATACGATCTATTTCAGACATAATAATATATTTTTAATTGGATGAAAGTAATTAAATAAGTTTTTAACACAAATGATATATATGAACCTATATTTTACTATCAAATATAATATTTATGATATATAAATTAAAATTCAATTTAAGAATTGGTCACATTCTAGAATATTGAATACTATTTAAAATATATTAAAGTCTTAGAGTTAGATTCGCGAATTTATAAGAACTTTTAATAAAATAATCAAAACCTTAAATAGTCAAATTTGTTATCCCAGAATCTTAAATAGTCATTTTAATATTTACATTCTAAGGTTGTCCATGTTTACTATACTAACCCACTTTTTAAAAAATCTATATATCTCTAGTAAATTGGTAAAAAATATATGATTATAATTTAAATATTACATTTCAGTAAAATTTTATTAATCGTAAGTGAATAAAGTTAAATTACACAAAATTTAAAAAAGAAAAGAAAATCGCCAATCATTATAAAAAAATGTTAATTTTTTTTAATTCATTGATTTTTATTAGTCGCATATGAAATAATTCAAACCTTAAAAAATTAGAAAGCATTCGTCATTTGTTTGATCGCATACCACATTTTTTTTATTTACTCTTTGTTTTTTTTATTTGATTGAATATTATGCATGTTGAGCAGGTAACTTTATGTTTGTGTTGAGGAGCGGAGCAGCTTGGTTCAGCAGGCAGCGTAGCTCAGCAACCGTAATTCAGCAATCTTAATTCAGACAGCTTGACTTAGCAATCTTGGTTCAGCATAGAAGAATCGCATTTTTGATTTGGTTGTTAAAATCTGAGTGACACGTGTATATCTATAATTGGGTGAAAGACAGACGAGATTGTTACTCTGTTATGTTTACTCGTTGTCTTCGTTATTAAGGGTGAGAGAGATGTGATATTCAATTAAGTCAGTTTCAGAATCGGAAGAGAGAGAAAGCTGGTTTTTCAGAGAGCAGCTTGAGAGAGAACAACCCACTTCGTCATCTTCGTTTTTTTTAGAGAGTTTTTTTCAGTTTTCAGAAGATCGAATTCTTCAAGAATTCGTGAGATTTGTTTCTGTTTTCTTTCCATCTTTGTACTCGTTCAAACAATTAATAGAAGTGTGTGTGACTCTCCCGTAGACGTAGCCAATTTTGGTGAGCCACGTATATCTTGGTGTCTTGTGGTTTTTTGTTTCAATTCTGCCATTGTTGTAGATTGAGCTCTGATTTCTTAACAATGCATAAATTGATCAATAATTCATTTGAAATTAAGTTTGGATACTCATTCTAAAATATTAATAAAATATATTGAGTCGGCCATTTCATATTGCAAATATTAATTCTTTTAATATTTCATTTAATAATTTATAAAAATAAGTTTAAAAAATATTGAATGTCCGATGAATAAGGAAAATATATTTTTTAACTGATAATTTGAGCAATCACATTTATAATGGCAAATTTGAAATTTTCTAAATCGTACAAATAAAAGGTTAATACTAAGTACTTTGGAAAGTTTACACAACTTTGGCCAATTCTTGAATATGTACATAATATTGGCTATTTAAGATTTTTACATAATTAAAATGGTTATTTTGATATATTTTCACTTAATAAAAAATCTCCGCATTTACTCTTAATAGTCTTACAATTTTTTTTTCAAATATCTTGTCGTTTTAGCATTTCATTTCATGAATGATGATTACACTTTCAAAAAGTTTTATTTTTCATTAATATTATCTCTCATTGATATTAATTTGAATCAATTAAACTCTTTTAAAGTTTCAAAATAGATACAAATAAGTTCTTCAAATTTTAATATTATTTCTTTATTGTTGATCTGAAATTTATCAAAGGTAATACTTAGCGGAAGTCTTATAGTGTTTGGTCTTAACTAACTATTTGTACATCAGTTGGTTGTTTGAAAACTAATTGGTTGTCTTGTTCTTAAGTTACTCCAAAAACTTAGTAACTCGTTGGGTTTTAAAATAAGCAAGTAGGTAAACAAACTGACAAGTAAATAACACAGGATATAGTGGTTCAGGTGTCAAAAGATCTTACGTCCACTCTTTGATCAGTTGGATCGAGAATTCACTATAACAATTTTACAAGTACAAGTTGTAACATTGAACTCTTCCAATTGCGGGAAGCTCTTATGTCCTCCGGCTTCCAAGCAGCTTCAGGCAAAGAGCTTTACCACAAATACGATGTCTCTAGGCTCTCTGGCTGACTTCATTTTCAAACTTTTTCATGAACATGTCGCTAGATTTGAGAGCTAGATAGGTTTTGAGTTTGAGTTCCTCATAGAACTTGGAATTAGGTTGAATGTAAGGGTGGCTTCTGAGAGTGAGAATAAGCATTCGGTATATTGAAGATATACTAAACTCCGACAATTTTAGGCTTTCAGACAACCTAAAGGTAGAAATGGATTTTGAGAGATTTAGTCAATGAACCAATACCACTAGAATCTTCTTTATCATCGCTTCTACATCACACTCTTTGACTTCTCTTATCAAAGAATATATATATAGTCTTCTCTTAAAATAGATTTGTTTCCTGAGGGATGATTTGATTCGCATCCTCCCATAACTTCTGCACGTTAACGTTATTATGGAAGGGTACTATCCTGATATTTTTGAATGCTAATCAAACATCTTGAATGATGCAAGGTGTTAGTTGTAGATCGGGTTAGCAGAGCTTGTCAGTTGAACTTGTAACGATGTCCATCCAACTTTTCTCAACTTCCTGTTACTATAAAACTATCTGTTGGTCCTCCTCTCAGCTTTACAACTAAGGTGTCCTTATAACCGAGATGTGTCACTTATGGACAAGGTACTTCTCACAGCTGAGTTAGTTGAAGTTGCCGACTTGGAGCTATGGTTCTCTTCTTCTCTAACCGACGAGTCAATTTTGGATCTCAGTTAAACTTTTGCATTTCTTCAGTTCATTCTTCATATCATCACGTATTTGGCTGACCGAGCCTAAACTATTACTATATTGGGAACCTATTCAATACATTCTAGATCATCTGAGCTAAGTCAGTTCCATACAAATGTAACTATAAAAAGTTTATGACATTTCATCAAAACTAATACATATTCCTAATGACTTTTCTCTTTTTATGATGTCAAAAACTTTAAGAAAAGAAGGGGATTACAATCATCAGTTGTTGAACATGAACAACTGAGATTTCCCTGAACATGTTATACCCCCTAAATGTAATCTTCCCCATAAAAGTTAAGATAATAAGTAGATATTGCTCGAATAAATAACTGGGGAAAGATAATTAATTAATGAATCCACCAACTGAACCAATCACAATTCAGTTAGAAATAATCATGTTAAACTTTTGAGACAAAAAGAGCTTATCATTCAAAGTGAAAAAGACTAATACAATATCCATTAAGAACTAATAAATTAAAATTACAGAGTACATCAGTAAATAAAAAGGAGAGTTCTCTTGTATCCTCGGGGTGAAATTCCTTCATCGTATCTTTTCAACTTAACCCATTGGTTGGGCTTTTCCTTCTTCAGTTCCTTCAGTCTCGGATAGGCGAATTATTTTTCCTTTCCCACTAAAAGACCTCTCAGTTCTTATAGAGCTTCAGTAGGATAGACTGAGAAGAGGAGATCAGTTCTCATCCTCTAGCATTGAATTAAATGAGACAACTTTGTTATAAAAATCAAGCGTCATGGATCTGGTGTGTGTGATAATTGAGTTTTATAATGAAAAGTTGGCCTTGTGGTTTGTGTGCTTAGATGTTATCGAGAGCATAACTCATTTGTGATGTCCCTACTTAGTAGAATAACATAGTCTTAGTTGATCTCCGATTATTAATTCCATTTGTCTAAGGTACTTGACATGGATTGGAATTAAAGGACTGTAATTGAAAGATGCTATCTGGTTGAGTGTTTTGTTGTAAATGTCCACATGTGTGGCTTGCAATAAAATTACTTGGCTGTTGGAGGAAACATGTGTATTGTTTTTATCATAAGGTTAGAATACTTAACTGTTACATTAGTTTGCGATTGTCTTTTAATTACTATTTAAAATTATTATTTTCAGACATGTCTATATCCCATGTTATCAATCTCTTATCACTCAACCCATTAACTAGTCCCAACTTTCCTTAATGAAGATTTTGCTTCGAGTATATTCTATGGTCTGAGAATCATGCTTATATACTCTCTATAGATCTATTGGTTCCTCAGTATGAAGAAGTTTATGAGCTTGAGCAAGAACTTCATAATAGATGGGTGGCTTTTGATGATTTTGCCTACATTATAATCATGAATAGTATATCTAGTGAATTGAAACTCAAGTATAGAAGCTTCTAAGGTAATGTTGAGATTTGGAGAGATCTTGTAGCAGTATATGGGGTGGTGGAATGAACTATCAGTTATGATCTTGTGAAGGATCTTGTTTGAAAGAAATTACTGAGGACAGTTCGGTGACTCTGCATGTTATGATCACGAGTAACATCATGAGCACATATAGGATGAGAGGTGTGATGGGTTTTGTATACTGAAAGCATTTATTATAATGATTATACAACGGTTTATTTCTCCTATATGTTAACAATCTTACATGTATGAACAATGGTATTCTCTTGTCTCACTGATAGGGACGATCATACGGCGTGTTGTAGATCGCAGAAGACAGTATGATCACTTGACCTAGTGAGACATAAACCTGATCACTGCCGAGACAACGTATGAGGATACGTCTGTCTGGATGGTTGCGGCATTGTCGGAATAAGTAGTCTGTCTTGGTTACTTGACATGCTGGTACGCAGAGGTGGCGTATTGATGGACCGCAGTGAAATATATTCGTCTGTCTGACATCAGTGAATAAAAGATCTCGTTATATTGATTGAGTCCAAACCCTAACGAAGGTTCAGGGGTTTGCACGGGTTGACTGTTGCTTTGACTTGCCATGGTGGAGAGCCTAAGTAACGTGCTCGTATATCTGCATCTTGGGTAACAGCAGTTCGTGTAGTACCGCCTGAGACTGGGCTTAGGTAACCATATCCGAGTAATAGGATGGGGACATTTCCTGAGGAGCTCAATAACATTCATCGTGCCAAAGTCCTGCAGGCTGATTAATTTCAGGCACGAGTGATAAGGTTTGAGTGGTACTACTCAGGAATTATAAGATATTAATTAATTGTAGTTAGAGCTTGTCAGAGGCTCCGATTAATTAATGGATGCCCGGTAACCTTAAATATGGGGATTCTCAATTAATGCAACTCGTTCTCATAACGTATTAATAAAGGGGTAGGTCAGTATTAATTCTGTGGTGAAAAAGAATTAATATTAATTATTTAATTGTGTCCTGGGTTGTGGACATGGGAATTAATTAATTTATAGGCACACTTTATTATTTGCATTAGGTCCCAGGTCTGGCCCAATAAGTGTGCTGAATTGAGCCCAGGAGCCCACTAGGGTTTTATAACCCTAGGTCTATAAATAGACCTCTCACTCTCTGAAACCCAAGCCACTTCATAAGATTCAAAATCAGTTGAAACCCTAAGGAGAGAGAGAGAGGGGCGCCGATCCTGTTGGAAGAAAGGAGGAGAATTTTCGAATTCTGGTTCTGCTCAAGCTACAGATCTACGGAGTCCTCACCAGTAGTAGATCTGATCAGCACCGGGACACAGATCTGAAGATCTAATCTAGAGAACAGATTACTCTTTTCCTCTCCCTTTTGTTTTCAATTTTCTCTAAGAAATTAGATCTCTAATTTATGTTTCCGCAGATTGAATCGGATCGCGTGGTTGAATTGGTTTTTTGGAATTCAAACGCGAAAGATCGGTTCAGACTCGACGGAGTTACAGTAAATCCTAAATCCACAATTCTTCGTATTAAATGCATAGGAGCATGCTAGGGTTTTGAGAATTTAATTATGAGCAATATCCATAGATCGATCCAGTTCAGTTTGGTTTTGGTGATTCGGTTATCGGAAAAACCCTACAATTGGTATCAGAGCGAGGTTTCTGATTTATGGCTCTGTTGTTAATAATTAAATTCGATATGTATGTATGAATTTATTGTTTTGTGGATGTTTGGTTTTTGTTCCTGGTGGCAACCCGTTGATTCAGACCGCAGTGGTTTATCCGTGTAGGGCTGAATTGTTTTTGTAAAATGACGAGAAAATCCGTGATTAGTGTAGATTTGAAAATTGTAATAGAATAGGTTTTCTGTAATTTTCAAATCTGTAATTGGACGGGTCGAGGACGAAGAACGAAGATGGAGTCGTCGGCGGCAGGCGACGGCGCAGGGCGGCACGGCGGCGTGTGGCGCGCGCGGGCAGTGGCCGGCGACAGCGCGGGCGGCGCAGCAGCGCACGGCGGCGCATGCAGAAATGCGCTGCGCACGCGCGCGTGGCCTGCTGGCTGCGGGCGGCGGTCGGCTGTGGGGCGGCGGCGATCGGTGGTGGCTATCGTCGGCGGTTGCTGTCCCTGCGACGGTGGCTCGTGTTTTGGTGATTTGCACAATCCTGTGTAAACCCTAGGGTTTGCATTAGGGTTAGGGCAAATCATCAGATCACAAAGGCCTAAAAATCCAAAAGATTTGGTGTATCCAGATTTGATGGCCTTTGAAGATTTAGAAGATTTGAAAAGATTTGGATTTATCCAAATTAATTCAAAATTCAAATTTGTAATAGATAGATTTTATTTTCTATTTTTGGGGCCACGAGGAATTTTTGTTTGCCTTAATTGTCCTCGTATGATATGTGATTTATTTATGTGTGCAATTAAGCATGTGTAGATAATAGGAAAAGCATGATTTACTGCTTTTATTATTTACAGCTTTTCAAGCATGCTTATGTGATTAATTTCTTTTGTTGGATTATATTTTGGGAATTTTTGAGCTTGTTTAATTACATGCAAAAATTTGGAAAATATAATGACAAAGGAAATTATGTGTGCGCATAAAGAAACCTTTTAAAAGAAAAATACTAAGCAGATTTTTTAATTAAAATCAATAGACCTCCACAAAGCGGTCCTAGGCTGTAAGTGTATCTCTCGTTCTAGTAAACGTCTACGAGTGTAGCTTGCTAGTTCCCGGAGGTGCATGGGTACGGTTGTTGGGATTTCTAGACAAGCAATTTAAATCATGTGAATAGTGGGAGGGCTTTGCGTAAACGTCTACGAGTGTAGCTTGCGTAGACCTCTTTCACAAGTATTCTAGGATTGATTTAAATTATAGATAACAAAAGCTTTAAGGGTTGTGCGGTATGGTTACGTGCCATGCTAAACTGTCTCTTTTGGCCGGAGTTAAATTTGTGGTTAATTGCTTAGAAGCATCTTAGAATATAATGCAAGAATTGCATCCCTGTTCTTGAGAGATGGCTTGGTCTAAGGTTTTCACTAATTATTAATTTCTAGTGTCAAAAGCATCCTGACATGGTAGTGAAATTAAATGGATTGGGGCTTAAAACCCGCAGTTCTGGTTGAGGGTGACATCGTAAACGTCTACGAGTGTAGATTGCGGTGGGAACTCTTGGGCAATTATTGGAAAATATTTGTATTTGATTTATTAAAAGGTTTTCAATGCATTTGTTTTCGAAGTTCAACATGTATGTTCTTATTTAAGATTCTTTATTGTTTCAGATATGTCTATGTCTACTGTCGATCATATACTTGCTCTCAATCCTCTAACTGGTCCGAACTTCCATGAATGGAGTTTCTGCATCAAACACATCCTTTATCTGAAAAATCAAGCACATGTTCTTTACATGGATCCACTGTTGCGTTCTCAAAGAGGTGTGTGCGAACTTAAGCTTGAATTCTATGACAGATGGGAGGATGCTGATGAGTCTGCCTTCTGGCTCATCACGGGTTCCCTGTCTAGAGAGTTAAGGCATAAGTATGAACACCTCGAAAAAGCTGGAGAGCTTTGGAAGGAACTCTCGACGGCTTTTGGCAAAGTGGAGCGAACTATTAACTGTAAGCTTGTGCACAATCTTGTGTGCAAGAAGATGGTTGAGGAAAGTTCAGTGACTACGCACATGATGTCTGTGATTGATCTCATGAGACAGTTTACTGTGAGGGGTGGTAATATCAGTGCCCAAGGCGAGATTGATATTATCTTGAATTCTCTTCCGGAATCCTATCATGACTTTAAGGTAGTTGCTGCCGCAAAGGGAGAGTATGCTCTGCATGAGCTGCTTGAGGATCTTGTAGTGGAGCAGTCTACCATGCGAGCACGGAAACCTGTTCTGTCTGGCTCTAGCACTGGTTCGACAACCTCTAAGGTTGGAGACGATGGTGCTGAGAGCAAGTTCAGGAAAACAGGCAGTGATAGCAAGTCTAGGAAGGGGAAGAGAGCCAAAGTCACTCCAAAGAAGAACAAGTGTGCTGGATGCGGAAAGGTGGATTGTCCGAATGCCAAGGGACAAGGTACGTCATTTGCATTTGTAACGGAAACATGTTTAGCATCGGTTTCTACTCATTCGTGGGTAGTGGATACTGGAGCTACTGATCATGTTTGCTACATTTTGCAGGGGTTCACACCGAGGAGGGTGCTGAAAAATGACGAGGTTACCATCTCTATGGGGAACACAACACAAGTGAGTGCAGCTGTCATTGGAGATTTCACCTTGTACTTTGATAATTTTGTTTTAACATTTATGTGCCGAATTTTCGGCAGAACCTCATTAAAACAGTTTCCAAACTTTATGTTGATGGATATTCAGTTATTTTTGATAGTGGTGTTTCTATCATTGGTAATAACGGTATTATCTGTCGTGGAATGCTGAATAATTCTCTCTATGTTGTTAACTGTAATCATAAGTCTTCCACAAGTATTGCATGTAATTCATCCGTAATTGATAATCCTAGGAAGAGAAAACTTACTTCTTCTGATGAGGATCTTACATATCTCTGGCACTTGAGACTGGGACACATCAGCTTGAAGCGGATTCAGAGACTTGCAGATGATGGTACATTGGACCTAGTCCGGGCTGTACCTTATCAAGTCTGCGAATCCTGTATCGAGGGCAAGATGTCAACTAGGCCTTTCAAGGCTAGTCAGTCTCGAGCAGAGGAAGTGTTGAAATTGATCCATTCTGACTTATGTGGACCGATGTCCACGCAGGCTCGTGGAGGGTGCGAGTACTTCGTACCTTTCATTGACGACTACTCAAGGTACGGATATGTTTACCTGCTTCGCTACAAGTCTGAATGCTTTGAGAAATTCAAAGAGTTCAAGGCTGAGGTAGAAAAGAAGGTAGGGAAAACTATCAAGTCGCTGTGATCTGACCGCGGTGGCGAATACCTCGGTAATGAGTTCCTGCAATATTTGTCAGAAAATGGGATTACATCCCAGTGGACTGCACCGGGTACTCCCCAGCCAAACAGTGTAGCTGCAAAAAGAAATAGGACTCTTCTAGAGATGGTAAGGTCAATGATGAGTTATGCAAACTTACCAATTTCGTTTTGGGGTTACGCATTAGAAACAACAGCTTACGTGCTTAATGTGGTGCCTTCTAAATCAGTTCCTAAGACGCCTTTAGAGCTCTTCCTTGGTCGCAAACCTAGTTTGTGCTAGTTTAGAGTATGGGGATGTCCGGCACACGTACTGTCGAAGGAACCTGATAAGTTAGAAAGCAGGTCAAAAGTAATGTTGTTCATAGGGTATCCCAGGCAAACGGAAGGTGGTTACTTTTACTGTCCTGAGAGTCAAAGAGTCGTTGTTAGCACCAATGCTAGATTCTTGGAGGACGAGTATGTGAGTAATCACAAGTCAAGGAGTGATATCGTTCTTCAAGAAATTGAGAACGAGAATGCAATTCCAAGGGAAGGGGAACGTGTAGATGTGGGTGCTCCTGTGAGAGGTACAACACCACAGACACGTTCTTCAGTGCAAGGTGCAGGACCACAAGTCACTTCACCTACTACTGACACGGCACCGATGCCTCGTCGTAGTGGGAGAGTTATTTTCCAGCCGGAAAGGTACATGTTTGTGGGTGAGTCTTCGGACTTGAGCCCAGAAGACGGACATGAGGACTCTGACCCACTGACTTACGAAGAGGCAGTGCAGGACAAGGATGTTGCCAAATGGCGTGTCACCATGGATTCTGAAATTGAATCCATAACGGCTATGGATGTATACCAGAAAACTGATTTGTTGGATGGCTTTAGGGCCATTGGGTGCAAATAGGTATACAAGAGAAAGAAAGGGGCGGATGGAAAGATCACGGCTTTTAAAGCCAGGCTGGTGGCAAAGGGTTATAGTCAGAAAGAGGGCATTGACTATGACGAAACCTTTTCACCCGTAGCCATGCTCAAATCCATCCGGATACTTCTTGCCATAGCTGCGCATATGGACCTCGAGATCTGGCAGATGGATGTCAAAACCGTTTTTCTAAACGGTTACCTTGAAGAAGGTAGAGACATCTATATGCAGCAACCCGAGGGTTACATAAGCAAGGGCGAAGAACATCTTGTCTGGAAGCTTAGGAAGTCCTTGTATGGACTTAAGCAAGCTTCAATGTCATGGAACTTACGTTTCAATGATGTGATTAAATCCTATGGATTTGCACAGTTGGAAAATGAAAGTTGTGTTTACCGACTTTGTGTCAGTGGGAGCGTGGTCTTCCTTGCACTATACGTTGATGACATACTCCTATTTGGAAACAACGAGGGAGTGATGTCCGAAATCAAAGTTTGGTTATCCGAACAGTTCCAAATGAAGGATCTGGGTAAAGCTGGCTACATTCTTGGGATTAAGGTCTTACGAGGTCGTAAGAGAAGAATGTTGAGCTTATCCCAGACATCCTATGTGGATACTGTGATAGCCCGGTTCAGCATGCAACTTGCCTAGAAAGGCTTGCTACCTTTCAGACATGGCGTTCGTCTTTCTGGTGGGCAGTGTCCTCAGACACAGGGGGAGAAAGTCGAGATGAGTCTTGTACTATACGCCTCGACGGTGGGTAGTCTCATGTATGCGATGCTGTGTACCAAGCCAGATATCTGTTATGCTGTTGGCATGGTAGCAAGATATCAGTCTAACCCTGGACAGGCTCACTGGACTGCTGTAAAGCATATCCTCAAGTATTTGAAAAGAACTAGGAATTTCTGCCTAGTTTATCAAAGTGAGGATTTGTGTCCTGTGGGTTATACAGACTCGAATTTCCAAGAGGACCAGGATGAGAAGAAATCGACCTCAGGATATGTGTTTACCCTGGGAGGTGGAGTTGTATCTTGGAGGAGCTCAAAGCAGAAATGCATTGCTGACTCCACCATGGAGGCGGAATATGTCGCCGCCTCCGACGCCTCGAAAGAGGGGGTGTGGCTCCGGAACTACCTTTTAGAGTTGGGCGTGATTCTGAGTTTCCGAGGAGCATCACAATTTATTGTGATAACTCTGGTGCAGTGGCAAACTCAAAGGAACCGCGGTCTCACAGGGCAAGCAAACACATAGAGAGAAAGTTCCATATCATAAGAGAAATCGTATCGAGGGGCGATGTGCTGATTAAGAAGATTGACACTACTGACAATCTTGCTGATCCATTTACAAAGAGCTTGCCGCAGAAAGTTTACGAAAGACATATTCGTGAGCTGGGTCTGAGGTGGATGCCGACCACTGATAGTGGTTAAAGAGACAGCAGACTAGATAGACGGACTGTAAACTCTGTAATAGCTTAGTTATGCTTTGAGTATAAGTGGGAGATTGATGGGTTTAGTATACTGAAAGCATTTATTATAATGAGTATACAACGGTTTATTTCTCCTATCTGTTAACAATCTTACATGTATGAACAATGGTATCCTCTTGTCTCACTGATAGGGATGATCATACGGCGTGTTGTAGATTGCAGAAGACAGTATGATCACTTGACCTAGTGAGACATAAACCTGATCACAGCCGAGACAGCGTATGACGATACGTCAGTCCGGATGGTTGCGGCATTGTCGGAAAAAGTAGTCTGTCTTGGTTACTTGGCATGTTGGTACGCAGAGGTGGCGTATTGATGGACCGCAGTGAGATATATTCGTTTGTCTGACATCAGCGAATAAAAGATCTCGTTATATTGATTGAGTCCAAACCGTAACGAAGGTTCAGGGGTTTGCACGGGTTGACTGTTTCTTTGACTTGCCATGGTGGAGAGCCTAAGTAACGTGCTCGTATATCCGCATCTTGGGTAACAGTAGTTCGTGTAGTACCGCCTGATACTGGACTTAGGTAACCATATCCGAGTAATAGGATGGGGACATTCCCTGAGGAGCTCAATAATATTCATCCTGCCAAAGTCTTGCAGGCTGATTAATTTCAGGCACGAGTGATAAAGTTTGAGTGGTACTACTAAGGAATTATAAGATATTAATTAATTGTAGTTAGAGCTTGTCAGAGGCTCCGATTAATTAATGGATGTCCGGTAACCTTAAATATGGGGATTCTCAATTAATGCAACCCGTTCTCATAACGTGGTAATAAAGGGGTAGGTCAGTATTAATTCTGTGGTGAAAAAGAATTAATATTAATTAATTAATTGTGTCCTGGGTTGTGGACATGAGAATTAATTAATTTATAGGCCCACTTTATTATTTGCATTAGGTCCCAGGTCTGGCCCAATAAGTGTGTTGAATTGAGCCCAGGAGCACACTAGAGTTTTATAACCCTAGGTCTATAAATAGACCTCTCACTCTCTGAAACACAAGCCACTTCATAAGATTCAAAATCAGTTGAAACCCTAAGGAGAGATAGAGAGGGGCGCCAATCCTGTTGGAAGAAAGGAGGAGAATTTTCGAATTCTGGTCCTGCTCAAGCCACAGATCTACGGAGTCCTCACCAGTAGTAGATCTGATCAGCACCGGGACACAGATCTGAAGATCTAATCTGGAGAACAGATTCCTCTTTTCCTCTCCTTTTTATTTTCAATTTTCTCTAAGAAATTAGATCTCTAATTTATGTTTCCGCAGATTAAATCGGATCGCGTGGTCTAATTGGTTTTTTGGAATTCAAACGCGAAAGATCGGTTCAGACTCGACGGAGTTACGGTAAACCCTAAATCCACAATTCTTTGTATTAAATTCATAGGAGCATGCTAGGGTTTTGAGAATTGAATTATGAGCAATATCCATTTATCGATCCGGTTCAGTTTGGTTTTGGTGATTCGGTTCACGGAAAAACCCTACAAGGTGGACACATTGATGCTCAAGCAGAGATCAACATCGTCATGAACTCTCTTCCTGAATTCTTTGATGATTTTTTCAAAGTTCTTGTTGGAAGACGAGAGTTTACTCTTGATGTGTTATTCAAGGGGTCTGATAGCAGAACAGTCTGACATAATGGCATGAGAATTAGCTCCAACCTTAGCTGCTTTTGACAAAATAGTTGCTGAAGGTAATGACAAGCTTGAAAAATTGTAATAGGATGAAAGAGCAAAAGTCGTCACCAATACGTATAAACGCAGGAAAAGTGGATGAGTAAGTTGTCCAATGCTAAGCATGGAAGGACAAGGTACATCATGTACATTTATAACGGAAACATGTTTAGCATCGGTTTCTACCCATTCGTGGGTAGTGGATACTGGAGCTACTGATCATGTTTGTTATACTATACAGGGGTTATTTCCGGCAAGGCATCAGAAGCATGACAAAGTGACCATCTCCATGGCCAGCGCAGGGTAAGCCTCAGTAGCAGCCATTGGAGATTTAATCTTATGAAATATTGTTAAAATATGGAAAATTATTTAAATTTCAAGATTGAAATATATCTTAATTAATTTGAAATTTTTTACTATATTTATTCAAAAGAATTATTATCTTTTTATGGATCAAAATATTTAAATTTTTTTCATAAAATAAACCTTTCGAAAACTAAACGTGTGAATTTTTTTTCTAAATCATATCTATTATTAATGTACAAAAATAAACAATGAAATAATTATAATCTCATTGTATTGTACTAAAAAAATATTATGTGTTCACGTCATTTAGTTTAAAATCTATTCATTATATATCTATCATATATTCATTCTAATCTCATTGTATTACATAAAATAAAATATTAATCGTTCACGTCATTTTATCTTAAAATCTTCCCCATTTTATGTTAAAATGTATACATTATATCGTTATCAAATATGCATTTTATGAAATAGTATAATGCATTTTATTAATCATAGAATTCTTTAATACTACATTATTGTTCATTATAAGTACAATTTCATGTATTATACAAAAGTTCGTGCGATGGTACGTGATTTAGCTGTAGAATCACTAATTATTATTTTTGTTACATACTTTATTAACCAAATATATGGAATATGGATTTTGTTTGAAAGATAATAAAATTATCTTTAATCTGATATAAAATATGTGAGAAAAAAATTTAAATCGAATGAGTTATGATTATTTAAAAATTTTAATAATTTTATTAGAGTAGGGAGAAAAAATTACAAATTTATCCTTAAAATGGAATAATGAACATTATAGTACATCTAATGAAGATTGGATGATTGATTGTTAAGATTGGATCCAGTGAGAAAGGTCTTAACGTGAGAAAGTGAGAAAGATGCTTGATTGTGTTCATGAGGTTACTTGATTGTATTCAGGTCGTTACTTGATTGCAACGTTGTTGGGTTGTGTTTTAGTTGTTGCTTGATTATTTTGTTGCTTGATTGTGTTTAAGTTGTTGCTTGTTTGAATATCAACCATTGATTTTTTAGATTTAATGGACATGATTCATTCTTTTTTCTCACAGGGGGATTTTTTTTACAGTATCTCTCTCTCATATATAAATATATATACATATTTTGGGGTAGCCTTGAAATAATCAACAGGGCATTCATCATTTTCTTTAGTGCCCGATTTTTCCTTTCGGAAATACCATTGGATTGAGGTGAGTAAGGTGTCGTTGTTTGATGAATAATGCCCGAAGCGGCACATAATTCTTCAAACGGTGCAACATACTCTTCACCTCTATCACTTCAAATCATCTTGATCCGACTACTCAATTGATTTTCAGCCTCTTCTTTATAATTTTTAATGGCATCAATTGCTTCATCTTTACTTTTTAATAAGTAGAGATAACAATATCTGATGCAATCATCAATAAAAGTAATAAAATATTTTTTCCCACATCTAGTTTGCACCATTTTAAAATCACACTAATCCGTGTGTATCAACTCTAGAGGTTTAGTGCTCCTTTCGACTGAATTAAACGGCGTTCTTGTCAATTTCGCCTCAACACAAACTTCACATCTAGTTTGTTTAAATTCAACCACTTTTAGTATATTTAAATTTACTATTCTTTTTATTGCATTAAGATTTACATGTCTCAATCTTACATGCTACAAATTAGAACACACAATCAAATAAGAAGAAGTAGATTTAACTTTATTGATAGACTTTCCAACTAGGCACCGTGCTATTACATTCAACTTGAAAAGACCATTGACGAGATAGCCCCAACCAAGGAATTTTCCGAACTTTGACAAGATAAACTTCTCAGACTCAAATACAAGTTTAAATCCATGATTTACAAGTAAAGATCCCGACACGAGGTTCTTGCGGATGTCTGGGACATGAAGCACATCCTTCAAGGTCAAATCCTTGCCACTAGTGAGTTTGAGCACAACATTGCCCACTCCAACCACATCTGATGAAGCTTGATTGCCCATATAGAACTTTCTTCCTTAAACAGACTTATAGGAGACAAAAACACTCCTATCGGACGCCACATGACACATTGCACCCGTGTCAATGAACCATTCACGTGGATTGTCTACGTGGTGAACCTCAGAAACCACCGCTCACAAATCATCTTCCCAATCATCATCGATTCAACATGGTTGGCATCCATATTTGCTTTGCCTTTATTTTTATGTTTAGGCTTTTTGTGTTGAGTCTTCATATGCCCACTATTGTCACAATTAAAACAAACACCCTTGAACTTAGGTTCTTGGATCACAATCCCCTTGTTCGACGGGTTAGGCCTTTTTCTTTTCTTTGATGGACCACCACATTCCATCAAATTTACCTTGGAATCCATAGCTCTCGGCTTAGGATCCACCTTTCGATTGTTCTCTTCAATACGAAGCGTGACAACCAAATCTTCAAAAGACATAGCCTTTTGTTTTTGCTTAAGGTAGGGGTGTTCGCGGTTTGGCCGAAGCCGTTCAAACCAGCAAAACCGGATTTATTTTGCTTGTTTGGTCGGTTATAGTTTCGATTTTTAAACTGGTAGTTTGAAAATTTTGAAATCAGTAAAAATAGGTTTGGTTCCAATTTGGTAGTCCAAACCGGCCATTTCGACCGGACCGGCCGTATACATATAAATATATATTTGATTATATATTTTATAAGACATGTTGATAGACCAGTTGGATTGTATGGCATGGATGTGTGCATCAGCCAAGGTTCAATCCCCCCTCTTTACACATATATAAGATAATATGAATGTTTACAAATGTAATCTAATACATAATTATGATATACTTCTTTTTAAGTGTAATTATTATTATTATTAATATTCACATAATTAATTAATTATATAATTTTCTGATTAATTTATTGTGAATTATTATTAATATATAAATGTGGTATTTATCACAGTTTCATTAAAATGAGAATTTATTAAGAAAATAATTGATAATTATAATTATAATAATATTAAATTTAATACGTATATAATACGAATGATATCTTTTTATAAATTCGTTCAATCAAATTCAAATTTTGAATTTTTTTTATATATTATCAAAGTTATATATCTTAACAAAAAATAATATCTAATATATTCAAAAATAATATTTATAGTGAAAAAATATTATTTACGATTTAAAAATATATTATCTCAAAAATTTAAAGTAATCAACTCTACTTTTTATGCATAAAATTTTATTACTTCAAGCTGTTTTTAAACTAATAATATTTTTCATATATACCATCCGGTTTTATTTTAATTTGTATGTACACACACACACACACACACACACATATATATATATATATATATATATATATATATATAGAGTAGTGATCATATGAGAATAGTTTTTAGTATAAGAAATGAGAATAAATCTCAGCCTTTGATTTCGTGCTATCAACGCTCATGATCAAATTTACTCCGTGTGCAGTTTTCCTCATTTATCATGCAGTTTTGATTCATTAAGGTTATTTTTGTAATTTTAGGATTTTTAAGATTTAAAAGGTATATACTTCCATATTTAATTAGATTTTGTATTCCTTATTTCGCGCGTTCTGATATCTTATTCCTCCTTCGTTCGATTCAATTAATATATCTTCTCTCGATCGGATTTTTTTTTTGTTTCTGGATTTGGCGTTCGTGATTGCTATCGGCTTTAAAATTGTGGTTTTTGTGGAGTTTTGTTTTTGATTTTGGAGTTCTGTAGTTTGAACAGGACATGTCTGATCGATCTGAAGGTAAGTTTAATACTTTGTATTTTTTATTTTCGATAGTGTTCATGGTTCTATTGATTTTTTTTTATGTTAGGAGATGATTTGATCTTGTTTTTGAATTCTAGATGTTGTTTGTAATAGATTCGTGCATGAATATAGTTTTAAAAAAAATTGTGGTATTCAGATGTTCATTTTTCCTTTAGTATCGTGCATCTTTTGTGTTAACATTGTGCATCTTTATATCTTACAGGTTCATTTATTCAAAATTGTGTTGATAGTTTTTTTTAAAAAAATTGTTATTCAGATCTTCATTTTTGCTTTAGTATCGTGCATCTTCAGTGTTAACATTGTTCATTTTTTCATCTTTTAGGTTCATTTATTCCAAATTGTGTTGATAGTTTTAAAAAAAAATTGTGTTATTCAGATGTTCATTTTTCCTTTATTATTGTGCATCTTTAGTGTTAACATTGTTCATTTTTTCATCTTACAGGTTCATTTATTTGAAATTGGCGAAAGCGAGTAGAATTCCAGAGAAAACCGTCGAATGTCTGAAGAAAATTTGAGAGAGGAATTGAAATTTTGTTGAATGTGAAGAGTTTTTTTCGAAAAGTGTATTGAAAAGTTGTAATAAAACAGCGTAATAATGAAACCGTGTAGCAGTTGTGTAAATTTCGATATTTGATATTATTGCATTTATTTATTTTTTTTAATTTGTGTTTATTCAAAACTGAAGTAAAAGCGAGGAAAACTGCAGGATGTGGTAGGTTTGTGGTTGGTCTTTGTAAATGTTTAATTTTTTTGAATTCGTATTTATGTAAAAATGAAGTAAATCGAACTAAAAATGAAGTAAACTGGGCTAAAAATGAAGAAAATCAGGCTAAAAATAAAGGTTGTTGTTTATGTTTGAGTGTTTTTACAGTTTTAGCCTTTAAAGGCTAAAACTGCAGGATATTGGGGCAAAAATGCCGCGTTATCCTGTTCGTCGATTTGATGAGATGGACGCGCGAGATTTATTCTTATTTCTCATAGTAACTCCTATTCTCACCTGATCACTACCCTATATATATATATATATATATAGATGCGATCCAGTGAGAACTACTCTTACCATAAGAAATAAGAACTAATCCTCACCATTGATTTTGATGAATGAACGCTCAGGATATTACAAAAATTTTCGGGCATTTTATCTCAAAAAATCTGCATTATAGGGTATTTTTGTCATTTTGTACTTATTTAAGATTCTGTTTGCATATTCTATCTCTACATGCATTATATATCTAACAAACATGCATTATATGCATAGGAAACATGCATTATATACCAAACACTCATTATATACCTAACAAACATCTTCCTACATTATAATATGGTATTACTCTTATTTAGAACAATATTACTATCATTATACAATATTACTTCCTCCATTATATATGGTATTACTTTTGTTTTAGAGAAAAATTATATTACTTTCATTATAATACATATTTTATTACTATATAATACATAACAAGTGCAAATATAATAATGAATGATGATTTCACTGAAATAAACATGTTACATTTTATCTATCATATTCTGCATTATATACTGTAACTTCATGCATTATACTGTGCAATTGCATTCATTATATAAGAATTTGTGTACTGTTACGAGAATTATGCATATTATATATGGTATTACTTTTATTTTTAAAAAAATTATATTACTTTCATTATAATTCATATGTTATTGCTATATAATACATAACACGTGCAAATATAATGATGAATGATGATTTCGCTAAAATAAACATGTTGCATTTTATCTATCATATTCTGCATTATATACTATAATTTCATGCATTATATTGTGCAATTGTATTCATTATATAACTTCATGCATTATATTGACCTCAACATGCATTATATACCTAGCAAACATTCATTATATACCTAACAAACATGCATTATATAACATTATAATATACATTTATATAATATAAAAAAATACATAATTAAAAACAAGTAATATAAGATCAACTTTTTTAACAAGTATGATATTATCTACAATATGCAAAGATAATAAATTTTTGTTTGATCTTGGAGGAAATAAAATATTGCATTTTATCTATCATATTCTGCATTATATAATATAACTTCATGCATTATATTGTGCAACTCCATTCATTATATAAGCATTCGTGTACTGTTACGAGAATTATGCATATAATCACTAATTTTCATTTTTTACGATGATTTTTAAATCGAAACACATGCAATAGGGATTTTGTTTGAAAGATAATTAAATTACCTTTAATTTGATATATGATACATTAAAAAATAATCTAAATCGAAGGAGATATGATCATTTAAAGATTTAGGATGATTTTAGATGAGAGAGAAAAAATATTACAAAATTACCCTTTAATACATGTTTTACTACATTATAATGCAGACGAGATTTATTTAGTCTTGAGCGTTGGATCACCAATTAGATGGCTGAGATTAATTCTTATTTTCACATGGTAAGGGGAGTTCTCATATGATCACTCCCCTATATATATATATATATATATATATATTATAGTGCATTATTGAAATTTAGAACATGTTTCATTTCAAACCGCAAAACCGGCCGGACCGAACTGTTTTTATATGGTTTGGCCGGTTTGGTTTAGCTAAATTATTCGGCCGGTTTGGTTTGAAATAATCTCAAAGCGTACTTATTGGTTTGGCCGAGATTTTCCTTCGAAATCGGCCGAACCGGACCGCGAACTCCCCTAGCTTAAGGTAGCTCTTGAAATCCTTCAACGAGAGAAGCAGCTTCTCAATAACCGCAGCCACATTGAAAGCATCGGGAGTAGCATCCCCTCAGCGTGAATACTGTGCAAAATGAGTTGAAACTCTTGCACTTGTTCCACCACCGAACGATTGTCAACCATTTGGTATGACAAGTGCTTGGCCACGGCGTACTTCTTAGTACCTGCGTCCTTTGTCTTATATTTTATTTCTAGTTGTTCCCATAGTTCTTTAGCTGTTGTTACATTACAGTACACAACATAAAGAGGATCAACTAAACAATTGAGTACAAAATTTTGACAAAGGAAATCGCCAGGGCACCAATTATCAAAGGCAATTCTTTTGTTGTTGTTCGCATCATCATCGGCAAGCTCGGGCTTATCTTCCTTCAAGTATGCAGCCAAGCCAAGGGTGGTGAGGTAGAAAATCATTTTTTGTTGCCACGTCTTGAAGTCCACACCACCAAATTTGATCTGCTTGTCGGCTTGGGCATTCGGAGGGAGTTGACATGCATTGTTGGAGTTGCTTCCTCCAGCACCATTGAGAGAGTGGTCATCCATCGTCTCAGAAGTTGAATGTAGAAAAGTAGTTCGTCTTGAGATTGTTGGATAATTTGTTGTTCAAAACTGAGAACACTGCAACAAAGTATGTCTGGTAATGAAAGTTTTTCAAATAGAACTGCAAGTACGTAAATAAATAAAATAAAATGAAACAGAAACAGCCGAGTCAAGGAATCCCTCTTCGCGCAAGACGAATTCACCAACTTAGTGCTCATTAATCGACGATCGTCCCCAAAGATAAAATGGCTTCGTCTTTTATGAGGCATCACCGCAATTGCAAAATTTCCGGCGATCGGAACAGAGGTGAAACTGAGTTGCTTAAAAGCAAGGAAAAAGATGCAGCAATATGAGGATAAAGTTGCAGTATCTGGCTATGTGAGCTTGTCTCGTGTCTGGGTGATAGCGGATCGGAGACAACTCATATGTGTGCCTATTTATAGACATGTACCACCGAGGGAGTGTCTGTCTATTATGGTTGCAGCAGCCATCAAGACTCGAGCCGTTACAACCACGTCGAAAGCCCACATGTCAAGCCCGCAGGCTGATTTCACTTGTCTAAAAAGATAAGGCACGAGAGGGCCAAGCTAAGCCAAGCCAAAGGCCCAAAGACCAATTGCCAAAAATCGAGACCGAGCCGAGCCGAAGCCAGGACCGAGACCGGGGTCGAGGTCGGGGCACGGGACACGGATGTAGGCGCTCGGCGAGCTGCCTCGCTGAGGCCGTAGACCAAGGTGGGGCGAGGCAAGGCGAGCAGCGGCAGTGGCGCGTGAGGACGCCACCGAGTGCCACATACACTACACACCTTGTTATTACACACCTCAACCATCAAGGTTTATATACAGATTAATTATTGTAATTGATCAATATGGGACTTCATTTATTACATAATCCACTTATGTAATAAACCCACCAACTGTGTCACTTTGTGGACTCATTTCTCACTCACCGGAAATCAGTTTTGAGAAAATAAATATACCACGATCATCTACTCTTTGTGTAGATTAAGTTGGTAATATTTAATTTTGACAAAATTAAATATTTCACATCGAGAATTTACAACAAAGTCCCCAAATTACCAACAATCCCCCAATGAGTGGAAATGCCAAAATGTATGAACGCATAGCCTACTCAGTTTTCGAGAGATGTTAATGCACCTGAACAGGTAGATTATTACTTTGAACTGTTCATTTTCAATATCATCGGGGTCACTGGCGGCTTAGTGGTAAGAATACATTGAACTACTTCTCTATCGTGTGTACCGAGTCAACAACATTGAAACATTAACATTTCAACCTCTATTTGTTCTCACGTTTGGTTCCATTTCGGGCCATGGACACCCCCGTTGGTTTCATAAGTGTTCATTTGAAGAAGCCCCCACTTCCACTTACATATGCAATCTCCTATTCTGAGCATTCCTATCAAGCTCAACCATCACGAGGTTTTCAGGAGTCAATAAAAGTCACTAGGACTTAACCTATACCACATGCAGGTCCATAACACCTAGCTTGCTATCTTAGGGAAGGGTAGATAATGTCACCTGCAAGGCATCGCCACTGAAGTAGACATCATCTTGTCAGTGTTATCACTTGAACTTGTGTAGTTTAGTTGTCCCATTGACCTAGTTTTTGGGATCTCCAATCATTTAGGTTGGGTATCCACTACACTCATTCATATTTTGGATTTCAATTTCATTCCCTAAAGCAACTTATTCATTTGATCTCGGTTTAACCCTTTGGTTAGCGGGTCTGCAAGGTTATCAATTGATTTACATAATCAATAGATATCACTCCATTTGAGATTAATTGTCTAACAGAATTATGTCGATGACGTATATGTCTCGACTTCCCGTTATACATATTATTTTGTGCTCGATCAATAGCCGCTTGGCTATCACAATGAATCATCAATGATGGCACATGCTTGTTCCACCAAGGAACATCTTCTAGAAGGTGTCGAAGCCATTCTGCTTCTTCACCCTCTTTATTAAAAACAATAAACTCGGATTCCATTATGGAACAAGCTATACAAGTTTGTTTCGTGGATTTCCATGACACTGCCGCCCCTCCACCGATCGTAAATACGTATCCACTTGTGGAGTGCGAATAATTTTGAACCAGAGATCCAATTGGCATCACTGTACCCTTCAAGTACAGGTGGAAACCTTGTATAGTGTAATCCCAAGTTAAGAGTGTTAGGTATTACTGTTGTAATCCCACCTTAATTTGATGTTTTGATGTGTCAAAACTATATACCAAAGTCTAGGCTTTAGAGTATTACCTCATGTAATCCTTGTATAGGATAATCAAGTTGTAATAGTCTAGGAAGGAGGATATCATCAAAACTGTGGAATAGTTTTGAAGAAGACATCATTCTGATGAGACAACTGTCGAGCATACAAGACGAAGACAAATAGAGCAGATCAAAGTCACAAAAACTGCGTAGACAGTTTTTCCTGCCAAAGTCTTAATACTCAAAGAAAACTGTTGAGAGGTGCTCACAGTTTCAGGTCAAGACAGTTCCGCATCTAAGAATGCGTACGAGGCTAGTGTCGAGCAGTCGCAGAAGATTCTTGAGGAAGTTAATAAGAAAAGACAGACACTACTTAGTTGCGACTGGTGTACAACGTTGTTTGAACGTCTGACACATCAAGTACAAGCTGCTCTGAAAAGTAGGTCGATGCAGCAGAGATATCAGAGGAGAAAGCAACTTTTAGAATGAACTATGATTGGACATTCTTCTCTATGTCTCTACCGGATATTTTCTGGGTCTTCACCTATAAATAGCAGGAACTACAGAGACATAAAAACCTTTGCAAAAATATTGTGCCAAACCTATGTATAATCTAGCACATTTTGAATCTCTGACACACCAGCCTCTCCACAGAAGTTAAAGTTAAAGGCATTAAACACTTTCAAGAGAGAAGGCATTAATATCGTGGTTCATTTATTGAACACGAAGCATTCATTGCTTATAGAATCTTTGGATATTCACCGTGTTACCCTGGGTACACGAGGATTAAGTCAGCCGACTTAATCTTCCTCTTTGGTGCTCTTATTCTACGAATAAGAACTAGCAGCCTGCTCTTGCAAAGGAAGAGTAGGTTATTACGGACAACTGTCAAACTATGAAAGTTCTGGGAAGAACTCAACCATCCAACCTACCGAAGGAGGAAAAGGGAGATTTGTCCTCAGTCCAACTTCGAGCCGGTCTACAGAGAAGATGCAGAGCCTTCGACGGACTGAAGAAGGAGTGAAGTACAGCTACCTGGGCGAGTGATCCTTTGTGCTGTGGACGGAGGTCTCTATAGCAACTGGCTATAGATCGTGAGGAGTGTATTTTCATTACTTAGTGAATTACCGGATCTAATATTCGAAGAGTGGACGTAGGACTTAAGGCTCCGAACCACTATAAAATATCCTGTGTCGTTTACAGTTTTCTTTCCTTACGCACTTTATAGTTTTCTAGCATATCTTGAAACCTTCAACACTTATCTCGTAAGTGTTGAAGCGCATAAACTGTTAACTCCTTACATTTGCAAAACTGTTAAAACAATTTGTTGGCTAATGTGAATAGTATTGCTAAAACTGCTAAGTAAAACTTTGTCTATAGTTAGCTAAACATTCTAAGTTAGAGTACGAATTAACATTTAATACTTTCGTGGCATATTATGCGTACTCTGACCTGGGACCAATAAGTGGTATCAGAGCAGGTCGGTCTTTCTAGACTGTCCTGTTTTGAGTCGCTTAAGACCGGATCCGTACTTCCTTACACTCTAACTGTTTGTTTAAGTGTGATTAGCGAGCAGATAATCTTTAGAGCCCAATGATGAATTATTCAAGCCTTCACAAGTACAATCCAGAGAAGTTCGAAGTATGGAAGAAGAGATGTCTCATTCAGTTGAGAGCTCAACATCCAGAGATGGATGAGGTTCTAACAAATGGACCTCTAAAAATTCAGATGACAAAAGCCGTCCTCACCACAGGATATGCTCCAGGCGGCATTGAAATGATAATAAACCTATGGAGGACTGGACGCATGAGGACAGGAAACGCCACCAGGTTGATCACATCGCGCAGAGAATGATTATACAATCCCTCCTAGATTCTCTCATGGATGCAGCCGTGGAGCACAACACGGCCAAGACACTTTGGGATTGGATCAATGACCTCACAAAGGAGACAGAGGCGATGAAGCGCAAAAAAAAGCAAGTTGACATTGCATATTCTTCTAGTAGTTAGTCAAATACATTAGACTACCAATGACCCTTGCATATTCTTCTTGACCAATAGGGTCACCTTTGTTTTTATTGAGGTGAACATTGAGCTCGAGTGGTGTTTTGGCTGGTGGACTATCATAAGCATCGAATTTTCTTAACACTTTCTCAACGTAGTAAGATTGTGATAGGACAATTCCATTAGGTTTCCTTATGATTTTGATTCCAAGAATCACATCAGCCACACCCATGTCTTTCATGTCGAAGTTCCTCTCCAACATTCGTTTAGTATCAACAATTATTTGTTGATTCCTACTCATGATCAACATGTTATCTACATAAAGGCAGACAATCACAAAATTGTCAAACATGCCTTTGTAGTACACACATTTGTCACATTCATTATACTTGAATCCATTTGACAATATCACATTGTCAAATCGATCATGCCACTATTTGGGCGCTTGTTTAAGACCGTATAAGGATCTAACCAATTTTCATATCTTTCTCTCTTGTCCGGGTACTACAAATCCTTCGGGTTGATCCAAATAGATTTCTTCTTCTGTCTTCACATCCATTTGGTGTATTTCAAGATTGTGCAAAGCAACAATCACTATAAGCACCCTAATAGATATGATCCTAGTCACTGGTGAATAGGTATCAAAGAAATCATCTCCCTCTCTTTGTTTAAAGCCTTTTGACAAGCATTTCAACACGTGCGCTAACTCGTCAGCCACGTCACATGCTCCGTGTGCACCACATCGACAGCCCACATGTCAAGCCCGCATGAAGTCTTCTATATATATTAATAACGCAACCCTAACATTTAAAACAACAAACACACACAATTAACACACAAATATTATATTATAAATTCTTGGAACTTAATTGTTCATAAACGGCTTTTGACATCTTGATGCATATGTAATTCAACACACAAACCAAGTTAAATTTTCAATCCAAGGTTCTTTCGATTCGCCCTATAGACTACCATTTATTTGCTTAGAAGTTTATAGCTAGGCAAAACTTTTGTCGTTGATTGTCAATTATCTAGGCAAAATCATAGCAAAACTAAACATACATGAAATATAGAACATTTCTAATCATGATCAAACTAAATCCAATACTCAAATCAAAAAAATTCTCTCACTTAGGTAGATAGAGTATCAAGTGCAACAATGAGACAAGTGTGAGTGTTGCAAGAATGTCTAAAGTTTTCAATTGAGATCAAATCGTGTTGTAAACCTATTTAATCCCTAGAAGATTGAGCAATCCACCCTCAATTAGTCAACCCCTTGTCACGGTGAGTCAGCCGTTGATGATACTAGAACTCTCAAACAATCACATTATAGAATCCTAGACCACTCCTTCTAGAACGTGGATTATTGCCCTACGACCTATCTCTGCACAGGGATTGGATCTAGAATCGTTTGAATCTACACTATTCACTACGATTCCACCCGCTTGTCGGCTGCAGTGTTCACATCAAATACCTCCTAGGTTGACTATTACCTACACCTAGATGGTAAGGATTAAGATCTAGTGCAATTCAAGCTCTAAAAGGAAAGTAAAGAATCAACATTCAATCTCAATATCACAAATCATCCATTCAAACAACACTCACATAAAGGTTTAGCTCCTCATACCTTCAATTCCGTTCAATACAATAGAAAGAGTAAGAGAATCCATTACAAATCGAAGGTAAAATGTAGATCTTCCTCAATTGTATTCCATGTCCTCAATCTACCCCTTGTTCTTCCTTGATCTTCACCAAATGTGGAGGAATGTGGCCTTGATCTCCTTAAATGTGGATGAGAAGTGAATGGAAAATGGATCGGGAGAGAATTTCTCTAGTGTTTATATCAAAAATGGGCAAAAGTCCTCTTCAAACTCGGAAATCCCCCTTTTATAGGCGAGCAAACAGGGTCTTGGCTCGCCCGAGCCTCAGATGGCTCGCCCTTGATGGCTCGATAACCGTCAAAACCGCCAGAAATTGCGATCTGGCTCGGCCGAGCCTGCCCTCTATGGGCAGGGGCTCGGCCGACCCTGCATCGCTCGGCCGAGCGAGCCCTCTGTCTACATGGCTCTACCGAGCCAGGCTCCGCTCGGCCGAGCCCTGCCTCTGAGCTCAAGAAAATTCCCTTCTCTGCTCCACTCGGGCGAGCCTATCCTCCTTTGACTCCAAACTCGGATGATTTTCCTCCAAAACTCAACCAAAAGTGTCGTTTTATGCTCAAAACTCAACCTACACCATTCGAAACACGAAAACACAACAAAAGAACAACGAAAACATATGATATGAGAGTAAAATGGCCACAAACATGCACATTCACATACCGAAATGAAGGTCATTGTACGCGCATATCATAATCCCCAAACTTGAACCTTTGATTGTCCTCAATCAAAATAAAGTAAAGCAATCAATTGATCTCATGAAAATACTTCACAGCTCATCTTGATTACCTTAGCATACTCTTATCAAACGAGATTATCATCTAACTTTGTAACACGGTTAATGATAAGGACTCTAACCACTCATCAAATATGGATAAAGAAACGAAAGCACCCCCTCACATGTTTAGGGATGATGAGAATCACTCAATCATAAGATATCGAGCTCAATTTCCATAGGCTTGCATCCATTCTCACCACTATACTACAATGAGTTAGCTTCTAAAATCAAGAAGGTCTTTGTTTTTGGTTATAACGTGGCTTACTAAATGGTAGGTGGTTTTGGGCCAAAATGACTAAACTTCTCAATCTCCCGAAACCCCCAAACTTGTTTCCTTCGAACCACTTCAATACCCGAGGCTTATTTGTTTTCACAACACTTCTCTCCTTTTTTTTCTTTTCTTTTTCATCTCTTTTCTTCTCCCTTTTTTTTATTTTCTCAGACCATCATTCATGCATTTCATGGTGTCTCTCTTTCTTTTTCACACACTTGCACCAATTTTTTTTTTGTTGGTGCCTCAATTCTAGGATTCAAATCAATCCTTTATTTCATAATATTCATGCCTCAATATTTTTCAATCATCACGAATCCAATCAATTCCCAACCCAACTCACAACACCGTATCCACCCTCATACACTTTTTCCCCCCCAAATTTGATCATAATAAGATCAAAGAAATATCTCCAAATAAGCTCAACCACGGGGGTCGAAGATATGAATGGCAAAAAATGATCAAGTTAATCTACCTTATACTCCCGATGTGCAAGGTAGAACTAAGAATCGATGGTCTAATATCATTTTCTAGTCACCATACTCATGCCAAATAGATAGAGAATAGATGCAAGTTCTAGATTTTTCACTCTCAATCTCAACTCTCTCAAACGAACAAGATATGACAATATCATGGCTCAAATACTCTCAGCTTTTTTGTCAAGTCCAACACATTAACCACACACAAAACTCAGCAATTCAAAAGTAAGACTCAAACATGCATCGACATCAAGATTCCGCCCTAATATTGGTTGAGACAAAATTCAAGCTCCACTAAGTCAATCATGGTCCAATCTCAAGTTCTTGTTTGGGTTCAACACACACACACATAAGCACACAACATCCTAAAAACAATCTATATGCAATGAACAATTGGCAAGAGAAATGATAGAATGTGTTACCCATCGGTAGCCACGATCGAACCGTTCTCCCATGCCTTATTTGTACCTACTAAATCAACACAAACACCACCAAAAAACTGAGCATAAAACAAACCAATTAAGCACTCATTTCCACCAAACTTTCCACAAACCATAATCAGCAATGATAAGACACTCTCCACTAGCTCACCATGAAGGGATTCGTGAACTGAATCACGAAGTCCGTTTGCCAAGGATCG
>JAPKLW010000106.1:633158-703905 GCA_026898455.1 Plectranthus barbatus | reverse complement strand
CCCGATTCCAGTTGCGTTGGAGAGCTAACTCAAAGCATCATCCATTTTCATGCGCCAATAGCCCGAATTCCTCTTGTGCAAAAACTCTTCACTGCGACTCTTACACGTCACTGCTTCCGGAACGGTTTTCTCGTGAGTTTAGGCCTAAAAACCTGCATAAACATCAAAACACACCTAAAACCACCTAATATTGACATCATGCATAAAATATATATATAAACTCAATAAATCTACATAAAATAGTAGGAAAATAATTTAGATAAGTGAGTGAAATAATGAACTTATCACTATTACCCAAGATACAGATATACAAGCTCAACTAGAGCCTTTCACTGCAACTCAAAGTAATACACAATCTGCATATACTTCTGTAGCTTCATTTAGGCTTAGGATCTCGTCAAGCCATGGAGATCTAGATTCTTTTTGTGTCAGATAAAAGAATCGATCTCGACTTAGGTCCTTATCAATGTGTGCCCCACACCAGCATACCAAGCCATCCAAGATAAGATGATTATTACTGCGTATGCTGCAGCCTACACCGACAGTTTATCCTGGAACTGTCTCAGCTGTGATAACTATTTATATCTCGCTAGGTCAAACGATCCATACGATCTTCTATGATCTTCTACACACCGTATGATCTCCCTATCGACGAGATAAGAGGATAATTGCATTTGCGACACACGTTTGTTAATTCAGACAGGAGATGAACATACAACATTTATGATTCCCAGTATATTAACCAATCGACCTTGTACATAATATACCAATCATAATGCTTTCAGTATATAAATCCATCAATTTATAATGGTTCGGATCTAAATATCTTACATCCACTTTTCAGACCCAAGGTCAGAATAATTCACTAAGTACAAGTCTCCTTACGATCTATACACAGCCTGTCGGTGCCTCCGTCCTTCGGTCACTCGCCTAAGGGCTCCTTGCAGGCTTAGTCTTCAGGTTGAGTGAGGACAACACCCCACATTCTGCTTCCTGGTGTTAGGATGTTTGTTGTTCTTCCCAGAACTCAGTTTGTTGGCATACGCCCGTGAGAATCAGTGTCCCATAGTAGGAGACTAATTGCTCTGAATATATCTTGTAAAGATATATTCACCAAAGAAAAGCTTCAAACTGAAAGCTTCAACCTTGTGCTAAAAGAGAGTAGCACAGAGTAATAACTTGAGTCAGAGACTCAAGTCTCGTGTAAAGAAACACGGACACTCAGAGAGTTTTAGCAGAGAGATGGCTTAGCAGAGCGCTCTTTCTAGAGTGAGAATCATTCAAATTCGTAACCATTTAAGGTTGATGTGTAGTCCTATTTATAGAGGACTTTCTCCAGCATTTCGAATTTCTGCCCGTTAGACTCATGGAAGATGTTGTCCAATCGTAGCCCATGTCGTAGGTCTGCTCTGCTCTGCTATATCAGTGTACTATACACTAACTTTGTGCCAGACTAAGTTTCAGTCTGAGGAATCCAAGTTTGGATGTCCTCGTACTGACTTTTACTTGGGCATGGATATGTTGTACTCTGATCGAGCTTCAATGTCTTCGAATAGTTCGTGCTTTAAAGGTAGAGGCTCTTATACTAACTTCCCAAGGTCAGTTTAGCTAGCCCTCGTATTGACCTCCCATAGTCAGTATGGTTGACCCTCATACTGACTGTCCACAGTCAGTATGGAAAATGTCCTCATACCGACTTCTCCTGGTCAGTATGGAAAACCCTCATACTGACTTCTCTTAGTCAGTACGAGAAAGCCCTCATACTGACTTCTCTTGGTCACTATGGAAAACCCTATACTGAGTACCCTAACTCAGTTTTGGTCAAGGCTATACTTGGTGAAAACCAAGTTTCAAGGCGTGCAGTTCTTCAGTTCTCGAGCATCTCCTTTGCTCGGTCTTCAGTCTAAGTTCTATTACAACTCGATTGATCCTATACAAGGATTATAATATTTAGAAATCTAGAAACTGAAAAACTGACTTAGATGGCTAAAGTGGGGTTTTGACATATCAAAATATTAAATTAAGAGGGAACCTTAGCTTTAGTTCCTAACAATTTCCCCATTTTTGATATTGTCAAAACCACTTGAAGAGACAGAAAGGAAGCATAGCATATCGTGTTTACAACGACACTACTCAATACACGAGTCCCTTGAACTATCTTTGAACAAGAAGGTCTTCCCCCTGAATTGGAGATACACTTATTTTTAAGAGTAAACAAACTTTCATTTAATATCCAATATCATAAGGTAATGAAAGTTAAAATGAAATTCACAGTCAAAATAACCACACAGTATCCACATGGTATCCATATCTTGAAAGCCATAAACAATACGCAATCATGGATAGAAAAAAAATTTATGGAGGAGGAGGATTAGATGAAGATGATGGTTTAGATCCATAGAGTTTCGCCATGAGTTCTGCAAGAATGTTGTGTTGTTCCTATCTTATCCATGTTTTTCTCCATTGTTTTAGTATATTTTGATTAGGTTTTTTAGTTATTTCCGTGCATGAGTATGTTTTAGAGGATGTTATGCTCTCAAATGGTGAGTTTTGCAGGTATTTGAGGCTAAAAAGAGGTCAAATGGTGAAAAGAGCCGTGAAGAACAGAGTTGCTACTTCGATTGACACACGGAAAGTCGACCAAGTTGGAAGACATGCCAAAAATTCGAAGCAATACCTCTATGTCGACTGACATGGTACATGTCGACCGACATAGAGGCCGAATGTCGATCGAAGGCAAGGAAAAGATGGGGGCTCGACATTGGTGATCCATATCGAGTTGTGTCGATCGACACAAATGTTGAAGACGAGTGATCGAGATGGATGAGGAAGGAATCGACAAACTTACCTGTGTGTCGATCGACACAAAGGCCAAAAAAGGGAAATTGTTCCCAGTTTGGTTATTTTTGTTATTTTAGCTCAATACCTAGTTTAGATGTTTTGGCTCCTCTATAAATACTGAACATATTAGGGCACAAAATTTTATCACTTAATTCATTGTTATACACTTAGAATATTCTTTAATTGGAGTTTTTCAGGACATTGAAGGTTCATCTTCATTTGTTGAGGAATTTTTATGTGTTTAATAATATGTTTGCTTTAGTTCAAGTCATGTTTTGTGGCTAGAAATTCTAACAGGTTCTAGGGCTTGTGATAATCTTTTCTGATGCAAGTTTAAGTAAATCAACTCAATAGCATGGTTTAATTTTTTGAGCTTAATTAATCGAATCTAGGTTTTGTTAGGTATTGATGTAGAAATCCTACCTTAATTTGACGTTTTGATGTGTCAAAACTATATACCAAAGTCTAGGCCTTAGAGTTATTACCTCGTGTAATCCTTGTATAGGATGATCGAGTTGTAATAGTCTAGGAAGAGGGAAGTCAGCAAAACTGTGGAACAGTTTTGAAGAAGACATTCAGACGAGATAACTGTCGCATCTAGAAGACGAAGACGAGCAGAGCAAGGTCGCAAAAACTGTGGACACGGTCTTCACATAGAAACTGTTGTGAGGTACTCGTAGTTTCAGACCAAGACAATTTCACGTCAAGGAATGCGTATATGACAAGATGTCGAACGAGTCGCAGGAGAAGTTCAAAGAAGTCAATGATTGACAGATACTTAGCTGCAACTGGCGTACAACGTTGTTCGACGTCTGACACAATAGGTACAAACTGCTCAGAAAAACAGTACGTTGTAGCAGAAAAAACTGAGACAAGAATCTTTCAGAAGAGCATCGATTATGATTGGACATCCTTTCCAATGTCTCTACGGGCTATTTTCTGGTGTCTCACCTATAAATAGCAGGATCAACAGAGACTTAAAAACCTTTGCCTCTCTGTCATCTGAATACACTAGAAGATTTAAATCTCCGACATATTTATTGTCTCTCAATTGAAACTGAAGCTCAAGCCTTAAGCGCTATCAAGCCAGAAGACATTAATATCGTGGTTCATTTATTGAACACGAAGCAATTATTGCTAACGAAATTTTTGGAGATTCACCGTGTGACTTTGAGTACATGAGGATTAAGTCAGTTGACTTAATCTACTATCTAGGTGTTCTTACTTTCTGAAGTAAGAACATAACAGCCTGATCTTGCAAAGGAAGAACAGGTTATCACGGGCAACTGCCGACCAGCCGATGTTCTGGGAAGAGCACAACCATCCAACCTACCGAAGAAGGAAAATGGAGGTTTATCCTAAGTCCAACTTCGAGCCGGTCCATAGAGAAGATGCAGAGCCTTCGACGGACTGAAGAAGAAGGAGTGAAGTACAACTGCCTGGGCGAGTGATCCATTGTGCTGTGGACAAAGGTCTCTACAGCAACTGGCTATAGATCATGAGGATTGTATCTTCATAACTTAGTAAATTACCGGATCTGATATCCTAAGAGTGGACATAGGACTTTAGACTCCGAACCACTATAATATCCTGTGTCGTTTACAGTTTTATTTACCTTACGCACCTTAGAGTTTTCAACTATATCTTGAAACCTTCAACACTTACAGTGGAAGTGTTGAAGCGTATAAACTGTTAACTGTTCATCCTGTAAAACTGTTAACCTAATCTGCTGGGTAAGTTAATTGAGTTTTAAAACTGTTAAGCAAAACTGTGTCACTTAGAATATGAACTGCTCATACCTAGAGTGTATTTAACTGCTTAATTACTTTCGCTGCATATTACACGTACTCTGATCTGGGACCAACAAGTGGTATCAGCGCAGGTCGGTCTTTCTAGACTGTCCTGTCTTGAGTTGCTTAAGACTGGACCCGTACTTCCTTACACTCTAACTGTTTGTTTAGTGTGTTTAGCGAGCAGATTATTTTTGGAAAATAATGACTTATCCTAGCCTTCTCAAATACAACCCAGAGAAGTTTGAAGTATGGAAGAAGAAGTGTCTTATTCAGCTAAGAGCTCAACATCCAGAGATGGATGAAGTTCTGCAGAATGGACCTATGAAGATTCAGGTGCCTAGAGTTAGAATTGCGGAAGGAGATGATCCAGGCGGTGTCGAATACATAGACAAGCCCAAGGAGGACTTGAGTTTTGAGGACAAGAAACGACATCAAGTTGACTACATCGCACAGGAGATGATCGTACAGTCTCTCCCAGACTCCCTCCAGGATGCAGCCATAGAGAACAACACGGCCAAGGAGCTTTGGGATTGGATCAACGATCTTACCAAAGAAACAGAAGCAATGAAGCGCAACAAGAAACAGGTCGTCATTGAAAGGTATGAATCCTTCCAGATGCTACCTGGCGAGACGATCAAATCAATGGAAGCAAGGTTCAACACCATCGTTAATGACATGAAGAATCTCGGAAGAGAAGAAAAAGTGGCAGACATGAATGCCAAAATTCTCTCAAGATTGCTTAAGGAAGACTGGTTTGTTTAAACCACCAGCCTGAAGACCATGGACCTCTTAAAAATGTCCACCCAAGAACTGTTCGCCGAACTGCAAGCCCATGAGTGGGATATTCAGATGGTGAACAGAAATGAAGTTGTTCGAACCCCAAATTCAGCAGCTGATGGTGATGCATCATTCTTTGTAAAGAGAGATTTCCAAAGGCGCTCAAAATGGCCAGTTTACTTCGAGAAAACTGCCCATCAATCTTTACCAGCGAAGGATACCTCCAATACAGTTCAGAACAAGGAAACTGAACTGTCGGTCGCCAAACTAGTGGAACGGCTTAGGAACCTTACCACACTTCTCGAGAAGGCGAAAGCAAAGGAAAAAGAAGCACAATCCAGTGAGCAAAGGTTCACGAAGAGAGAGCCACGCACATGCTGTGAGTGCAACTCTCTAGATCATCTGAAGTATGAATGCCCCCTAATCTCTCAAGAGGAGAGAGACAAATTGAAGAAGGTGTTCGAGAAGAGAGCATCCAGAGTTGTTTCCCAAGCAATGCTCACAAGAACTGAAGTGCCAGACGTTCCAGATCATGATGATGGATACTACACGTCTGAGGAGGAAGGAGATGAGGAAGCACTACTTGCTTTCATTGCAACAATTGGTGGAGATGTTACTAATGATGAAGAAGAAAGCGCTTCAAACTATGAAATCCGGGTAACAACTAATCTACCCTCATCTAGTACTTCTATTTGCTTTGATGATTGTTATGTACCAAGTCATTCAAGCTCTGGAGACATCACTTTTAAAAAACTTATTAAGGAATTTGAAAATTTTCATTAAATAAAAGATATAGTGATTAGTGAAAATGCCTCACTGAAATCAGAAATTTCAGTTTTGACCAATGAAATCGAAAGAACAAGGTCAATTAGTGAGGAGCTGGAAAAACTCAAGGGGGAACATTCAAAACTTCTTAAAGATTTTGAAAATGTTTCAAAAGAGTGTGACTCCTTGAAGAAAATCGAACCTGTTAAATGTGAATTTTCTTTCAAAAAGAGTTCTAAGAGATTAGATGAAATCTTGAACTTTCAAAAATCATACTCTGACAAACGAGGAATCGGTTTTTCTAAACCCCAATATGATACATCTATGAACATGCATGCATCTACATCTAGAACTAAGAAAACATCATTGCGCTCTGTCGAAGCAAATCTTAGTTCAAGCCATACGGTTGGGAATGGAAAGGACATTCTCAAAGAACCAGTTAATCATAGTGTCAAGACCAAATGCTGGTCAAATTCTGACTCTAAACTGGCACCTCGATAGTTTGAGGACACAGTTAGGAAACTTTCTAAAGCAACTGTCGAGAGGAGACATAATCCTTCCTCAAAACTGGACAAGCATAATGTTCCATATGCAAGGAATCCAGTTTTACCAACCAGAACGATTGAGCAACATGTAAATGTTGCAAGGAAGTCTATTCGACAATTGAATAGAAATCTGAGAAGTCATGATAGAGCTCAGTTCTATCACAACAGTCAACCGAATAGGGGGAACATCTATTCGAAGCCAGGGTTGAGACAACCATACCCTCAAAAGACTGTGATGGCTACACACCCGAGAACAGTTTCTCGAGACTCGTTCCAGAACAGTTGGTTCAGGAAGAGTTCACACACCACAGTCGCACATAACATGCATTCACACATCAAACACTTCACAAGAAGAAAGGTAGATAAATCACAGCAAAGTGATTTAGTTTCACAAACCGCAAGGGTGAAACAAATGTGGATACCAAAAGGTTGGATCCACATGACTGACCTTTAAGGACCTGAAAAGATGTGGGGACCTAAATATTTTTTTTGTGTTGCAGAAGCCAAGTCCCCTAAAGAAGAAGAGAACTTGGATCTTAGATAGTGGATGCTCGGCTCACTTGACAGGAGAAAAAGATCTGATCAAGAACCTTGAGATGTACGAAGGAGCATTAGTCAATTTTGGGAACAAAGCCACGGGTCAAGTAATTGGAAGGGATGCGTGGAGCACAACGAAATTATCATTCAGAACGTATCATTAGTCACCAGTCTGAAGCACAATCTTCTCAATATAAGTCAACTGAGTAAGAGTGGCTATATTGTCAGATTCGAAGAATTAGAGTGCCACGTAATTGATAAGGTGACAGACAAGACCATAATCATAGGAATCAGAAGAGGAGGTCTCTACATTGTAGATTGGTCCAGCGGAGAACGAGGGACATGCCTCATAGCACTCAGCTCCTCAGAAGGAATAAACTGGCTGTGGCACAAAAGGCTTAGCCATCCGAATTTCAATTCAATTCGACACTTGGCGAAGCACAATCTAGTTGTAGGACTGCCACAGAAGAAGTTCTAGAAAGAAGGAGTATGTAAATCATGCCAGCTTGGTAAACAAACGAAAGCCTCTTTTAAGAACAAGCCATTTACAGCGAGCATAGAAAGAATTCTGAAACTGCTTCCTATGGATTTGTTTGGTCCAGCTACCCCACCAACAATAGGAAAAAGAAGATAAACATTGGTAGTTGTTGATGACTACTCAAGATATACATGGGTGGTGCTGCTCAAATCCAAGGACGAAGTCAAAATTCAGTTACCAGAACTGATCACACATATTCAGAATGACAAAGGAGTGAAAACCAAGAGAATAAGATCAGACAATGGGACAAAATTTTGCAATGGACCTCAACAAAATGGTCTTGCTGAGCGAAGAAATAGAACACTTAAAGAAGGAGTAAGAACCATGATGGCTGACACCGATCTTGGAAAGGGATTTTGGGGAGAAGCCTTGATGACAGCCTACTACACACAGAATAGAAGTGCATTCAACACGCGGCTGCACAAGACACCCTACGAGATCTACAATGGTCATAAGCCTTCTATAGCTCATCTTTGTGCTTTCGGTTCTCCATGTTATATTCACAATAATGGGAAGTTCAAGTTGAATACCTTTAGCCCAAAGGCTGATGAAGGTGTGTTCCTCGGGTATGGACATCCTTCATATAAGGGATATAGGGTATTCAACAAGACAACCCAACTCTTGGAGATAACATGTCATGTTGTTTTTGATGAAGCTACTTTAGTGCGCAGGACACTTCAAGAACTGAGTCTGGGGAATCATGAGATCAAGGATGTCAATGAGGAATCAAAGAGTGATCTTGATCATAATCAAACAATTCCTCTGACTAGATCTATGAGTGACATTCATGAGACTCCACAAACATTGAAAATTTTTCATGTGAAAAGAAGCCCCCTGATGCTCAGAATACGGTCTTAGATGCAGAGCAAGCTGACACCAAGGAAGTCAATCCTGAAGATGCTAAGGAAATAGGATCATCTAGCAAGCCAACTGATATTCAGAATCCAGATGCTGATCATAATACAGTTCCAAAACAAGGAGACGAAGGTGTCCCTGAAGAAGTAGAAGGAACAGTTCTAAATTATGGAATTGAACTACCTCAGAGGAAACATTCCATAGCTTCTGGAGATCCAGCAGCTCGTGCTGAAGCCGTACCTGTGAAGAAGCCAAACTGGCTAAGAGATCATCCCAAGAAAGCCATCCTTGAAGATATTGGAAATCCTATTCGAACCAGACAGGGGACAACATTAATGTTTTGCTTCTTATCCCAGATCGAACCAGTAAAGATCACAGAAGCTCTTCAATCAACAGACTGGATAAATGCGATACAAGAAGAACTCAATGAGTTCACTCGCAATAATGTGTGGTATCTGGTGGATTGACCCACACATCAGTCTGTGATCGGTACCAAGTGTGTCTTCAAGAATAAAAGAGATGAGACCGGTACCATTGTTCGAAACAAGGCAAGATTGGTTGCAAAAGGATATGCACAATGCGAAGAAATAGACTTCGATGAGACATTTGCGCCAGTTGCCAGACTCAAAGCTATCCGACTATTTCTAGCATATGAAGCCTATCACAACTCCACAGTTCTTCAAATGGATGTGAAGAGTGCCTTTCTCAACGGAGAATTAAGGGAAGAAGTCTATGTAGAACAACCTCTAGGTTTCGAGCAAGGAAATCAAGTCTACAAGCTAAGGAAAACTTTATATGGATTAAAGCAAGCACCTAGAGCATGGTACGAAACTCTCTCACAGTTTCTGCTCAAAAATGGATTTGAAAAAGGTGCTATAGATCGAACATTATTCAAGATAAAGGATGGAGAGGACATCCTACTTGTTCAGATCTATGTAGACTATATCATCTTCGGAAGCAAAAATACCAAGTTATGTGAGAAGTTTTCCCAGCTAATGCAGAATAAATTCCAGATGAGTATGATGGGCAAGATGACATATTTTCTTGGTTTGCAAGTTGATCAATCTGACGAAGGGACTTTCATAATTCAGAAGAAGTATACTCAAGATCTGATCAACAAATTTTGTCCAGAAAAGACAAAATCACTAAAGATTCCTGTTAGCACCAGTTCTCAAATAACCCTTGATGAAGAAGGAGAACCCATCAACCTAACAACTTATAGAGGAATCATTGGGTCTTTACTGTATCTAACTGCCAGCCGACCAGACATCTCTTATGTTGTGGGAGTATGTGCAAGATTCCAGGCGAATCCAAAGAAGTCCCACATGGAGGCAGCAAAGAGAGTTGTAAGATACCTAAAGAGCACAGAGTCCTTAGGTATTTGGTATCCCAAAACTGATGGAATCATGCTGAATGGATTCTCTGATTTAGATTTTGGAGGCTGCAGAATTGACAGAAAGACCACAAGTGGAACATGTCAGTTCTTAGGACATAAACCGATCAGTTGGTTTAGCAAGAAACAACATTCAGTAGCTACATCAACCACAGAGGCAGAGTATGTAGCAACAACCAGCTGTTGTGCTCAAGTGCTTTGGATAAAGAAGCAGCTTAAGGATTATGGAATTGATACAGAGTGCGTTCCTATCTACTGTGATAGCAACAACGCAGTGTCAATCTCGAAGAATCCAGTTCTACATTCTAGGACGAAGCACATTGACTTTCATCATCACTTCATCCGAGACCATGTTGAAAAGGAGGATGTCTTGGTGGAGTATATTAGAACTGAGGTTCAGCTAGAGGATATTTTCACTAAACCGCTACCTGAAGCTCGTTTCAAAGAGCTATGCATCAAATTGGGTCTTTTTTAGTTTGATGGAATCTCAAGAGAAGGCGATGCAAATTGATTATTACAAGTTGTCAAACTGTACATATTGAATATCAGTGATTAAGTCAATTACAGTTTGTCATTATTTGCGTTTGTTGAAGACAAAGAGGAAAGAAGAGCACTTTCATTAAAATGGATATATTGAGTCAAGTCATCCATACATTGAGTCTACAGCTAAACATAACTTAAAGGTTCATTACAACTGAAGGAAAGCAGAATAACAGATACACCACATGACTCTGATATTTCAAAAGTCTCTTCAAGGATGAAGATGACGATATGAAGGATAAAAATCAGAATCCTTCAATCCGGGCCAACCTGTGAGGAGAGAAGGGACCTCTTGCTCGAGAAGCCAACTCAGTTGCATTCCAAATGGAATTGGAGTGTGAGGCATATTCTCAAAGGCATGTCGCACCTTGTCAAAAATGAAAGAGGCCCAATCAATCTCAGCTTCATTATCGAAGGCCATCATCGCCTTCCAAATGAGTTGAGAGAAATCATGATGCTCCATAGGATTACCGACAATCATAAGATTGATGATGTCGAAAGTAATTTGATATCGAGGCATCAGCCACCTAGAAGAGACAGTCGGATGAAAACTGACGGTCGAGTTTCTACATTGATGCCAAGCCGACCATTCGGGCGATGTAACTTCCTTGAGATAGTCTATAACAGGAACACCATCATGAGGAAGTTTGAAACTAGTTGAGAAGGACTCAACTGACCAGCAGAGCTGCTAATCGTTGATGTTAGCAATTATCTCACCATCTTCGGTAATTCTGCAGTTATTAGCAATCACCTTCAGCGTATCCTCCAAGAATCTATATGGTGCCCTAGTCATAAATCGCTTAAGGCCCGTATCCTTGAGATTTCTCAATATTGATTTGAATGTCACCAGACTTGCCAAGAGTTGAGTCTCCAGAGACTACGAATTGAAGATCTTGTTTCTCTCAATGGATATCTCATTCGCAGAAGTCATATCTATCGCCACTGGAAGAAATTCTTTTCTGGATAACAATCTTGAAAATGTGAAGAGAATATATTGGTTATCAGAAATATGAAGAATATTGCCCTAGGTGAATGATCTCTACTCGAAGAAATAAGTATATATATACATGGAAAGGATATCGTGTGTTGATTCTAAAGGATATCTATCGAATTAAATTAGACACGATATTCCAGGAAAGGGCACAATGCTCCAAGTCTCAGATTCATAATCTGAATAGTCAACATCTATGCCTAACAGCCAATGTGGGCCAATCCAGATAATACATGTGTTCAAATGCTCAGAAGAATTCAACGTATGACAGTGAACAAACAATATGAGAAATACGAATGATCAGTAAAAGTAGATAGGTATAAAATTGGATAATGCAGCAGATCAAGTGGGAATTATTCATTAAAAACTTACTGCATACACAGTTCATATTAGCAAGGTGAACAAAACACAAAAGCTACATCAGTTTTGTAAATATTTAGACAGCCTATTAAGGTACAATCAGGAGGTAGAGATGATGGGAATAGAAACTGCAAGGAGGCAATCAGCGCAGTCGCACAGGATAATAGTCAGTTGGCCTCAACCGAGAACCTGACATACCTTTAGCCAAGAAAGGGATCCTCTTCTCTAAGAGCCAACTCAGCTGCATGCCATAGGGAATGGGCTCATTCAGCAAATCATGCATGGACTTCTTCAGATTATCAAAGATGAAGGCAGCCCAGTCTACCTCAGCCTGATCCTCGAAAGCCATCATTGCTCTCCAAATAGGTGGAGAGAAGTTGGTTTGCATCAAGGGATTGCATAGCACCAACTCGTTGATAATATCAAAGGACACCTGGTATCGAGGCTGAAGGAATGCACAGGGAGCTGTAGGATTGAAAGTACTGTCATTGCCTCTCCACACCACCATGACGACCACTCAGGGGCCGTTTCATCAATTTGATGATGCAGCACTGACTTTCCATGATACGGCAGCTGAAACTCTCGAGACAAGAAGTCCGCTGACAGGGTGAACTCCACTCCATTAAGACTAAAGGAGATCTCATCCTCGTAAATGGTGGAACTATAAACGACTACTCTTAGCAGATCCTGCTGAAAAGCAACCGGCTGGATAGAAAGGTATCGATCCAGGCCATGGACTCCAAGTTGTTGATGGTCTCGAGATAGACATCGGGAAGGTTCCAATACTCGGCGTACAGTCTCCGATGATTGAAGACCTTGTTTTGCGTTATAGTGATCCTACTCATCTCCTCTACAATGTTTGCTGGTTCAACCATTGTCAAGAAGCACTATGGTTGGATGGAAGAAAGGAAAGGAGTTGCTGATTGAACATGCCTACCCTGTAAAGACCTCTCATAGAGAGACAAATGCGTCAATCAGAGATCTCTGCCACGTCCTCACCTCTGAAAGACATGACCTATCGGGACAGAGGCAAAAAGAATGAAGGGTGATTTAATACTCAACCACCGTTCCAAATCTTGAATTAATGATAACCCGTAGGTCAGATGGCTACCGTCTCAGAGTCATTCAAGAGCTCAAGGATCACAATCTTTCGGATTACCAAATGTCTTTCAAATCTAGGAACGAAGATCGAGAACTGTAATTTGGACGAAGGGACTGTCTAGGGTACTTTGTCAAAGGATCAACAGAAAGACAACTTCCTACTGGGATAGGATAGCTGCAGCTCAGTTATTTTCTCCTTGAGATTGCCTTTCAAACCATCTTAGAAAAGATTGAGGAAAGAGAAAACTGGTGATCAGAATGAAGCGAATTTTTGATTACCGCGAAGATCTCGACGGCACATAGCATTAAATGCGGAACAACTCAGTGGCGTATAACCCGGAGCCACGTCAACCCTTCCATATGCTACAACACGATGTGCCAGATGAACCGAACAGACGCCAACGTCAGCATCAATTGCAGTCATTCAAGATAAAGAAGGGTTTAAATCTCAGCCCATGATTTTTTGCTAAAATCAATCATCAAAATCACTTAAACCTTTCATGTCGTCCTCTTCATTACCACATGTACTGCCAATCCATCAGTCAAGATACCCATAGGGATCAAACCAAGAGTCTCCAAAAACAATCATCATTGATGTCTAGCTCAGTCCAAAGGAGCAACACAAATCATGGAAGCTAGCGCCTCAGTCAATCCAGAACAGTTTGTCACCACTGAAGAGACCTCTCAGGATGAACTATTTCAGTTGGCTGAAGACACAAAGATCGCCGATCGACAGCTTTTTAAATCCCAGGTTGTGAAGGAGAAAATTCTGAATTGGAAGAATTTTCTCTCAATCACCACCGACGAGATGATTGCCCAGGAGATTGCGGGAAAACTGCTCAGTGAGAACTTAACGAAGTTCCTAACTGCATGTCCTCGGAGATTCAATCCAGATAGAGTCGTTAAATTCTATAAAAACTGCACATTTGATGACAAAGATCGATTCTTCCACACTACGGTTGACAAGAAGATAACGGTTGATCCTACTCTTGTTGCTCAACATTCTCATCTACCAAACACTGGAGCTGACATCGCCAGCTATCTTCAAAATGACAAGGAAGAGTTGACAGCTCACTGGCTAAAATGGAAAAAGCCAAAGGCATCCGAAAAATTCAAATCCACCACAAAAGTGTCCGAACTGAACCCATCTTATAAGATACTCAGTGAGATCGTGCTGAGAATGATCTATTGTGGGATTGGATCCCTTTCTGAGCTAAGTAGTCCCAAATACTCTCTAATGATGGCTCTTGATGACTTTCCGGGAGGAAATTGGGCTACTGATCACTGCTATTTCTAACAAATTAATTATAATAACAACGGCAAATAAATTTGTAAACCCTAAGGTTATCGATCCAGGGGAATTGTGTGGGGGAACTATCCTATATACTAGCTATGATCCTAAGATTCATTGTTTGAGAGATCCAAAATCAGGGTTTTATAAAAGTAAAGAAAACAATGCAAAAAATTAAAGTAGTTTGAAAGCAAATTTAAAGGAACACAGATTCTAGGGAAGAATTCATATTATGGATGACATGTTGGAATCAATTAATTTAACAGGTGGAATACTGCAACAATGCTATATTTTCTTGTTTGGCAAATATAACCTAGATTACTAACCAGTGACTATCTCCGCTCGGTCTCAAAGTACACCAAATTAGTCAATCCGATAAGAAAATCTGTTCAATTCCTACAGTCTAGTACATCTGTTTGGATAGTGTAGATTGTATCATGCATTCCTATTCCCACTATCAATATTCACCTCTCGGTCCTTCTATCAATAGCTAGACATCTAAATTAATCGTCACCTCTCGGTCCTTGAATTAATCTAGAATTATAGAATAAACACAGGAATCATGAACCTAATTAATTAATCCTAACATGCATCCATAATAATATCAACCCCTAGAACCCGCTAGGGTTTCTAGCCACTCATCGCAGATAGAAATCCAAAAGAAAACATATTAAATTGCATAAACATAAAGAACTTACAAGAAAATAAAAGGGTTTCGTGTTCCCCAAGTCTCCAAACTCTAAAAACTAAATTGTAGAATGAAAATATGATAGGGAATTAATTGGGCATAATGGGGAATTCTGAAAAATCGAATTTACATAGGTATTTATAGTGGTGGATGTGTATCCTATCAAATCTAGGGCTAAAGATATGAATAAATCCGTTTTTCCTCGAATTTACGCTCCAGCAGACAGCCTCGCGTCAATGCTTCTTGGTCGGCGTCGATCGATGCTGATTGGTGTCTGTCGACGCAGCTTCTCGCCCCTTTTGCGTGGTCTCATGGTTTTGGCCATAACTTTCTCTCCCGAACTCCGATTGACCCGCAACTTCTCGCCCCTTCATCCATTGCCATGTGCCAATAGCTCGAATTCCTCTTGTGGAAGAACTCTTCACTGCTACTCTTACACGTCACTGCTTCCGGAATGGATTTCTCGTGAACTTAGGCCTAAAGCCCTACAAAAACACCAAAATGCGCATAATACCACCTAATATAGACTCATGCATAGAATATATATATAAACTCAATAAAACTACATAAAATAGTAGAAAATAATATAGATAAGCGAGTAAAATAATGAGCTTATCAGCTACATACATCTTTGGTTGATTACTGGAGAACGCGCGGAAGAATCGAAATATTCCAACCAAAGGAAAGTTCTCTTTGAGTGTCGGTTTAGGCTTGAAGGTTAGCTATCTTCTGGAGAGTATCTTAGGCAGACAAGATGAAGGATAAGATCTCATACCATTTGATTTTATTCCGCCAAAGAATCCAGTTTATCGTGTAACACAAAAGGATGTAGCCGATGACAGTTTGGACAATATGTAAAAAGATGCTGAGACATCAGAGGATCTCAAAAACATTCCGACAGTTCGAACTGCTGGGGAGTCCAAGAAATCTAAGAAGGCAGGCACTTCCACTCAAAAACCTGCTCAAAGATGAAACAGAAGAAAAATGATGCAGCCAAAAATAAATTCTGAAGATGTCTCACAGCCAGATAATCAACCTGCTGCTAAACAGCTTCGATGTCAGAAGCGAAGGAAGACAAACCATGATGAACCAATCCTAACAATTGCCAAGAAACTGCACTTTGATGCTACGCTTGTGGGGACATGCCAATCCTCCATACTATCGGACACAGCTACAAACTCCGAATCAGAACTCTGAAGAGAAGAGATGCTCATCATCCTCCAGTTCTGAACAAACCATATCACATCGACGGGTAACGCTAGAGGAAGATGAAATAGTAACCCTCTTGGGTTCAGGGGGAACTATTCATGGTAATCTTACACAAGAGATTACAGCAGCAACAACATTAATCTTGGAATCCATCAGATAAAAGATAGATGAATACCACACAGCTATTGAGCGATTGGACACCAAACGACGGAAACTTGACTCCAAGCAGCAAGAACTAAATGTTCAACAACAATAGCTGGACAACAATGAACAAATGTTCAAGAGTCATCTATCTCAACTTCAAATCCAAGAATAAGAAGCAGCAGCTGAACTCCGAAGGCAAGAAGAAGAAGCTGCTGAACTAAAACGACAAAAAGAAGCTGCTGAACTAAAACGATAGCAAGAAGCAACGGAGCTGAAACGTCAACAAGAAGCAGAAGCAGCAGCTGAACTCCAGCGACAGAAAGAAGCAGAAGCTGTTGAGCTTAAAGCAACAACAGCTACAGCTACACAAAATGAGGAAGAGACGACAACAAACCAAAACCCTCCTCAATCTGAGAATTCCACCGCTACCTCACAGAGTCAAACCAATGAGGACTCTAGAGCTTTAGCCACAGTTGAAGGAATTCTATCTCCAAATCCTCTTTCAGTAGTTGTGACTCCTCTATTCTATGATGTTCTGCGATAAGAGATAGATCATCGAGTGGAATAGCAGTTGGCTTCTATCTATGATATTGTCAAAAAGGGGGAAGAGGGAAGGGATGAGTCGCTGAAGCTGTAGTTGATCTTAATTAATCAAAAGTGAGAAGAAGAATAGAAAAAGCGAGATGAGGAATACAGAAAATAGGAAGAAGAGCGCAGGAAGCGGGATGAGGATATCCATATGAAGCTGAATCAATTAATGGCTGCCAGAGAGGAAGATAGGAAATATTTCTCAAATGTAACAGCAGTCCTCAAGGCGCAACAAGCTGTCTTGCTTCCCATATCTGCCGCAACTTCTTCGAAGCCAAAAGACGCAGATTCCTCGAATCAAAGAAGGTAGAAGGAAGAGAATCAAGACAAGAGAGCAAGGTTATGTTTTTTTGTTTTGTCTTACTTTTTGAATGTCTTCGATTTCTGCAGTTTTAAAAATTTTCATGTACTTGTAAACGATCATATCTATTGAAAAGCAGAAAAACTGTTGGTTTGAAGACAACAATGCATTGTCTCTTACCTTGATTCTTGCCTGGCTGAACTCACATTTTCCAGTGTGATCAGCAATCCTTCCTCTCTTATTGCTCTAAATTGATTGATTTTATTTGAAAAGTATTATCCCATTAAGGGGGAAGATCATTTAGAGTAGGTCGAATGTAGAAGAGGCACAGTTCTGAGCAATGTTAGTTATAAAAATTTGTAAACTCAGATCAATTGCATCTTCTCATCGACTTAGATAGACTTAGAGGTATGGTTTTGACAACATCAAAAGGGGGAAATTGTTACGTATTGATGTAGAAATCCTACCTTAATTTGATGTTTTGATGTGTTAAAACTATATACCAAAGTTTAGGCATTAGAGTTATTACTTCATGTAATCCTTGTATAGGATGATTGAGTTGTAATAGTCTAGGAGGAGGGAAGTCAGCAAAACTGTGGAACAGTTTTGAAGAAGACATTTAGACAAGATAACTGTCGCATCTAGAAGATGAAGACGAGCAGAGCAAGGTCGCAAAAACTGTGGACACAGTCTTCACATAGAAACTGTTGAGAGGTACTCACGGTTTTAGACCAAGACAGTTTCTTGTCAAGGAATGCGTATATGATAAGATGTCGAACGAGGCACAGGAGAAGTTCAAAGAAGTCAATGATAGACAGATACTCAGTTGCGACTGGTGCACAATGTTGTTCGACGTCTGACACAACAAGTACAAACTGCTCAGAAAAACAGTACGTTGTAGTAGAAAAAGCTGAGAGACAAGCAACTTTTCAGAAGAGCACAACCATCCAACCTACCGAAGAAGGAAAATGGAGGTTTATCCTAAGTCCAACTTCGAGCCGGTCCACAGAGAAGATGCAGAGCCTTCGACGGACTGAAGAAGAAGGAGTGAAGTACAACTGCCTGGGCGAGTGATCCATTGTGCTGTGGACAAAGGTCTCTACAGCAACTGGCTATAGATCGTGAGGATTGTATCTTCATAACTTAGTAAATTACCGGTTCTGATATCCTAAGAGTGGACGTAGGACTTGAGGCTCCAAACCACTATAATATCATGTGTTGTTTAAAGTTTTATTTACCTTACGCACCTTACAATTTTCAACTATATCTTGAAACCTTCAACACTTACAGTGGAAGTGCTGAAGCGTATAAACTGTTAACTGTTCATCCTGTAAAATTGTTAACCTAATCTGCTGGCTAAGTTAACTGAGTTTTAAAACTGTAAAGCAAAACTGTGTCACTCTGCTCATACTTAGAGTGTATTTAACTGCTTAATTACTTCCGCTGCATATTATAAGTACTCTGATCTGGGACCAACAGGTTTATAGAAGGATCGAGAGATGAATTTGAATCTAGGTTTGTAGTTATCAATTAAAAGACCGAGAGGTGAAAATTGGTAATAGGAAAAAGAAATTAAATGCAATTATTTTATGTCTCAAGAGGAAGAATTAATTTGTAGGAATTAATTAGATAATTATTGAGATTGGCTAATTTGTGTTCTTAAGACCGAGAAGAGATTGCCACAATTTATTAATCTAGGGTTTAATTGCCTAACCAAGGAATTTAATCCATATGAATCTGAATTAATCCCCATTGCTGAGTTGATGAATTTTGATGTTGATGACTAGATTATCTGCCTTAGAATCTGTATCTTTACATATTGTTTTTCAAAAACCTTTAATTTTATGCATTGTCATCTTTACTTTTCAAAAACAAATCCCTTTTCAAATCACTCAAACAACTATGGTTTGCGAACTATAGCTAGTGCTTAGGATAGTTTCATCACACAGTCCTTGTGGGTTTGACCACCTTAGGGTGAAAATTATAAATATATTTGCTACTGTTTTTGCAGCTGTCAATTATCAATCTTCACCTCTCAGTTTTTAAATTGATAATTATAAACCTAGATTCAATTTCATCTCTCGATCCTTCATTAAATCTGGATCTAACTAAATCAAACTAGGAAATTAAATCTTGCAAGTAATTGAGTTAATTAAATTAAACATGCATCCATGATTGTTGAATAAACCCTAGAACCTGATAAGGTTTCTAGCCACTCATAATGGAAAAAAACACAAAAATCATATTATTAAATTGCGTGAAATAACTTACAAAAAAATAAAGGGTTGGTTGAAGTCCAAAAACTCCAATGGTGAATTAAATTCCAAGCTTAAAGATAAAGATACTAAGAACTCGAAATACATGGGCAATTATAGGGGTGAATGTGTATCTCAAAAGGTCTAGGGCTTAGATATGTTCCCATGTCGAGTTCTGCTTCGATCTCCTGCCTCGGATGATATCAACTCTCCATGTCAATCGACATGTGCCACGTCGATCGACATGGAGTTATTTCTTGATTTCTTGGCCTTGTCCTCCATGTCGGTCGACATCCGATGTGTTGACCGAAACAAAAGCTTCTCCATTTCAGCTCTTTTTATCACTTAGCCACTTTTTAGCTAAAAAACCTACAAAATCACATCATGACAAGCATAGTAACCTCTATAATCGACTCGTGCATGAAATAGACTATAAAATCAACATAAAACATATAAAACAAAAACGAGCTTATCAGTTTTTCCTTGCAAGCCCACAAACTATCCCTCGTGATCGAAAGAACCATCCTGAAGCTACACTCGATAGAGCTGATCCGCTCACTCTGCCATCCAGAAGCTACGAGAGTTGGGTCATCACTCTCTCTCCTTGACACTCACTCGAGATAGAACAACTTGCTCTCTTTCTGAAACACATCATAAACCTTCTTGTGGAAACCTACCCATGAGGTTTAATCCTGGAGAACAACAAATATTATTATTAAGATATTACTTCTCCTAGTGGAACCTGAATTTATCGTCCCATAAGTAGAGTTTATTATTATCCATTCCTCCACAAAGTTGAATCAATCTTCTGCCTCTCACAAGCGAAGCTTATTATTACCCACTCCTCCACGGGTCAGATCGGTTTTCTGCGACCTAAAACCAAAGCTTATTGTTATCCACTCCTCCGAGGAATTGGATTGGTCCTCTGCCTCCCTCGGTGGAGCTTATTATTATTCATTCCCCTACAGAGTCGAATTAGTTTACTACCTTCCCACATATAAAGTTTATTATTATCCTCTCTTCCGCAAAGTCGAATTAATTTTCTCCTTCATCGTGGAATATACTATTCACTCCCTTGCATAACTGAATAAACGCCTCCAAAAACAAAATATTATCACTTCCCTACAAAGTTAAATAATTTTTCTTATGCGGAACATTGATGAATTCTCTTATGACAAGATTACATCTTCCATTGAAGATAACCTTCACAAAGCCTGCGATTGTAGTAGCATTGTGGCATCACAAACCCTTTTTCTTGAAAGGTACAAACAATTCTTGTGTCAGCCTTGCGCTAATAGGATTATTATTTTTATTTATTTCTCTGAAAAAAAAATTGTGTTTGTCTTCTTGAAAAATAGAGGGGTTATTGTTGATGCCTAAATTTCTTTTAATACAAAACATGAATCCAAGCTCAAGCCCACTACAAACAACCCAACTCAAGCTGCCTAAAAACATAAAGATAGTCCATTCTAGAGAAGGCTCAATAGTCCACCTCAGAACACCTCAACATTCGGCCTACTCTGGAGGGCTCCAATTAGCGGTCCATCTCAGATGACTCTTCTCAGCTTAGGCGCAATATCCTCACGGCCTAAGCATGAAATGCTCTTAATCCACTCAGAGTGCAGTCTCCTTCGATGGCTCATTACATTATGTTACTTCGGTCATCGTCCTTGTCGTCTGCATAAAGATTGCTACTCACCACCACCGACTGAAAACAACACGTGTGTTGGTCCCAAATTTATCAGTTTTGCTCAACGGATGTCTTAAATGTAATGGACCTGATTGACACTTACTCAAGTCAATCGGGGCTTTTTGAAATCTCAAACTCGTTAAGATATTCTTAGATACATTTAAATACATACACCAACAACCTAGCCAGTTGTTGGGTTCAAATAAGCACATAATCGAGTAAGCAATAAACAAAGTGATAAATAACACCATATTTATAGTGGTTCAGCTACCAAAGATCATTCACTCTTTGATCCATCGATCAGAAATTTACTATAAACAATATACAACACAATGTAAATTGTTAGGTATTACGGTGTAATCCTACCTTAATTCGATGTTTTGATGTGTCAAAACTATATACCAAAGTCTAGGTTTTAGAGTATTGCCTCATGTAATCATTTTCTAAGATAATTGAGTTGTAATAGTCTAGGAAGGAAGATATCATCAAAAATGTGGAACAGTTGTGAAGAAGACACCATTCTGACGAAATAACTGTCAAAGAAAACAAGGCAAAGACAAGCAGAGCAGATCAAACTTACAAAAACTGCGCAGACAATTTCTTCCATGCCAAGTCTGAACACTCGAAGAAAACTGATTGAGAGGCGCCTGCAGTTTTTCAAGATAAGACAGTTCTCACGTCCAAGAATGAGTTTGAGGCTTGTGTCGAGCAGTCGCAAAAGACCGTTGAGGAAGTCAACAAGAAAAGACAGAAACTACTCAGTTGCGACTGGTGTACAACGTTGTTTGAATGTCTAACACATCAAGTGCAAGCTGCTCTGAAAAGTAGGTCGACGCAGCAGAGATATAAGAGGAGAAAGCGACTTTGCACAGAGAAAAATGGACGATGATTGGACATTCTTCTCCATGTCTCTACCGGCTATTTTCTGGGTCTCCACCTATAAATAGCAGGAACTATAGAGACATAAAAACCTTTGCCAAAATATAGTGCTAAACCGCTTAACTATCTCGCACATTCAAATCTCCGACAGACAAGCCTCTCCATAGAAGTTAAAGCTCAAGGCACTAAAACTCTTTAGAGAGAAGGAATTTATATCGTGGTTCATTTATTGAACACGAAGCATTCAGTGCTTATAGAATCTAAGGAGATTCACCGTGTTACCCTGGGAACACGAGGCTTAAGTCAGCTTGACTTAATCTACCTGTTTGGTGTTCTTATTCTTCGAATAAAAACATAGCAGCCTGTTCTTACAAAGGGAGAGTAGGTTATCACGGGCAACTGCCAAACTGCTAAAGTTCTGGGAAGAACTCAACCATCTAACCTACCGAAGATGGAAAAGGGAGGTTTGTCCTCAGTACAGCTTCGAGCCGGTCCACAGAGAAGATGCAAAGCCTTCGGTGGACTGAAGAAGGAGTGAAGTACAGCTGTCTGGGCGAGTGATCCTTTGTGCTGCAGACGGTGGTCTCTACAGCAACTGGCTATAGATCGTGAGGAGTGTACTTTCATTACTTAGTGAATTACCGGATCTGATATCCGAAGAGTGGACGTAGAACTTAACGCTCTGAACCACTATAAATATCCTGAGTCATTTATAGTTTCATTTCCTTACGCACTTTACTATCTTCTAGTCTATCTAGGAACCTTCAACACTTACATCTTAAGTGTTGAAATGCAGAAACTGCTAACTGTTCACAACTGCAAAAACTGTTAAAACTAATTGCTGGCTAACGTGAATAGTGTTGATAAAAAATGCTAAGTAAAATTGTGTCATCAATTAGCTAAACTGTCTTAGTTAGAGTGCGATTTTTAATATTTTATACTTCCGCTGCATATTACACGTACTCTGATCTGGGACCAACAAGTGGTATCAGCGCAGGTCGGTCTTTCTAGATTGTCTTGTTTTGAGTCGCTTAAGACCGGATCCGTACTTCCTTACACTCTAACTGTTTGTTTAAGTGTGATTAGCGAGCAGATAACTTTTAGAGAATAATGATGAATTATTCAAGTCTTCCCAAGTATAATCCAGAGAAGTTCGAAGTATGGAAGAAGAGATGTCTCATTCAGTTGAGAGCTCAACATCCAGAGATGGATGAGGTTCTAACGAAGGGACCTCTAAAAATTCAGATGACAAAAGCCACCCTTGCCACAGAAGATGGTCCTACCGGTATTGAAACGATAGATAAACCTAAGGTGGATTGGACACATGAGGACAGGAAACGGCATCAGATTGATCACATCGCACAGGAAATGATTATACAATCTCTTCTAGATTCTCTCATAGATGCAGCCGTGGAGCACAACACGGCCAAGGAACTTTGGGATTGGATCAACGACCTTGTAAAGGAGACAGAGGCGATGAAGCGCAACAACAAGCAGGTCATCTTTGAAAAAAACGAATCTTTCAAGATGCTACTTGGTGAATCAAAAAAATCAATGGAAGAAAGATTCAACACCATCGTCAGCGAGATGAAAAGTCTTGGAAGAGAAGAGAAAGTGGTAAATATAAATGCCAAAATCCTGTTGAGACTGCCGAAGGAGGATTGGTTTGTTAAAACCACCAGTTTGAAGACCATGGATCTCTCCAAAATAACCACCAAAGAACTGTTTGCTGAACTTCAAGCCCATGAATGGGATATCCAGATGGTATACAGACATGAAGATGCTCGAACTCCAAATTCTACTACAGATGGTGATGCAACCTTCTTTGTAAAGAGAGATTTCCAAAGGCGCTAAAAAAGACCAGCCTATTTTGAGAAAACTGCATATGAATCACCAGCAAAGGACGCCACCAATGCAGCTCAGAAGATAGAAACTGAACTGTCTGTTGCCAAACTAGAGGAACAGTTGAGAACTATAACCACACTCCTTGAGAAAGAAAAAGGTAAAGGAAAGGAAGCTCAGTCCAGTGAGCAAAGGTATATCAAGAGAGAACCATGTACATGCTACGAGTGCAACTCTCCCGACCACCTGAAGTATGAATGCCCTCTAGTCTCTCAGGAAGAGAGAGACAAATTGAAGAAGTTGTTCGAGAGGAGAGTATCCAAAGCTGTTGCCCAAGCAATGCTCACCAGAATTGAAGTACCAGACGTACCAGACCATGACGATGGATATTACACATCTGAGGATGAGAAGGATGAGGAAGCATTTCTTGCTTTCATGGCAGCCATTGATGGAGACGTTACTGACGAAGAAGAAAGCACCTCAAACCACAAAATCCTGGTAACAACTAATCTGCCCTCACCTAGCGTATCTTTACATTTCGATGTATATTCTGAAGCATGTCATTCAAGTACAGAAGATACTTCACTCGAGAAAATCATTAGAGAAATTATAAAATTTCATGAAATTAAGGACACACTAATTAGTGAAAATACATCACTAAAACTAGAAATTTCAGCCCTAACTAATGAAGTAGAAAGGACTAGGTTACTTAGTGAGGAATTAAATTAAATTAGAGAAGAACACATTAAATTGTATAAGGATTTCCAAATTTTGACAGAAGAATGTGACTCTTTAAAGAAACTTGAACATGTTGAATGTAACTGTTCTTTTAAAAGAAGTTTGAAAACTCTGAGTGAAAAGTGTTCAGATATCCCCATCCGATAAATTTGGACTTAGATTTAGGGAATGTCATAAAGAGAAAGTTTTGAACAATCATAATTCCACCCTAGGAACTGAGGATACTCATCTAGGCTTTGTCAAAGCAAGACTCAGTTCAGGTCCTGTGTTGGAATTTGGAAAGGAAATTTCCAAGAGGCCGGTTAACCAGAATGTTAACACCAAATCCTGGTCAAGAACTGAACTGGCAACTCAGCAGAATGCTAATACAGTTGGAAAACTGAGTAAGCAAAATGTCGAGAGGAAAACTGACCCTTTCTCAAAACTGGATAAGAAAAATATTTCCTATGCAAGGAATCCAGTTTTATCAACAAGAATGATTGAGCAACGTGCATATGATGCAAGGAAGTCAGTTCGACACTCGGAAACTAATCCAAGAAGTTATGATAGAACCGCTGTTCATCATACTTACCATCCGAATAGGGGGAACATCTATTTGAGGCCAGAGTCTAGACAGTTTTACACTCAAAAGACTGTGATGGCTACAAACCCGAGATAAGTTTTTCAAAATTCCCTTCAAAACAGTCACGTCAGGAAGAGCTCACAGATCACACCCTTAGAAAGCATGCATTCACACAGCAAACATCTATTTGGAAGAAAGATTATTCATAATCAGAGGGGTGATTTTGCTACACACACTGTGAGAGTGAAGAAAGTGTGGATACCAAAAGGTTGGATTCACACAACAAACCTTGCAGGACCCGAAAGGATACGGGGACCTAAATAATTTTTTCTGTGTTGCAGGGTACAAGTCCGCTAAAGAAGTCAGAAACCTGGATATTAGACAACGGTTGTTCGGCTCCCATGACAGGAGATAGAAGTTTGATTCAGGACATGGAAAGATACGAAGGAGCATTAGTCAGCTTCGGAAACAAGGCCACGAGTCAAATGATTGGAAAAGGATATGTTGAACACAATGGAATAATCATTCATAACGTATCCTTGGTCACTAATCTGAAACACAATCTTCTCAATATAAGTCAACTTAGTGAAAGTGGCTACATTGTCAGATTTGAAAAATCTGAATGTCAGATATTGGACTAAGAGTCACACAAGATTATTATCAGAGGAATCAGAAGAGGAGGTCTATATAATGTATATTGGTCCAGAGGAGTAAGGGGAACATGCCTCATAGCAATCAACTCCTCAAAACGCTTAAACTGGCTGTGGCACAAGAGACTCAGTCATCTGAACTTCAACTCGATTCGACACCTTGTGAAGCAAAAACTGGTTGAAGGACTACCACAGAAGAAGTTCCTGATAGGATTATGCAAAGCTTGCCAACTCGGGAAACAAACATAAGCCTCCTTCGAGATCAGGTCAGTTATAGCAAGCACAAGGATTTTAGATCTGCTCCACATTGATCTGTTTGGCCCAGTCACCCCACCCACCGTTGGAAAACAGAGATATACATTAGTATTCGTTGATGACTACTCAAGATATACATGGGTGGTGTTGCTCAAATCCAAGAACGAGGTCAAAATCCATCTATTAGAACTGATCAATCGTCTCCAGAATGAAAAAGGATTAAAAGTAAACAGGATTAGATCAGACAACGGAACTGAATTTTGCAATAGACCTCTAATGGACTTCTGCGCGGAGATAGGGCTTGGTCATGAGAAGTCTGCGCCAAGAACTCCTCAGCAGAATGGTCTTGCTGAACAAAGTAACAGGACTCTCAAAGAAGAAGTGAGAACCATGATGGCCGAAACTGACATTGGAAAAGGATTCTGTGGAGAAGCCTTGATGATAGCTTGCTATACACAAAACAGAAGTGCTTTCAACACACGGCTTCACAAGACTCCCTACGAGATCTACAATGGTCTTAAGCCCTCTATAGCTCATCTTCGTGCTTTTGGTTCTCCATGTTATATTCACAATAATGGGAAGTTTAAGTTGAATACCTTCAGCACTAAGGCTAATGAAGGTGTGTTCTTTGGATATGGATATCATTTATATAAGGGATATAGGGTATTCAACAAGAAAACCCAACTTGTGGATATAACATGTCATGTTGTTTTTTATGAAGCTACTCTAGTGCGCAGGACACTTCAAGAACTGAGTTTGGGAAATCACGAGATCAATGATGTCAATGAGGAACCTAAAAGTGATCTTGATCATAATCAGAAAATTCCTCGGACTTGATCTATGAGTGATATTTCTGACACCACGGTTTCCTCGGCTGGAAAGCAAACAGTCAAGAACGCTGATGATGCAAATGTCATCGATGAGGCCTTAAAGAACACTCACATTGAAGATTCAGGAGAAGAGAAACCTACTGAAGGACATCATGTCAATCAAGTAGCAACTCAAACTGGTCCTAAAGGAGACAATCTTGAGGATACAAAGGAATCAACCTCAGCCAACGAGCTAGCTGTTATTCAGATTTTAGAAGCAGCTCAGGACGCTGTTCCAGGACAAAGAAATATAGGACCCCTGAAGAAAAGGAGGAAACTGACCCAGAATCAGATGTTGAATCATTTCAAGAGGAACACCCTACAGTTTCCGAAGATCTGGATGTCCGTGCTGAACCCGTAGCATCAAAGAAGCCAAGCTGGTTAAGATATCATCCCAAGGAAGCCATCCTTGATGATATAGGAAATCCTGTTCGAACCAGACAGGGGACAACATTGATGTCTTGCTTCTTATCTCAGATCGAACCAGTAAAGATCACAGAAGCTCTTCAATCTACAGACTGGATAAATGCGATACGAGAGGAGCTAAATGAGTTGGCTCGCAACAATGTGTGGTATCTTGTGGATAGACCTACACATTTGTCTGTAATTGGTACCAAGTGGGTCTTTAAGAATAAAATAGATGAGACCGGTACCATTGTTCGAAATAAGGCAAGAATGGTCGCAAAAGGTTACGCTCAATGTGAAGGAATAGATTTCGATGAGACATTTGCCCCAGTAGCCAGACTGGAAGCAATTTGACTGTTCCTACCGTACGCATCCTATCATAACTTCACAGTTCTTCAGATGGATGTGAAGATTGCCTTCCTCAATGGCGAATTAAAGAAAGAAGTCTACGTCGAACAACCCCCAGGTTTGGAGCAAGGAAGTCAAGTCTACAAGCTTAGAAAAGCTTTATATAGGTTAAAGCAAGCAACTCGAGCATGGTATGAAAGGTGCCAAAGATCGAAATCTATTCAAAATAAAGGATGGAGAAGACATCCTACTTGTTCAGATCAATGTTGACGACATCATCTTCGGGAGCAAAAATACCAAAATATGTGAGAAGTTTGCCCAGCTAATGCAGAACAAGTTTCAGATGAGCATGATGGGTAAGATGACATATTTTCTTGGTTTACAAGTTGATCAGTTTGATGAAGGAATATTCATAAGTCGAAAGAAGTATACTCAAGATCTGATCAACAAGTTCTGTCCAGAGAAGACAAAATCACTAAGGATCCCTATGAGTACTAGTTCTCAGATCACTCTCGATGAAGAAGGAGAACCAGTCAATCCTGTAGGGTTTTTACCTTGAACCCAATCACCAAAACCAAACTGAACCGGATCGATTAATGGATATTGTGCACAATTAAAATCATAATAAACCCTAGCATGCTCCTATGAATTTAATACTGAGATTTGTGGATTTAGGGTTTACCGTAATTCTGTCGAGTCTGATCCGATCTTTTGCATTTGAATTTCCACTTGCAATTCAACCACGCAATTCGATTGTTATCTGTGGAAGTAGAAATTAGATATCTAATTTCTAGAATAAAAATCGAAAATCAAAGAGGAAGAAAAAAATATGTTCTCCAGATAAGATCTTCAGATCTGTATCCCGGTGCTGATCAGATCTACTACTGGTGAGGACTCCGTAGATCTGTGGCTTGAGCAGGACCAGAATTCGAAAATTCTCCTCCTTCCTTCTCAGATCGGCGCCCACTCTCTCTCTCTCTAGGTTTAGGGTTTTTCTACTTTGTTGTAACTTATGAGAGAAAGCTGTCTATTTATAGACCTAGGGTTGTAAACCCTAATGGGCTCCTGGGCTCAATTCAGCACACTTATTTGGGCCAGACCTGGGACCTAATGCAAATAATAAAGTGGACCAATAAATTAATTAATTCCCATGTCCACAACCCAAGACACAATTAATTAATTAATATTAATTCTTTTTCACCACAGAATTAATTCTGACCTACCCCTTTATTACCACGTTATGAGAACGGGCTGCATTAATTGAGAATCCCCATATTTAAGGTTACCGGACATCCATTAATTAATTGGAGCCTCTGACAAGCTCTAACTACAATTAATTAATATCTTATAATTCTTGAGTAGTACCACTCAAACCTTATCACTCGTGCCTGAAATTAATCAGCCTGCAGGACTTTGGCACGATGAATGTTATTGAGCTCCTCAGGGAATGTCCCCATCCTATTACTCGGATATGGTTACCTAAACCTAGTCTCAGGCGAGCACGTTACTTAGGCTCTCCACCATGGCAAGTCAAAGCAACAGTCAACCTGTGCAAACCCCTGAACCTTCGTTAGGGTTTGGACTCAATCAATATAACGAGATCTTGTATTCGCTGATGTCAGACAGACGAATACATCTCACTGCGGTCCATCAATACGCCACCTCTGCATACCTGCATGTCAAGTAACCAAGACAGACTACTTATTCCGACAATGCTGCAGCCATCCGGACAGACGTATCCTCATACACTGTCTCGGCTGTGATCAGGTTTATGTCTCACTAGGTCAAGTGATCATACCGTCTTCTACGATCTACAACACGCCGTATGATCGTCCCTATCGGTGAGACAAGAGGATACCATTGTTCATACATGTAAGATTGTTAACAGATAGGAGAAATAAATCGTTGTATACTCATTATAATAAATGCTTTCAGTATACAAAACCCATCAATCTCCCACTTATACTCAAAGCATAACTAAGCTATTACAGGGTATACAGTCCGTCTATCTAGTCTGCTGTCTCTTTAACCACTATCAGTGGTCAACATCCACCTCAGACCCAGCTCACGAATATGTCTTTCATAAACTTTCTGCGGCAAGCTCTTTGTAAATGGATCAGCAAGATTGTCAGTAGTGTCAATCTTCTTAATCAGCACATCGCCCCTCGATACGATTTCTCGTATGATATGGTACTTTCTCTCTATGTGTTTGCTTGCACTGTGAGACCGCGGTTCCTTTGAGTTTGCCACTGCACCAGAGTTATCACAATAAATTGTGATGCTCCTCAGCAAACTCGGGATCACGCCCAACTCTAAAAGGTAGTTCCGGAGCCATACCCCCTCTTTCGAGGCGTCGGAGGCGGCGACATATTCCGCCTCCATGGTGGAGTCAGCAATGCATTTTTGCTTTGAGCTCCTCCAAGATACAGCTCCACCTCCCAGGGTAAACACATATCCTGAGGTTGATTTCTTCTCATCCTGGTCCCCTTGGAAATCCGAGTCTGTATAACCCACAGGGCACAGATCCTCACTTTGATAAACTAGGCAGAAATTTCTAGTTCTTTTCAAATACTTGAGGATATGCTTTACAGCAGTCCAGTGCGCCTGTCCAGGGTTAGACTGATATCTTGCTGCCATGCCAAAGGCATAACAGATATCAGGCCTGGTACACAACATCGCATACATGAGACTACCCACAGTCGAAGCATATGGTACAAGACTCATCTCATCTTTCTCCTGCTGTGTCTGAGGACACTGCCCACTAGAAAGACGAACGTCATGTTTGAAAGGTAGCAAAGCTTTCTTGGCGAGTTGCATGCTGAACCGGGCTATCACAGTATCCACATAGGATGCCTGGGATAAGCTCAACATTCTTCTCTTACGATCTCGTAAGACCTCAATCCCAAGAATGTAGCCAGCTTCTCCCAGATCCTTCATTTGGAACTGTTCGGATAACCAAGCCTTGATTTCCGACATCACTCCCTCGTTGTTTCCAAATAGGAGTATGTCATCAACGTAAAGTGCAAAGAAGACCACGCTGCCACTGACACAAAGTCGGTAAACACAACTTTCATTTTCCAACTGTGCAAATCCATAGAATTTAATCACATCGTTGAAACGTAAGTTCCACGACCTTGAAACTTGCTTTAGTCCATACAAGGACTTCCTAAGCTTCCAGACAAGATGTTCTTCGCCCTTGCTTATGTAACCCTTGGGTTGCTGCATATAGATGTCCCTACCTTCTTCAAGGTAACCGTTTAGAAAAGCGGTTTTGACATCAATCTGTCAGATCTCGACGTCCATATGCGCATCTATGGCAAGGAGTATCCGAATGGATTTGAGCATGGCTACGGGTGAAAAGGTTTCGTCATAGTCAATGCCCTCTTTCTGACTATAACCCTTTGCCACCAGCCTGGCTTTAAAAACCGTGATCTTTCCATCCGCCCCTTTCTTTCTCTTGTATACCCATTTGCACCCTATGGCCCTAAAGTCATCCGGCAAATCAGTTTTCTGGTATACATCCATAGCAGTTATGGATTCAATTTTAGAATCCATGGTGACACGCCATTTGGCAACATCCTTGTCCTGCACTGCCTCTTCGTAAGTCAGTGGGTCAGAGTTCTCATGTTCGTCTTTCGGGCTCAAGTCCGAAGATTCACCCACGAACATGTACCTTTCTGGCTGGAAAATAACTCTCCCACTACGACGAGGCATCGGTGCCGTGTCAGTAGTAGGTGCAGTGACTTGTGGTCCTGCACCTTGCACTAAAGAACGTGTCTGTGGTGTTGTACCTCTCACAGGTGCACCCACATCTACACGTTCCCCTTCCCTTGGAATTGCATTCTCGTTCTCAATTTCTTGAGGAACGATATCACTCCTTGACCTGTGATTACTCACATACTCGTCCTCCAAGAATCTAGCGTTGGTGCTAACAACGACTCTCTGACTCTCAGGACAGTAAAAGTAACCACCTTCGACAGTACGTGTGCCGGACAACCCCATACTCTGAACTTGCACAAACTAGGTTTGCGACCAAGGAAGAGCTCAGAAAGCATCTTAGGAACTGATTTAGAAGGCACCACATTAAGCACATAAGCTGCTATTTCCAATGCGTAGCCCCAAAACGAAATTGGTAAGTTTGCATAACTCATCATTGACCTTACCATCTCTAGAAGAGTCCTATTTCTTCTTTCAGCTACACCGTTTTGCTGGGATGTAATCCCATTTTCTGACAAATATTGCAGGAACTCGTTACCGACGTATTCGCCACCGCGGTCAGATCGCATCGACTTGATAGTTTTCCCGACCTTCTTTTCTACTTCAGCCTTGAACTCTTTGAATTCTCAAAGCATTCAGACTTGTAGCGAAGTAGGTAAACGTATCCATACCTTGAGTAGTCGTCAATGAAAGTGACGAAGTACTCGTACCCTCTACGAGCCTGCGTGGACATCGGTCCACATAAGTCAGAATGGATCAATTCCAGCACTCCCTCTGCTCGAGACTGACTAGCCTTAAAAGGCCTGGTTGTCATCTTACCCTCGATGCAGGATTCGCAGACTTGATAAGGTACAGCCCGGACTAAGTCCAATGTACCGTCATCTGCAAGTCTTTGTATCCGCTTTAAGCTGATGTAAATTTTCTCTTTCTAGGATTATCAATTACGGATGAATTACATGCAATATAAAGGACATGTTTTTGATCGAAGTAACATAAAGATTGTAAATCAACATCCCATAACGGATAACATTGTTACTACCAATGATAAAATTATAAATAACAAATATCCATAAAAGTTGATAAAATTTGTCCTGCCGATAAACCACGGCCCACAAATAAAATCTCAAATGTACTTAATTCATCAAAACATAAAGAAAAGAAAACTTCATGAAGCTCCGTCATAAAACGTTGCCTTCATCCAGTTTGGTATCTTCTTGCCATCACTCACCAGCCTTATCGGCACGGTCCCCTGCAAAGTATAACAACATGATCAACAAGTCAGCGCTTACAGCTCTTGGAAGAGCAACGCCGCACTCTAATCATGCTTCAGTTATACATGAAAATGGCATACCCTGTCTGGCCTTGTGGGCCTGACAGTCTTTCCTCCTATGTCCTTTCTTACCACACCTGAAAACACTTGTCCCTCGAAGTTTCCCCATAGGCTTATTAACAGCTCCCATGTCCTTCGCAGTTACCTTTCCAGCCTTCTTCTTAATCTCTCTTTTCGGCTTCATACCTTTCGATAGAGCAGAGAGATTACCAAAAGTAGCTAAGGCAACCTTCTAAGGATTCATAACCGATTCCGCTGCCATCAAGTCATTGAGCAACTCGTTAAGAGTATACTCCTTCTTGTTCATGACAACAATCAGTCTGAAACTCTCAAAGGATTTGGGAAGAGAGTTTAGTATGATATCGACCTTAGCCTCAGCGTCGATACCTCCATTGTGCACAGTTAGCTCATCCATGAGGTGAGTCATGGAAACTACGTGCTCTCTCACTCGTTGTAATAGTCTACTTCCTCTTGCGAGGATTCAATAGTGGGCACATATAGGACAAAGTACTTGTAGAACGAATATGTGTTCTTCCGCAATCAGGATGTATTCAAGGTTGCGTTTCCATTCCAGGAAGTTTGGACCAGTTAGAGAATTTTGTGTGAGAATATTGATAACACTAGACATAGACATATCCGAAACAATAAAAATCTTAAATAAGAACATACATGTAGAACTTCGAAAACAAATGCATTGAAAACCTTTTAATAAATCAAATACAAATGTTTTCCACTAATTGCCCAAGAGTTCCCACCGCAAGCTACACTCGTAGACGTTTACGATGTCACCCTCAACCAGAACTGCAGGTTTTAAGCCCCAATCCATTTAATTTCACTACCATGTCAGGATGCTTTTGACACTAGAAATTAATAATTAGTGAAAACCTTAGACCAAGCCATCTCACAAGAACAGGGATGCAATTCTTGCATTATATTCTAAGATGCTTCTAAGAAATTAACCACAAATTTAACTCCGGCCAAAAGAGACAGTTTAGCATGGCACGTAACCATACCGCACAACCCTTAAAGCTTTTGTTATCTTTAATTTAAATCAAACCTAGAGTAATTATGAAAGAGGTCTACGCAAGCTACACTCGTAGACATTTACGCAAAGCCCTCCCACTATTCACATGATTTAAATTGTTTGTCTAGAAATCCCAACAACCGTACCCATGTACCTCCGAGAACTAGCAAGCTACACTCGTAGACGTTTACTAGAACGAGAGATACACTTACAGTCTAGGACCGCTTTGTGGAGGTATATTGATTTTAATTAAAAAATCAACTTAGTATTTTTCTTTTAAAAGGTTTCTTTATGCGCACACATAATTTATTTTTGTCATTATATTTTCCAAATTTTTGCATGTAACAATACAAACCCAAAAATTCCCAAAATATAATCCAACAAAAGAAATTAATCACATAAGCATGCTTGGAAAGCTGTAAATAATAAAAGCAGTAAATCATGATTTTCCTATTATCTACACATGCTTAATTGCGCGCATAAATAAATCACATATCATACGAGGACAATAAAGGCAAACAAAAATTCCTCGTGGCCCCAAAAAATAGGAAAAATAAAATCCTATCTATTACAAATTGAATTTGAATCTAATTTTGGATAAATCCAAATCTTTTCAAATCTTCAAGGGCCTCCAAATCTGATTCACCAAATCTTTTGGGATTTAGGCCTTTGTGATTTGATGATTTTCCATAACCCTAATGTAAACCCTAGCGTTTACACAGGATTGCACAAAACTGATGGACTCATGTTGAATGGGTTCTCTGATTCAGATTTTGGAAGCTGCAGAATCGACAGAAAGAGCACAAGTGGAACCTGTCAGTTTTTAGGACATAAACTGATTAGTTGGTTCAGCAAGAAACAACATTCGGTGGCTACTTCAACCACAGAGGCAGAATACGTAACAACAGCTAGCTGTTGTGTGCTCAAGTGTTGTGGAAAAAACAGCAACTTATGGACTATGGAATCGATACAGGGTGCGTTCCTATCTACTGTGATAGCAACAGTGCAGTTTCTATTTCGAAGAATCCAGTTCTACAGTCCAGGACGAAGCACATTGATATTTGTCACCATTTCATCCGAGACCACGTGGAGAAAGAAGATGTCTCGGTGGAATACATTAAGACTGAAGACCAGTTAGCGAATATATTCACCAAACCTCTACCTGAGGCTCGTTTCAATGAGCTATGCATTAAACTAGGTCTTCTAGAGTTTGATGAAGTCTCAAGAGAAGGAGACGATAAGTGATCAATGAAACAACTGTTGATTGTACTTGATTATTACATATATTAAGTCAATTTCAGTTTGTTCAATTCTTGCAGTTTGCAGAAGACAAAGGAAGTTTGAATTCTTTCATTCGTCAAAGAAGATAAGGAAACAAGATTTCATTCATTAATAACAAATGCAAAGAGTTCAGCTATCTCCACATATTGAATACAGATACAAAGAAAATGTTACATCACTATTGTCTATTAAGGGATGAGTGCCCAGTTGATCGGATGAGGAGGGTAATAGTCAGCTCCAACCAGACCTGACGGACCATCCTTGAGATAAGGAATGCTCCTTTCCAGCAGCCAGCTTAGCTGCATGCCAAAAGGAACAAAGATGAACCCGGCCCAGTCAACCTCTCCCTGCTGCTCTAAAGCCATCATTGCTCTCCAAACATGTGGAGAGAAGTTTGTCTGCAATAGAGGATTACAGAGCACCAAGTCATTGATGATGTCAAAAGACAATTGCTGTCGAGGCTGAAGAGATGCACATGGAGCTGCTGGATCACATGAGCTATCGTTACCTCTCCCCTCCCACCATGATGACCATTCAGGAGCTGTTTCATCTATTCGATAATGCAAAATAGGTGTCCCATGGTTTGGCAGCTGGAACTCACGTGATAAGAAGTCTACAGACAAAGTGAACTCCACTCCATTGAGGCTGAAGGTGATCTCATCCCCAGAGATGGTAGAACCATAAATCATCACCTTAAGCAGATCCTGCTGAAAAGTGACCTTCGAACTGTGAAGATGGTGTCCAGGCCATTAATCACCAAAAAGTTAGCAGTGCAGTAGTACACATCCTCTGGCATACTCCAATACTAGGCATACAACCTTCGATGGTCAAGGATTTTGTTTCGATTGATGGTAATTCTAGCCATCTCCTCTGCAATATTCATCGGTTCAGCCATTTCGAAGAAAGGTTAAGGTTCGGAAAAAGAAGGAGAAGAGTTGTTGATTCTATATTCGTTAGTCTGTCAAAGGGGAATTTATAAAGAAGACATCATTCCATTAAAAGCACTGCCACGTCCTCACAAAGGAAGGAAAGGACTCATCAGTGATATGGCAAAAGGAATGAGTGGCAATTTAATACTCAAATCCCTCTTTCATGTCAATCGCCACTTCCAGATAGCAAATAGGTCAGATGCCTACGGTCTCAGGTTTTTTAATGATCGCTTCAGATACCTAGATGTCATCACAATGCTATATCAAAATACTCAAGACTGATTGGACGCTGCGAGAAGAACACTGTCAAGATCACCCTGCCATATGAAGTGGCTCTCCTTCAATGTGTAGCGGCTCAGTTTTTTATACAAGATAAGAATCGAATCATCTCACATCCTCTTGAGAAAGCTTAAAAAGAGAGAAACTGTTAAATAAAGGTGCATCTTCGATTACAGAGAAGATCTCGGTGGCACGTTGCATTTAATGTGAATCAGCACGATCGCACATTACCCGGAGCCACGTCAATCTTTCCTTACGCCACTACAAAGAATGCTAGGCGAAACGAACAGAGGATGAGGTCAGCATTAATCACAGTTGTTTAATACATAAAAGGAGTCTTAAATCCCAGCCTATGATTTTTGCTAGAATCGACTCTAAAACCCTTAAACCCACCCTATCGTTGTCTCTCTCACTCCCTACTTGTCACTCCGTCACATCCTCAAAATTTACTAAACCCAAAATTTCTCAAACCACCAGATCCCTATCCAGTTCACACCAAATAAGAGAAACCAAATCATGGATACCAGCACCTCTAATAATCCAGAAAAGATTGTTGTCACTAAGGAGACCTCTCAGGACAAACTATTTGATATAGTTGACAAATCCAGCGATGCTGATCGACAGCATCTTCTATCTCAAGTCACGAAGGAGAAAATTCTGAATTGGAAGAACTTCCTCTCGGTCAATGCAGACGAGACAATTGCTCATGATCCACAACAATTCAGAAGAAGTAACAGCTCACTGACTGAAATGGAAGAAACCTGAGCTACCCAAAAAGTTCAAAACGGCCACCAGAGTATCTGAGCTGAATCCCTTTTTCAAGACTCTCAGTGAAATCGCACTAAGAATGATTCATTGTGGAATTGGATCCCTGTCTGAATTAAGCAGTCCTAAATATTCACTCATGATGGCCCTTGATGATTGCCCTGGAGCAAACTGGGCAGTATACATATTTGGTCAATTACTGTAAAATGCAAAGAAGAACAGGGATATCCCAACCAAAGGAAAGTTCGCATCAAGTGTCGGTTTTGAATTGAAAGTCAGCTATCTTGAGCGCATCCTAGGATCACAGGATGATGGAGAAAATCTCTTATCATCTGATTTTATTCCACCGAAAGTGCCAGTTTGTCTCTCAATTCAAAAGAATGATGCAGACGACAGTTTGGACGACATGGATATAGATGCTGAGACTTCTGAAGATCTAAAGTCCATCCCAACAGTTCGTGCTGCTGATACTATCAAAAACCAAAGAAGACAGGCACCCCCGCCCAAAAGACTGCACCAAAGCGAAACCGACGGAAGCGAAAACAAGCATGTAACAGTTCAGAAAATGACTCACAGAAGGATCAGCAACAAGTTGTTGAACAACCTCAACGCAAAAAGAAAAAGAAAACTGCTAAAAAAGGAACTACCAAAGTTCCTAACTGCTTGTCCTAGAAGGTTCAATCCACATCGGAAGACCAAATTCCCTTCACAGTTCTCAACAAAGTAGCAGAAAAGGAGCATACCCATCTTGGATTCAGGGGGAACTAGTCACGTTGATGTTCATCAAGTAATTACCTCAAGAGAACTGGCAGTGAATTTAGTTACCATCATGTGAAAGATCAATGAATATCATGCCGCTCTTCAAGAACTGGACACCCAGCGTCAAGAACTTTATCAACGGCAACAAGAACTAAATGCTCAACGACAGATTCAAGACAACAATGAACGCAAGATCAGAACCTGTCTATCTCAACTTCAAACCAAAGAGGAAACAACAACTGCTGAATCTCAAAGGGTACAAAGGCCAGAGGATGATGAACTAAGACGTCAGCAAGAAGCAGAAGTTGCTGCTGAGCTAGAACGTAAGCAGCGAGAGGCAGAAGTCGCTGAACAGAAGAAGAAAGAAGCATAAGCTGTTGAGCTGAAGAGCAAAGAAGAAACAGTTGCAACTGTTGAAGCGCTTCGAAAGGCAGCAGAAGCCGCTGCTGAAACCGCCAGACATGAGGCAGAAGCAGTCCTCTCTACTCAGCAGGAGATAGAGGCAGCACCAATTCGAGCTTCAAATCAACCTGAGTCTTCCACCGCAACCTCTAGAAGTCAACCTCATGGCAAATCAAGAGCGGTGACTCTGTTCGACAGACCTCTGTCTCTGAATCCTGTTGCCACAGATCTTCTACCTCATAATGCTTTGAGACAAGAGATGGATCAACGACTGAATCAACATCTAGCTCTTGTAATTGATATTGTCAAAAGGGGGGAAGAGAGACAGGATGAGACAATGAAGCTGCAGTTGGTTTTAATAGAAAAGAAGCGAAAAGAGGAATTCAGGATGCAGGAAGAAGAGCGCAAGTTGCGGGATGACCAAGTTACAAGGAGACTAGATGCTCTAATGATTTCCGGAGAGGAAGACAGGAAACATCTCTTGGAACTGACCGCATCTATCAAAGCGCAAGCAGAACTGCTCTCTGCATCCATTGCAACATCCTCCAAGCCAAAAGATGTTGTCTCATCAACTCAAGACAAGGAGAAGCAATGATCAAGACAAGTAAGCAAAAGCTATGGGAGTTTATTGTTTGTTTATTGTTTGTCTCTACCTTGACGCAGTTTTTCTCCTTGATGTTTTTCATGTACTTGCAATCGATTATGTCTATTGAAAAGTGGAAAAACTGTTGGTTTGAAGACAACTGCTCATTGTCTCTTACCTAGATTCTTGACTGGCTGAATTCACATTTTCAAGTGTGATCAGCATACATTCCTTTATTGATTACTCTATAAATGATTGATTTTAATCAGGAACTATTATCCCATTACGGGGGAAGATCATTTAGAGTAGGTCGAGTGTAGAAGAAGCATGATTCCGAGCAGTGTTAGATAGATAAATCTTGTAAAACTCAGACCAACTGCATCTTCTCGTCGACATAGATAGACTTAGAGGTATGGTTTTGACAAAATCAAAAAGGGGGAAAATTGTTAGGTATTACTGTGTAATCCCACCTTAATTCGATGTTTTGATGTGTTAAAACTATATACCGAAGTCTAGATTTTAGAGTATTACCTCATGTAATCCTTGTATAAGATAATCGAGTTGTAATAGTCTAGGAAGGAAGATATCATCAAATGTAATGGACCTGACTGACACTTACTCAAGTCAATCGGGGCTTTTTGAAATCTCAAACTCATTAAGATATTCTTAGATACATTTAAATACATACACCAACAACCTAGCCAGTTGTTGGGTTCAAATAAGCACATAATCGAGTAAGCAGTAAACAAAGAGATAAATAACACCATATTTATAGTGGTTCAGCTACCGAAGATCATTCACTCTTTGATCCTTCGATCGGAAATTCACTATGAACAATATACAACACAATGTAAATTGTTAGGTATTACTATGTAATCCTACCTTAATTCGATCTTTTGATGTGTTAAAACTATATACCAAAGTCTAGGTTTTAGAGTATTACCTCATGTAATCCTTGTATAAGAAAATCGATTTGTAATAGTCCAGGAAGGAAGATATCATCAAAACTGTGGAACAATTTTGAAGAAGACACCATTCTGACGAAATAACTGTCAAAGAAAACAAGGCGAAGACAAGCAGAGCAGATCAAAGTCACAAAATTTGCGCAGACAGTTTTTTCCATATCAAGTCTGAACACTCGAAGAAAACTGATTGAGAGGCGCCTGCAGTTTTTCAAGATAAGACAGTTCTCATGTCCAAGAATGAGTTCGAGGCTTGTGTCGAGCAGTCGCAAAAGACCGTTGAGGAAGTCAACAAGAAAAGACAGAAACTACTCAGTTGCGACTGGTGTACAACGTTGTTTGAAAGTCTGACACATCAAGTACAAGCTGCTCTGAAAAGTAGGTCGACGCAGCAGAGAAATCAGAGGAGAAAGCGACTTTGCAGAGAGAAGAATGGACGATGATTGGACATTCTTCTCTATGTCTCTACCGGCTATTTTCTGGGTCTCCACCTATTAATAGCAGGAACCATAGAGACATAAAAACCTTTGCCAAAATACAGTGCTAAACTGCTTAACTATCTCGCACATTCAAATCTCCGACAGACAAGCCTCTCTACAGAAGTTAAAGCTCAAGGCACTAAACACTCTTTAGAGAGAAGACCTTTATATCGTGGTTCATTTATTGAACACGAAGCATTCAGTGCTTATAGAGTCTTCGGAGATTCACCGTGTTACCCTGGGAACACAAGGATTAAGTCAGCTGACTTAATCTACCTGTTTGGTGTTCTAATTCTTCGAATAAGAACATAGCAGCCTGTTCTTACATAGGGAGAGTAGGTTATCACGGGCAACTGCCAAATTGCTAAAGTTCTTGGAAGAACTCAACCATCCAACCTACCGAAGAGGGAAAATGGAGGTTTGTCCTCAGTCCAGCTTCGAGCCAGTCCACAGAAAAGACGTAGAGCCTTCGACGGACTGAAAAAGGAGTGAAGTACAGCTGCCTGGGCGAGTGATTCTTTGTGCTGCACACAGAGGTCTCTACAGCAACTGGCTATAGATCGTGAGGAGTGTACTTTCATTACTTAGTGAATTACCGGATCTGATATTCAAAGAGTGGACGTAGGACTTAAGGCTCTGAACCACTATAAATATCCTGTGTCATTTACAGTTTCATTTCCTTACGCACTTTACTGTCTTCTAGCCTATCTAGGAACCTTCAACACTTACATCTTAAGTGTTGAAGTGCAGAAACTGCTAACTGTTCACAACTACAAAAACTGTTAAAACTAACTGTTGGCTAACGTGAATAGTGTTGATAAAAACTACTAAGTAAAACTGTGTCATCAATTAGCTAAATTGTCTTAGTTAGAGTGCGATTTTTAATATTTTATACTTCCGCTGCATATTACACGTATTCTAATCTGGGACCAACAAGTGGTATCAGCGCAGGTCGGTCTTTCTAGACTGTCCTGTTTTGAATCTCTTAAGATCGGATCCGTACTTCCTTACACTCTAACTGTTTGTTTAAGTGTAATTAGAGAGCAGATAACTTTTAGAGAATAATGATGAATTATTCAAGTCTTCCCAAGTATAATCCAGAGAAGTTCGAAGTATGGAAGAAGAGATGTCTCATTCAGTTGAGAGCTCAACATCCAGAGATGGATGAGGTTCTAACGAAGGGACCTCTAAAAATTCAGATGACAAAAGCCACCCTTGCTACAGAAGATGGTCCAGGAAGTATTGAAATGATAGATAAACCTATGGAGGACTGGACGCATTAGGACAGGAAACGACATCAGATTGATCACATTGCACAGGAAATGATTATACAATCCCTTCCAGATTCTCTCATAGATGCAGCCGTAGAGCACAACACGGCCAAGGAACTTTGGGATTGGATCAACGACCTCACAAAGGAGACAGAGGCGATGAAGCGCAACAACAAGCAGGTCATCGTGGAAAAATACGAATCTTTCCAGATGCTACCTGGTGAATCAATCAAATTGATGGAAGAAAGGTTCAACACGATCGTCGGCGAGATGAAAAGTCTTGGAAGAGATGATAATGTGGCAGATATGAATGCCAAAATCCTGTCAAGACTGCCGAAGGAGGATTGGTTTGTTAAAACCACCAGTTTGAAGACCATGGATCTCTCCAAAATGACCACCAAAGAACTGTTCGTTGAACTTCAAGCCCATGAATGGGATATCCAGATGGTGAAATGTCATGAAGATGCTCGAACTCCAAATTCTACAGCAGATGGTGATGCAGCCTTCTTTGTAAAGAGAGATTTCCAAAGGCGCTCAAAAAGATCAGTCTATTTTGAGAAAACTGCATATGAATCACCAACAAAGGACGCCACCGACGCAGCTTAGAAGACAGAAACTGAACTGTCTTTTTCCAAACTGTTGGAACAGTTGAGAAATATAACCACACTCCTTGAGAAAGCAAAAGGCAAAGGAAATGAAGCTCAGCCCAGTGAGCAAAGGTTTATCAAGAGAGAACCACGTACATGCTACGAGTACAACTCTCCCAACCACATGAAGTATGAATGCCCGCTAGTCTCTTAGGAAGAGAGAGACAGATTGAAGAAGTTGTTCGAGAGGAGAGCATCCAAAGTTGTTGCCCAAGCAATGCTCACCAGAATTGAAGTACCAGACGTACCAGACCATGACGATGGATATTACACGTCTGAGGATGAGAAGGATGAGGAAGCATTTCCTGTTTTCATGGCAGCCATTAATGGAGACGATACCGACGAAGAAGAAAGCACCTCAAATCGCAAAATTTTGGTAACAACTAATCTGCCCTCACCTAGCGTATCTTTACATATCGATGCATATTCTAAAGCATGTCATTCAAGTACAGAAGATACTTCACTCAAGAAAATCATAAGAGAAATTAAAAAAATTCTTGAAATTAAGGACACACTAATTAGTGAAAATGCATCACTAAAATTAGAAATTTCAGCCCTGACTAATGAAGTAGAAAGGACTAGGTCACCGAGTGAGGAATTAAATTATATTAGAGAAGAACACGTTAAATTGTTTAAGGATTTCCAAATTGTGACAGAAGAACATGACTCTTTAAAGTAACTCGAACATGCTGAATGTAACTGTTCTTCTAAAAGAAGCTCGAAAACTCTAAGTGAAATTCTAAGTTCAGATTTCCCCATCCGATAAATTTGGAATTAGATTTAGGGAATGTCATAAAGAGAAAGTTTCGAACAATCATAATTCCACCCTAGGAACTTAGGATACTCATCTAGGCTTTGTCAAAGCAAGACTCAGTTCAGGTCCTGTGCTGGAAAAGGGAAAGGAAATTTCCAAGAGGCCGGTTAACCAGAATGTTAACACCAAATCCTGGTCAAGAACTGAATTGGCAACTCAGCAGAATGCTAATACAGTTGGAAAATTGAGTAAGCAAACTGTCGAGAGGAAAACTGATCCTTTCTCAAAATTGGATAAGAAAAATGTTTCCTATGCAAGGAATCCTGTTTTATCAACAAGAACGACTAAGCAATGTGCATATGTTGCAGGGAAGTCAGTTCGACACTCGGAAACTAATCCGAGAAGTTATGATAGAACTATTGTTCATCATACTTACCATCCGAATAGGGGGAACATCTATTCGAGGCCAGAGTCTAGACAGTTTTACACTCAAAAGAATGTGATGGCTACACAACCGAGAAAAGTTTTTCAAAACTCCTTTGAAAACAGTCACTTTAGGAAGAGCTCACAGATCACACCCCTAACAGCATGTATTCACACAGCACACAACTATTTGGAAGAAAGATTATTCATAATCAGAGGGGTGATTTAGCTACACACACTGTGAGAGTGAAGAAAGTGTGGATACCAAAAGGTTGGATTCACGCAACTAACCTTGCAGGACCCGAATGGATACGGGGACCTAAATAATTTTTTTTGTGTTGCAGGGTACGAGTCCGCTAAAGAAGTCAAAAACCTGGATATTAGACAGCGGTTGTTCGGCTCACATGAGAGGAGATAGAAGTTTGATCAAGGACATGGAAAGATACGAAGGAGCATTAGTCAGCTTCAGAAACAAGGCCACGGGTCAAGTGATTGGAAAAGGATACGTGGAACACAATGGAATAATCATTCAGAACGTATCCTTGGTCACTAATCTGAAGCACAATATTCTCAGTATAAGTCAACTTAGTGAAAGTGGCTACATTGTCAGATTTGAAAAATCTGAATGTCAGATATTGGACAAAGAGTCACACAAGATTATTATCAGAGGAATCAGAAAAGGAGGTCTATATAATGTAGATTGGTCCAGTGGAGTAAGAGGAACATGCCTCACAGCAATCAACTCCTCAGAAATCTTAAACTGGTTGTAGCACAAGAGACTAAGTCATTTGAACTTCAACTCGATTCTACACCTAGTGAAGCACAAACTGGTTGAAGGACTACCACGGAAAAAGTTCCATAAATGACTATGCAAAGCTTGCCAGCTCGGGAAACAGATATAAGCCTCCTTCAAGATCAGGTCAGTTATAGCAAGCACAAGGATTTTAGATCTGCTCCACATTGATCTGTTTGGCCCAGTCACCCCACCCACCATTGGAAAACAGAGATATACATTAGTAGTCGTTGATGACTACTCAAGATATACATGGGTGGTGTTGCTCAAATCCTAGGATGAAGTCAAAATCCATCTACCAGAACTGATCAATCGTCTCCAGAATGAAAAATGATTAAAAGTAAAGAGGATTTGATCAGACAATGGAACTGAATTTTGCAATGGACCTCTAATGGACTTCTGCGCGGAGATAGGGCTTGGTCATGTGAAGTCTGCGCCAAGAACTCCTCAGCAGAATGGTCTTGCTGAACGAAGAAACATGACTCTCAAAGAAGCAGTGAGAACCATGATTGCCGAAATTGACATTGGAAAGGGATTCTGAGGAGAATCCTTGATGACAGCTTGTTATACACAAAACAGAAGTGCTTTCAACGCGTGGCTTCACAAGACTCCCTACGAGATCTATAATGGTCGTAAGCCCTCTATAGCTCATCTTCGTGCTTTTGGTTCTCCATGTTATATTCACAATAATGGGAAGTTTAAGTTGAATACCTTCAGCACTAAGGCTAATGAAGGTGTGTTCTTTGGATATGGATATCATTTATATAAGGGATATAGGGTATTCAACAAGACAACCCAACTTGTGCAGATAACATGTCATGATGTTTTTTATGAAGCTACTCTTGTGCGCAGGACACTTCAAGAACTGAGTTTGGGAAATCACGAGATCAATGATGTCAATGAGGAACCTAAAAGTGATCTTGATCATAATCAGAAAATTCCTCGGACTAGATGTATGAGTGATATTTCTGACACCACGGTTTTCTCGGCTGGAAAGCAAACAGTCGAGAAGGCTGATGATGCAAATGTCATCGTTGAGGCCTTAAAGAACACTCACATTAAAGATTCAGGAGAAGAGAAACCTACTGAATGATAGCAAGTCGATCCAGTAGCAAATCAAACTGGTCCCAAAGGAGACAATCTTGAGGACACAAAGGAATCAACCTCAACCAACGAGCCAGCTGCTATTCAGATTTTAGAAGCAGCGCAGGACGTTGTTCCAGGACAAAGAGATATAGGAACCCCTGAAGAAAAGGAGGAAACAAACCCAGAATCAGATGTTGAATCATTTCAAGAGGAATCCCCTACAGTTTCTGATGATCCGGATGTCCGTGCTAAACCCGCAGCAGCAAAGAAGCCTAGCTGGTTAAGAGATCATCCCAAGGAAACCATCCTTGACGATATACAAAATCCTGTTCAAACCAGACAGGGGACAACATTGATGTCTTGCTTCTTATCTCAGATCGAACCAGTAAAGATCACAGATGCTCTTCAATCTACAGACTGGATAAAGTCGATGCAAGAGGAACTAAATGAGTTCGCTCGCAACAATGTGTGGTATCTTGTGGGTCTTTAAGAATAAAAGAGATGAGACCGGTACCATTGTTCAAAATAATGCAAGATTGGTCGCAAAAGGTTACGCTCAATGTGAATGAATAGATTTTGATGAGACATTTGCCCCAGTAGCCAGACTGGATGCAATTCGACTATTCCTAGTGTACGCAGCCTATCATAACTTCACAGTTCTTCAGATGGATGTGAAGAGTGCCTTTCTCAATGGCCAATAAAAGGATGAAGTCTACGTCGAACAACCCCCAGGTTTCAAGCAAGGAAGTCAAGTCTACAAGCTTAGAAAAGCTTTATATGGGTTAAAGCAAGCACCTCGAGCATGGTATGAAACTCTTTCATAGTTTCTGCTCAAGAGTGGATTTGAGAAAGGTGTCATAGATCGAACACTATTCAAAATAAAGGATGGAGAAGACATCCTACTTGTTCACATCTATGTAGACGACATCATCTTCGGGAGCAAAAATACCAAGCTATGTGAGAAGTTTGTCCAGCTAATGCAGAACAAGTTTCAGAGTTGTATGATGGGCCAGATGACATATTTTCTTGGTTTACAAGTTGATCAGTCTGATGAAGGAATATTCATAAGTCAAAAGAAGTATACTCAAGATCTGATCAACAAGTTTTGTCCAGAGAAATCAAAATCACTAAGGATCCCTATGAGTACTAGTTCTCAGATCACTCTTGATGAAGAAGGAGAACCAGTCAATCCGACAGCGTATAGAGGAATAATTGGGTCCTTACTGTACTAACTGCCAGCCGACCAGACATATCTTATGCCGTGGGAGTATGTGCGAGATTTCAGGCAAGTCCAAAGAAGTCTCACATGGAAGCAGCAAAGAGAGTTGTCAGATACCTCAAGAGTACCGAGTCTCTAGGTATCTGGTATCCCAAAACTGGTGGACTCATGTTGAATAGGTTCTTTGATTCTGATTTTGGAGGCTGCAGAATTGACAGAAAGAGCACAAGTGGAACCTGTCAGTTTTTAGGACATAAACTGATTAGTTGGTTCAGCAAGAAATTGTAGAGATTTTTAGTGTACCGAATCACAAAAACCCAAGTGAACCGGATCGATTTATGGATATTGCATATAATAACAACTCACAATAAAACCTAGCATGCTCTTATGAATTTATTTAATTCTTGGATTAAGAGATTATCGTAAATCCGTAGAGTCTAATCCGATCTTTCGCGTTTGAATATTTCCTTTAATTCAACCACGCGATTCGATTAAATCTGCAAAACCAGAAATTAGAGATCTAATCTCTAGATAAAATCAAAAATCAAAGAAAAAGATAGAAAGAAAAATCTTGTTCTCCAGATCAGATCTTCAGGGCTGTATCCCAATGTTGTTCAGACCTGCTAATGGTGAGGATTCCGCAGATCTGTATCAGTAGGCCAGAGTCAAAATTTCTTCTCCTCCCTCTGCTGCATGCGCCGCCCTCTCTCTCTTTGATCTAGGGTTTCAACTGACTTTGAGTGTTATGAAGTGGCTAGGGTTTCAGAGAGTGAGAGGTCTATTTATAGACCCAGGATTTTATCCCTAATGGGCTATTGGGCTCAAATCAGCATATTTAATTGGGCAAGTCCTGGGACCTAATGCAAATAATAAAGTGGGCCTATAAATTAATTAATTTCCATGTCCACAACCCAGGACACAATTAATTAATTAATATTAATTCTTTTTCACCACATAATTAATACTGACCTACCCCTTTATTACCACGTTATGAGAACGGGCTGCATTAATTGAGAATCTCCATATTTAAGGTTACCGGACATTCATTAATTAATCGGAGCTTCTGACAAGCTCTATCTACAATTAATTAATATCTTATTATTCCTAAGTAGTACCAATCAATCCTTATCACTCGTGTCTGAACTTAATCAGCCTGCAGGACTTTGGCACGATGAATGTCATTGAGCTCCTCAAGGAATGTCCCCATCTTATTACTCAGATATGGTTACCTAAACCCAGTCTCAGGCAGTACTACATGAACCGATGTTACCCAAGATGTGGATATACGAGCACGTTACTTAGGCTCTCCACCATGGCAAGTCAAAGCAACAGTCAACCTGTGCAAACCCCTGAACCTTTGTTAGGATTTGGACTCAATCAATAACGAGATCTTGTATTCGCTGATGTCAGACAGTCGAATACATCTCACTGCTGTCCATCAATATGCCACTCTTGCGTACCCGCATGTCAAGTAACCAAGACAGACTACTTATTCAGACAATGTCGCAGCTATCCGGACAGACGTATCCTCATACGATATCTCGGCTGTGATTAGGTTTATGTCTCACTAGGTCAAGTGATCATACTGTCTTCCGCGATCTACTACACGCCGTATGATCGTCCCTATCGGTGATACAAGAGGATATCATTGTTACATACATGTAAGATTGTTTGAAAGATAGGAGAAATAAACCGTTGTATACTCATAAATGCTTTCTGTATACAAAACCCATCAGAAATAGCATTCGGTGGCTACTTCAACCACAGAGGGAGAATACGTAGCAGGAGCCAGCTGTTGTGGATAAAGCAACGACTTATGGACTATGGAATTGATATAGGGTGCATTCCTATCTACTATGATAGCAACAGTGCAGTTTCTATTTCGAAGAATCCAGTTCTACACTCCAGGACGAAGCACATTGATATTCATCACCATTTCATTCGAGACCACGTGGAGAAAGAATATGTCTGGGTGGAATACATTAGGACTGAAGACCAGTTAGCGGATATATTCACCAAACCGCTACCTGAGGCTCGTTTCAAGGAGCTATACATCAAACTAGGTCTTCTAGAGTTTGATGAAGTCTCAAGAGAAGGAGACGATAAGTGATCAATGAAACAACAGTTGATTGTACTTGATTATTACATTAATTAAGTCAATTTCAGTTTGTTGGATTCTTACAGTTTGCTGAAGACAAAGGAAGTTCTAATTCTTCTTTCGCCAATGAAGATAAGGAAACAAAATTTCATTCATTAATAACAAATGCAAAGAGTTCAGTTGTCTCCACTTATTGAAAACAGATACAAAGAAAATGTTACATCAACATTGTACATTAAGGGATGAGTGCCCAGTTGATCGGATGAGGAGGGTAATAGTCAGCTCCAACCAGACCTGACGGACCATCCTTGAGATAAGGAATGCTGCTTTACAGCATCCAGCTTAGCTGCATACCGTTAGGAACAATGACATCTGGGAGATTACGAAGGGCTATCTTCAAGCGATCAAAGATGAACCCGGCCCAGTCAACCTCTCCCTGCTGCTCTAAAGCCATCATTGCTCTCCAAACAGGTGGAGAGAAGTTTGTCTACAACAGAGGATTACAGAGCACCAAGTGATTGATGATGTCAAAAGACACTTGCTGTCGAGGCTGAAGAGATGCACATGGAGCTGCTGGATCAAATGAGCTATCGTTACCTCTCAACTCCCACCATGACGATCATTCAGGAGTTGCTTCATTTATTCGATAATGCAAAATAGGTGTCCCATGGTGTGGCAGCTGGAGCTCACGTGATAAGAAGTCTGCAGACAAAGTGAACTCCACTCCATTGAGGCTGAAGGTGATCTCATCCCCAGAGATGGTAGAACCATAAATCATCACCTTAAGCAGATCCTGCTGAAAAGCGACCGGCCGAACTGTGAGGAAGGTGTCCAGGCCATTAATCACCAAAAAGTTAGTAGTGTGGTAGTACACATCCTTTGGCATACTCCAATACTGGGCATACAACCTTCGACAGTCAAGGATTTTGTTTCGGTAGATGGTAATTCTAGCCATCTCCTCTGCAATATTCATCGGTTCAGCCATTTCAAAGAAAGGTTAAGGTTCAGAAAAACAAGGAGAAGAGTTGCTGATTCAATATTCGTTAGTCTGTCAAAGGGGCATTTATAAAAAAGACATCATTCCATTAAAAGAAGTGCCACGTCCTAACAAAGGAAGGAAATGACTCATCAGGGATATGGCAAAAGGAATGAGTGGCAATTTAATACTCAAATCCCTCTTTCATGTCAATTGCCACTTCCAGTTAGCAAATAGGTCAGATGCCTACGGTCTCAGGTTTTTTAATGATCGCTTCAGATACCTAGATGTCATCACAGTGATGTATCAAAATACTCAAGACAGATTGGACGCTGTGAGTAGAAGACTGTCAAGATCACCCAGCCATATGAAGAGACTCTGCTTCAATGTGTAGCAGCTCAGTTTTCGTATACAAGATAAGAGTCGAATCATCTCACATCCTCTTGAGAATGCTTAAAAAGAGAGAAACTGTCAAATAAAGGTGCATCTTCGATTACAGAGAAGATCTCGGTGGCACGTCGCATTTAATGTGAAGCAGCACGATCGCACATTACCCGGAGCCACGTCAATCTTTCCTTACACCACTACAAAGCATACCAGACGACACGAACAGACGATGAGGTCAGCATTAATCACAGCTGTTCAATACAGAAAATGAGTCTTAAATCCCAGCCTATGATTTTTGCCAAAATCGACTCTAAAACCCTTAAACCCACCCTATCCTCGTCTCTCTCACTCCCTACTTGTCACTCCGTCACATCCTCAAAATTTACTAAACCCAGAATTTCTCAAACCACCACTTGATGGGTTTTGTATGCTGAAAGCATTTATTATAATGAGTATACAATGGTTTATTTCTCCTATCTGTTAACAATCTTACATGTATGAACAATGGTATCCTCTTATCTCACCGATAGGGACGATCATACGGCGTGTTGTAGATCGCAGAAGACAGTATGATCACTTGACCTAGTGAGACATAAACCTGATCACAGCCGAGACAGCGTATGAGGATACGTCTGTCCGGATGGCTGCGGCATTGTCGGAATAAGTAGTCTGTCTTGGTTACTTGACATGTTGGTACGCAGAGGTGGCGTATTGATGGACCGCAGTGAGATGTATTTGTCTGTCTGACATCAGCGAATACAAGATCTCGTTATATTGATTGAGTCCAAACCCTAACGAAGGTTCAGGGGTTTGCACGGGTTGACTGTTGTTTTGACTTGCCATGATGGAGAGCCTAAGTAACGCGCTCGTATATCCGCATCTTGGGTAACAGCAGTTCGTGTAGTACCGCCTGAGACTGGGTTTAGGTAACCATATTCGAGTAATAGGATGGGGACATTCCCTGAGGAGCTTAATAACATTCATCGTGCCAAAGTCCTGCAGGCTGATTAATTTCAGGCACGAGTGATAAGGTTGGAGTTGTACTACTCAGGAATTATAAGATATTAATTTATCGTAAATAGATCTTGTCAGAGGCTCCGATTAATTAATGGATGTCCGGTAACCTTAAATATGGGGATTCTCAATTAATGCAGCCCGTTCTCATAACGTGGTAATAAGGGGTATGTCAGTACTAATTCTGTGGTGAAAAAGAATTAATATTAATTAATTAATTGTGTCCTGGGTTGTGGACATGGGAATTAATTAATTTATAGGCCCACTTTATTATTTGCATTAGGTCCCGGTCTGGCCCAAATAAGTGTGCTGAATTGAGCCCAGGAGCCCATTAGGGTTTACAACCCTAGGTCTATAAATAGACAGCTCTCTCTCATAAGTTATAACACAGTTGAAAAACCCTAAACCTAGAGAGAGAGAGAGTGGGCGCCGATCTGAAGAAGGAAGGAGGAGAATTTTCAAATTCTGGTCCTGTTCAAGCCACAGATCTACGGAGTCCTCACCAGTAGTAGATCTGATCAGCACCGGGATAGAGATCTGAAGATCTAATCTGGAGAACAGATTTCTTTCTTCCTCTTTGATTTTCGATTTTTATTCTAGAAATTAGATATCTAATTTCTACTTCTGAAGATAACAATCGAATTGCGTGGTTGAATTGAAAGTGGAAATTCAAACTCAAAAGATCGGATCAGACTCGACGGAATTACGGTAAACCCTAAATCCACAAATCTCAGTATTAAATTCATAGGAGCATGCTAGGGTTTATTATGATTTTAATTGTGCACAATATCCATAAATCGATCCAGTTCAGTTTGGTTTTGGTGATTCAGTTCACGGGAAAACCCTACACCACTTCCCTATCCAGTTCACACCAAATAAGAGAACCCAAATCAAGGATACCAGCACCTCTAATAATCCAGAAAAGATTGTCGTCACTGAGGAGACCACTCAGGACGAAATATTTGATATAGTTGACAAATCCAGCGATGCTGATTGGCAGCATCTTCTATCTCAAGTCACGAAGGAGAATATTCTGAATTGGAAGAATTTCCTCTCGATCAACGCAGACGAGACAATTGCTCACGAACCACAACAATTCAGATGAAGTAACAGCTCACTGACTGAAATGGAAGAAACCTGAGCTACCCAAAAAGTTCAAAACGGCCACCAGAGTATCTGAGCTGAATCCCTTCTCCAAGACGCTCAGTGAAATCACACTAAGAATGATTCAATGTGGAACTGGATCCCTGTCTGAATTAAGCAGTCCCAAATATTCACTTATGATGGCCCTTGATGACTGCCCTGGAGGAAACTGGGCAGTATAGATATTTGGTCGATTACTGGAAAAAGCGAAGAAGAACAGGGATATCCCAACCAATGGAAAGTTCGCATTAAGTGTCGGTTTTGGATTAAAAGTCAGCTATCTACTTGAGCACATCCTAGGATCACGGGATGATGGAGAAAATCTCTTATCATTGGATTTTATTCCGCTGAAAGTGCCAATTTATCGCTCAATTCAAAAGAATGATGTAGACGACAGTTTGAACGGCATGGAAATAGATGTTGCGACTTCTGAAGATCTAAAGTCCATCCCAACAGTTCGTGCTGCTGATACTATCAAAAAGCCAAAGAAGACAGGCTCCCTCGCCCAAAAGCCAGCACCAAATCGAAATCGAAGGAAGCAAAAACAGGCATGTAACAATTCCGAAAATGACTCACAGAAGGATCAGCAACAAGCTGTGGAACAACCTCAACGCAAAAAGAAAAAGAAAACTGCACAAAGAGGAACTGTGCAAGTTCCTAACTGCTTGTCCTAGAAGGTTCAATCCACATCGGAAGACCGAATTCCCTTCACAATTCTCAACAAAGGAGCAGAAAAGGAAAGCATACCCATCTTGGATTCAGGGGGAACTAGTCACCTTGATGTTCATCAAGTAATTACCTCAAGAGAACTGGCAGCGAATTTAGTTACCAATAGGAGAAAGATCAATGAATATCATGCCACTCTTCAAGAACTGGACACCCAGCGTCAAGAACTTTATCAACGGCAACAAGATCTAAATGCTCAATGACAGATTCAAGACAATAATGAACGCAAGATCAGAACCTGTCTATCTCAACTTCAAACCAAAGAGGAAACAACAACTACTGAATTTCAAAGGGTACAAGAGGCAGAGGATGCTGAACAAAGACGTCAGCAAGAAGCAGAAGTTGTTGTTGAGCTAGAACGTAAGCAATGAGAGGCAGAAGTCGTTGAATAGAAGAAGAAAGAAGCAGAAGTTGTTGAGCTGAAGAGCAAAGAAGAAATTGTTGCAACTGTTGAAGCACTTTGAAAGGCAGCAGAAGTCACTGCAGAAACCGCCAGATATGAGGCAGAAGCAGTCCTCTCTACTCAGCAGGAGATAGAGGCAGCACCGATTCAAGCTTCACATCAACCTGAGTCTTCCACCGCAACCTCTAGAAGTCATCCTCATGACAAATCAAGAGCGGTGACTCTATTCAACAGACCTCTGTGTTCGAATCCTGTCTCTTTTTCCACATATCTTCTTCCCTATAATGATATGAGACAAGAGATGGATCAACGACTGAATCAACATCTAGCTCTTGTAATTGATATTGTCAAAAAGGGGGAAGAAAGACAGGGTTAGACGATGAAGCTGCAGTTGGTTGAAATAGAAAAGACGCGAAAAGAGGAATTCATGATGCAGGTTGAAGAGCGCAAGTCATGGGATGACCAAGTTACAAGGAGACTGGATGCTCTAATGATTTCCAGAGAGGAAGACAGGAAACATCTCTCGGAACTGACCGCAGCTATCAAAGCACAGAATTGCTCTCCGCATCCATTGCAACATCCTCCAAGCCAAAAGACGTTGTCTCATCAACTCAATACAAGGACAAGCAGTGATCAAGACAGGTAAGCAAAAGTTGTGGGAGTTTATTTTTTGTTTATTGTTTGTCTCAACCTTGCCGCAGTTTTTCTCCTTGATGCTTTTCATGTACTTGCAATCAATTATATCTATTGAAAAGTGGAAAAACTGTTGGTTTGAAGACAACTGTTCATTGTCTCTTACCTAGATTCTTGACTGGCTGAATTCACATTTTCAAGTGTGATCAACATACATTCCTTTATTGATTACTCTAAAAATGATTGATTTTAATCGAGAACTATTATCCCATTAAGGGGGAAGATCATTTAGAGTAGGTCGAGTGTAGAAGAAGCATGGTTCTGAGCAGTGTTAGATAGATAAATCTTGTAAAACTCAGATCAATTGCATATTCTCATCGACATAGATAGACTTAGAGGTATGGTTTTGACAACATCAAAAAGGGGGAAATTGTTAGGTATTACTGTGTAATCCCAACTTAATTCGATGTTTTGAAGTGTCAAAACTATATACCAAAGTCTAGGTTTTAGAGTATTACCTCATGTAATCCTTGTATAAGATAATCGAATTGTAATAATCGAGGAAGGAAGATATCATCAAAACTGTGGAACAGTTTTGAAGAAGACACAATTCAAACGAAATAACTGTCAAATAAAACAAGGCAAAGACAAGTAGAGCAGATCAAAGTCACAAAAACTGCACTGACAGTTTCTTCCATGCAAGTGTGAACACTCGAAGAAATCTAATTGATAGGAGATATGTGCATAAAATGACCTATATTTCGAGGTGTGAATGTGCATGTTTGTGGCCATTTTACTCTCATATCATATATTTTTGTTGTTCTTTTGTTGTGTTTTCGTGTTTTTGTGTTTTGAATGGTGTAGGTTGAGTTTTGAGCATAAAACAGCACTTTCGGCTAAGTTTTGGAGGCAAATTGCCCAAGCTAGGAGTCAAAGGAAGATAGACTCGCCCGAGCGGAGCAGAGGAGAGAGCATTTTGGAGTTCAGAGGCCAGGCTCAGCCGAGCTGAGCCTGGCTCGGTCGAGCCATGCTGGACAGAGGGCTCGCTCGGTCGAGCCAAACCGGCTCGGCCGAGCCAGTTCGTGAGGTTTTGGCGGGTTGGCAGTTTTTAACTTGGATCGAGCGAGCCAAGGGTGGCTCGGGCAATCCGAGGCCCTGTTTGCTCGTCTATAAAAGGGGGATTTTCGAGTTTTAAGAGAACTTTTGCCCAAATTTCAAATAACCGTCTGAGAAATTCTCTCCTAATCCATCTTCCATTCACTTCCCATCCATATTCAAGGAGATCAAGGATACATTCCTCCACATTTGTTGAAGATCAAGGAAGACCAAGGTGTAGATTGCGTACAAGGAATACAATTGAGGAAGATCTACATTTGACCTTTCTATTTGTAATGGATTCTCTTACTCTTTCTATTGTATTGAACGAATTAGAAGGTATGAGGAACTAAATCTTTTTGTGAGTGTTGTTTGGATGAATAATGTGTGAAATTTAGATTGAATGTTGATTGTTTACTATCCTTTGAGAGCTTGAATTGCACTAGATCTTAATCCTTACCACCTAGGTGTATGTAATAGCCAACGTAGGTGGTATTTGACGTGAACACTGCAACCAATACGCGGGTGAAATCGTCGTGAATAGTGTAGATTCATATGATTCCAGATCCAATCCCTCTGCGGGGATAGGTCATAGGGTAATAATCTACATTCTAGAAGGAGTTGTCTAGGATTCGATAACGTGATTGTTTGAGAGTTCTAGTATCATCAACGGTTAGCTCGTCGTGAAAAGGGGTAATCTAATTGAGGGTGGATTGCTCAATCTCTTAGGAATTAAATAGAGTTTACAACATGATTTGATCTAAATTGAACACATTGGAAATTCACACAACACTCACCCTTATCTCATTGTTGCACTTGATACTGATGGATTTATATACTGAAAGCATTATGATTAGTATATTATGTACAAGGTCGATTGGTTAATATACTTGGAATCATAAATGTTGTATATTCATCTCCTGTCTGAATTAACAAACATGTGTCGCAAACGCAATTATCCTCTTATCTCGTCGATAGGGAGATCATACGGTGTGTAGAAGATCACGGAAAATCGTATGGATCATTTGACCTAGCGAGATATAAATGGTTATCACAGCTGAGACAGTTCCAGGATAAACTGTTGGTGTAGCCTGCAGCATACGCAGTAATAAGCATCTTATCTTGGATGGCTTGGTATGCTGGTGTGGGGCACACATTGATAAGGACCTAAGTCGAGATTGATTCTTTTATCTGACATTAAAAGAATCTAGATCTCTATGGCTTTATGAGATTCTAAGCCTACATGAAGGTACAGAAGTATATGCAGATTGTGTATTAATTTGAGTTGCAGTGAAAGACTCTAGTTGAGCTTGTATATTTGTATCTTGGGTAATAGCAGTTTGTGTATGACTGTCTGGTACTGGAACTAGGTAACCACATCCAGTATAGGATGGTGACATTCCCTGAACAGCTCAAAAGGTTCGTTATGCTGAAGTCCTGCAGGCTTATTAAGTTCAAGCATAAGTGAAAAGATTTGAGTGGATTGATTCAGGAATATAAGATGTTAATTAATTAAATAGCTTGTCAGAGCTTAAATTAATTAACGAATGTTTGTAACCTTAAATGTGGTGATATACCGAGCCCATGCAACCCGTACCTTAAAACGTGGTAGCAAATAGGTAGGACAGTATTGATTCTCTGGTGGAATGAATCAATATTAATTAATTAATTATATTCAGGGTTGAATATGGGAATTAATTAATTGATAGGCCTTATTTGCTATTTGCATTCTGGTCCCAAGTCTGGCCCATGAAACTCAAGCCCAATAGAAGTCCAGTATTTTCCTATAAATAGGTCTCAGTTCCTCAGATCTCAACACACCACAAGATCATAAGTTGCACACAGCAAACCAGAATTTGGGAGTTGTGGTGATCGACTAGATCTGAGAACGAGGAGAAAATTCTGCTTCTCAACCGGGCAAGGAATCTGAAGGGAATCTTCACCAGATATTCAGATTGAGTTGAGATACAGATCAGAAGATCAGATCAGGAGGATTTTTCTTCTCTCTCTCTCTCCTTGTTTTTCGAAAATAATTAACTTGTTTTCATAAGATTTTTTTTCCTCAATTTGTTAGGAATTAAATCTTTGTGCGTGGGAAAGATCAAGAGGAATCTCCGAGCACTCGTTCTTCAGGGTTTCGCAATCCAAGTATTCCGCATAAACCCCCTTATGCATATTCAATAGGAGCATGCTAGGATTAATCATAGGCATAGCAATTTATTTTGATATTCCAATTAACGATCCTTGGCAAACGGACTTCGTGATTCAGTTCATAAATCCCTTCAATTGGTATCAGAGCCAGGTTAAATTAATTGGCTCTATCGAAAAAATAATATTGCATATGATCTGCATGATAATTATTATTGAATGATTGCATGGGTTTTTGGATTGTATGTTCATGTTTTTTCTTCCTCGTGGTTCTCAGGTTAATCTGCCCTTTTATATGGATTCGTTTTTCACCCACGAGATAAATTTGTGGTTAGATTTCGATTTTAGAATGTAATTAGATATTTCAAATGTAATATTTTATTTCAAAAAAAAATAAATTTGTGAAACGAAGAACAAAGAACGCGAAGAACACGAAAAACGAAGAACACGAATAACGAAGGGCCGCACCAGAATGCATGACAACGCCGGCAAGGCAGCATGGCCATGCACGGCGGTCAAGCACGGCGGCAGGGTGCACGGAGGGGCCACGGCGGCGGTGCGCGCGCACGCAGGCAGAGGTCGCGCGGCCCATGGCCGGCTAGGGCTGGGTGCGGTGGCTCCAGGCGAGGCCGACGACGCGAAGGGGCAGGGCAGGTGGTGGTGCGGCGGTGGCTCGGGACCGGCGATGCGGGCTGGGGCGGCGACGGGGCTGGGGGTGCGACCGGAACGTGGAAAACCCTAGGGTTTTTTGCGTGGTTCGCACAAGTTCCAGATTCCGCTCTTGCGTGATTCCAGTGAGTCAATGAGGCCGACGGTGGAGAAGAAAGGTGAACGGTGGTTCGGGTAAGCCGGGGCGGCAGCATGCGAAACGGGCAATGGCCGGAGGAGGCGGCATCGCGGGCTGCAACCATGCATGTACGTGCATGGCTGTTGCGCATGCCAGGAGCCCTCACGGCTGCGGTGGTTCGCTGGGCCAAGTTCTCGCGGGCTATTGGGCTTGCAATGTGTGCCTAGGCCTGCGATTTGGTTAAATGGCCCAGTTGTCCAATTTTTTGATGGATCAAATCTTGGAGGCCCAGATTCAGAAAATAGATTCAGATCATAGTTCAAGTAGTGGGAGCCCAGTCGAAGATCTGTATAATTAATTTCAACTTGTAATAGTTAGAATTAATTTTATTTTGTATCATGGGGCCACGAGGACATTTTTTTATTTGTTTTTATTATCTGTCTTCGCATGATATATGTGTTAAATTTAATTGCGCAGCATATAAGCATGTTGTAGATAATAGGGGCACATTTACTGCTTTTATTTACAGCTTTAAAGCATGCTATGTGATTTATTTTGTGTAATTAATTATAACTATAAATTTGGGGTTCATGCTATGCATGATAGAATTTTAGCAATGTTATAATTATGGCTACATAAAATAATATGTGCAATTGAACCTTATGAACTGAAAATTACTAAGCTCATAATTTAGTAAGACCTCCACAAAGCGATCCTTTATTGGAAGTGGGTAATTTATTAGGTAAACGTCTACATGTGTAGCTTACTTAATTTATTAGGGTTAATTGCAAATTTTAACACAACATTTCATCTTTTTGCAATTATAACACATTTTTCAAATCTTTGCAAGTATAACATAAAACTTTTCAATTTTTGCAATTATAACACAAAATTTAAAATCTTGGGAATTATAACTAATATATATTTTATCCCAAAAATTCACAATTAAAATTTAAGTTTTGTGATTGTTTGGATGTTATTTATTTTAAACTTGAACAATTTTTTAAGTATCAAATTGTTTACGATTATTTATTTTTATCATTATATTTGGTATTGTTTAATATTTTAAATTTGAAAAATAAATACACTAAATTATTATAATTATAAATTAGTTAAACTCAATTAATTAATTAAAATAATTATTATGAAAGAAAATCTAAGGCGCCTCTAATGTGCCGTCCATTATTAATTTATTTAATTAATCAAACTCAATTAAAACATTATATATATATATATATATAGTTTTTTCATGCATTTTTATATTTTATGTATTGTCTCATGAAATAATCAGATAGAAATTATTCAAATTTCTTAAAAAACATACCAAATATATTACAAAAGTAATGATAAATTGTATTAAAATTTGTAAGTAAACCTATAATTAAATATATTGTAATTATATTTAATAAATTATTTAAACTTAATTAATTTATAATGGCTCATTGTTTATTGTGCTATTTTTCAATTTTTTAAAGATTAAATAATACTACATATAAATGAATAAACACAAAAATTGATATTTAAAAACGATTCAAATATAATAAATAAAACATAAACAGTGTAAATTTATTTTTTATTTGTTAATTTTTGGGATAAAATATTTTTTGTTATAATTGCAAAAGGTTCAAAAGTTTATGTTCTAATTGCAAAAATTGAAAAGTTTTATGTTATATTTGCAAAGATTTGAGAAGTATGTTATAATTGCAAAAATAATGAAAAGTTGTGTTAAAATTTGCAATTAACCCAATTTATTATTCATAAGTTCTAATAGATAGGATTTCTTAAAACAAACATTTATTTCATGTGAGAAGTGGGAGTTCATGCGTAAACGTCTACATGTGTAGCTTGCGTATTGAATTTTCATAAGTTCTCTAGGGATTGAATTAAATGAGACAGCCTTATTATAGGGATCGGGTGTGTTCTAATAGATCCTTATATGGGAGGGTTGGCTTTGGTGGTAAGCTAGCTTAGATGTTATCCAGAGTATAACTCATTTGTGATGTCCCTGCTCAGTAGGATAATATGGTCTTAAGTTAGTCTCCAATTATTAATTCCATTTGTCTAAGGAACCCGGGCATGGATTGGAATTAAAGGACTGGAATTGAAAGATGCAGTCTGGTTAAGTGTTTTGTTGTAAACGTCCACATGTGTGGCTTGCAATAGTAATACTTAGGCAAATTGGAGAAAACATTAATATTGCTTTATCATAAGGTTTCAATATTTAATTGTTTCAATAGTTTGCGAATGTGTTTTAATTACTGCTTTAATTTATTGTTTTCAGACATGTCTATTGCTCACGTTGTCAACCTCTTAATAACAAACCCTTTAACTGGTCCGAATTTTCCTGAGTGGAAGTTATGCTTCATGGAAATACTCTGCACTGCAAAACATGCCCATATACTTTACATGAACCCTCTAACTCCCAAGTATTGGAACTGTACTGGTTATGAGCGAGTGTTCTATGACAGATGGGTAGCTTCTAATGAGTTTGCCCGCAGACTCATCATGAAGAGTCTGTCTAGAGAATAAAAGCTCAAGTGCAAGAAGTTCCGAACTGTTGTTGAGATATGGAGGGACCTTGTGAAAGTTTATGGGAAGGTGAGACGAACTCTCAGTTATAATCTTGTGGAGGACCTGGTCTGCAAGAGGATGATTGATGGGAGTTCGTTGCTTCTGCACTTTGTCAGTATGATGAGAATTATGAGAAAGTACAGAAAGAGAGGTGGACAAGTCAGTAAGCGGGCAGAAATAAACATTGTCCTGCACTCTCTGTCTAATTCTTATGATGATTTCATCAAGTCCCTCGGTACCAGGCGCGAGTTTACTCTTCCTGAGTTGCTCTTAGCCCTGATGCGAGAGGAATCTGACCTTAGGGCATTGGAATTTGCTCCAACTTTGTCAGCTTTTGACAAGACAGTTGCTGAAGCAAAGGAAATGCTTAAAAGGTTAGATGAAGCTGATTTAGCAGAAGATGTCATCAGGCTATGCAAACGCAAGCGAAGTGAAGTAGATTGTCTAGTGTTCGGCACAGGTAGACAAGGTACGTCATGTGCATTTATAACGGAAACATGTTTAGCATCGGTTTCTACCCATTCTTGGGTAGTAGATACTAGAGCTACTAATCATGTTTGTTATACTTTGCAGGGGTTCAGGCCGATAAGGCAGCTGAAGCATGATGAGATTACCATCTCAATGGGCAGCGGAGAGCGAGTCTCAGCAGTAGCCATTGGAGATTTTACTTTATGCTTTGAAAACAATGTTTTGATTTTGAGAGATGTTTTATATGTGCCGATTTTTCGGCGGAACTTAATTTCAGTTTCCAAGTTATTTTGTGATAGATATTCAGTTATTTTTGATAGTGGAGTTTCTATCATTGGTAATAACGGTGTTATTTATCATGGCAAACTGATTGATTCTCTCTATATCATTGATTGTATGCATAAATCTTCCGTGAATGTTGCAAACTCATCCAATAATAATAATCATTTAAAGAGAAAGTTTTCTTCCGATGAGGATCAAACATATCTCTGGCACTTGAGACTAGGTCACATCAATCTAAAGAGGATTGAAAGATTAGCATGCGATGGCTCTTGGATTCTTTTCAAGTGGTACCGCATCAAATCTGTGAGTCATGTATAGAGGGAAAGATGATGATCAAGCCTTTTAAGGCAAGTCAGTCTCGAGCAGAGAATGTGTTGGAATTGATCCACTCTGACTTATGTGGACCAATGTCCACGCAAGCTCGTGGAGGTTATGAGTACTTTGCCACATTCATTGACGATTACTCAAGATTCGAATATGTCTATTTGCTTCGCCATAAGTCTGAATGCTTTGAGAAATTCAAAGAGTTTAGGACTGAGGTAGAAAAGAAGCTAGGAAAGACTATCAAGACACTACGATTAGATCGTGGTGGTGAATACCTCAGTAACGAGTTCTTGCAGTACTTGTCAGATAACGGGATTACATCCCAGTGGACTGCACCAGAAACCCCTCAACAAAATGGTGTAGCGGAAAGAAGAAATAGAATTCTCTTGAAAATGGTCAGGTCGATGATGAGTTATGCAAGCTTGCCTATTTCGTTTTGGGATATGCCTTGGAGACAGCGGCCTACTTGCTTAACCTGGTACCTTCTAAATCAGTTCCTAAAACACCTCTGGAACTCTGGTATGGGAGAAAGCCAAGTTTGAACAGAGTGAGGGTTTGGGGTTGTCCAGCATATATGCTGACAAAGGAACCTGATAAGTTAGAAAGTAGGTGTAAGCTGATGTTGTTTGTAGGATATTCCAGGCAAACGAAAGGTGGTTATTTCTATTGTCCTGAGAATCAAAAAGTCGTTGTCAGTACCAACGCAAGATTCTTGGAGGACGAATATGTAAGAAACCACAGATCCAAGAGTGAAATTGTCCTCCACGAGCTTGAGGACAAGGAAGCAATTCCATCAGGAAAGCCCAGTGTAAAGGTAAATCCACCTATAACAGGTGAGGCTATACCAACACTGCCACTAATGCAAGGTATGGGACCAACGCGTACGGGGCCAACTACTGACACGGTTCAGATGCCTCGTCGCAGTGGGAGGGTTATCCACCAACCCGAAAGGTATATGTTCGTGGGAGAGTCTTCTGACTTGATCCTGGAAAATGGAGTGGATGATACCGATCCCTGGATATATGACGAGGCGGTATCTGATAAAAATGCAGACAAATGGCTGATCACCATGGATTCGGAAATAAAATCCATTACGGCTATGTATGTATACCAGAAAACTGATTTGCCAGATGCTTGTCGAGCCATAGGGTGCAAATGGGTATACAAAAGAAAGAAATGAGCAAATGGTGAAATTACAGCTTTCAAAGCAAGGCTGGTGGCAAAGGGTTATAGTCAGAAAGAAAGTGTAGACTATGACGAGACCTTCTCACCGGTAGCCATGCTTAAGTCCATTCGTATACTCCTAGCCATAGCAGCACATAAGGACCTAGAAATCTGGCAGATGGATGTCAAAAATGCGTTTCTAAACGGGTACCTTGAAGAAGTTAGGGACATCTATATGCAACCGCCAAAAGGTTATGTGCAGAAGGGCGAAGAACATTTGGTCTGGAAGTCGCTGTATGGACTTAAACAAGCTTCACGGTCATGGAATCTGCATTTTGATGAAGTGATTAAATCCTATGGATTTTCACAATGCTCAAACGAGAGTTGCGTGTACCGTCTATGTGTCAGCGGAAGCGTGGTGTTTCTTGCACTTTATGTAGATGATATTCTCCTATTCGGCGACAATGTGGAAGTATTGTCGGGCATAAAGGGGTGGTTATCCGAGCAGTTTCATATGAAGGACCTTGGGGAGGCAGGATACATCCTAGGGGTAAAAGTACTGCGGGAGCTTAATAAGAGGAAGTTGACCTTGTCTCAAGGATCATATGTGGATACTGTGATTGCCCGTTTCAGCATGCAAACTGCTAAGAAAGGTCTGTTACCCTTCAGACATGGCATATATCTTTCCAAGGATCAGTGTTCGGTGACACAAAAGGAGAAAGATGAAATGAGGAACGTGCCGTATGCATCGGCCGTGGGGAGCCTCATGTATGCAATGCTATGTACGAGGCCAGATATCTGCTTTGCTGTAGGCATGGTAGCGAGATACCAGTCTAACCCTGAACAGGCGCATTGGACCGCGGTAAAGCACATACTCAAATACTTGAAAAGGACTAGAGACTATTGTCTCGTCTATCAGTGTGAGGAGTTGTGCCCTTTGGGTTATACTGATTCAGATTTCCAGGAAGACCGAGACGAAAAGAAATCCACCTCTGGCTATGTGTTTACATTGGGAGGTAGGGCCATATCATGGAGGAGTGCAAAACAGAAGTGCATTGCGGACTCCACCATGGAAGCAGAATATGTGGCAGCTTCTGAAGCTTAGAAAGAAGCAGTATGGTTTCAAAACTTCCTTCTGGAGTTGGACGTGATTCCTAAGGTGCCCAAGACAATTACGATATATTGTGATAATTCGGGAGCTATGGCTAATTCAAAGGAACCACGAACTCACAGAGCAACAAAACACATTGAAAGGAAGTACCATATCGTAGCAAGAGGTGATGTGCTAGTAGAGAAGATTGATACAAGAAATAATCTAGCGGATCCATTCACAAAGGCTCTGCCTCAGAAGGTCTACGAGATGCATGTACGTAACCTTGGGCTGAGGGCAAAGCTATCCACGTAGAATGTTTGATGTAATAGCTAGATTAGTTTAGACGCGTTATACTCTGAAAAGCACCTGTATAATGCTTTGAGTATAAGTGGGAGATTGAGGGATTTATATACTGAAAGCATTATGATTGGTATATTATGTACAAGGTCGATCGGTTAATATATTGGGAATCATAAATGTTGTATGTTCATCTCCTGTCTGAATTAACAAACATGTGTCGCAAACGCAATTATCCTCTTATCTCGCCGATAGGGAGATCATACGGTGTGTAGAAGATCACGGAAGATCGTATGGATCGTTTGACCTAGCGAGATATAAATGGTTATCACAGCTGAGACAGTTCCAGGATAAACTGTCGGTGTAGGCTGCAGCATACGCAGTAATAAGCATCTTATCTTGGATGGTTTGGTATGCTGGTGTGGGGCACAGATTGATAAGGACCTAAATTGAGCTCGATTCTTTTATCTAACATTAAAAGAATCTAGATCTCTATGGCTTGATGAGATCCTAAGCCTACATAAAGGTACAGAAGTATATGCAGATTGTGTATTACTTTGAGTTGCAGTGAAAGGCTCTAGTTGAGCTTGTATATCTGTATCTTGGGTAATAGCAGTTTGTGTATGACTGTCTGGTACTGGAACTAGGTAACCACATCCAGTATAGGACGGTGACATTCCCTGAACAGCTCAAAAGGTTCGTTATGCTAAAGTCCTGCAGGCTGATTAAGTTCAAGCATAAGTGAAAAGGTTTGAGTGGATTGATTCCGGAATATAAGATGTTAATTAATTAAATAGCTTGTCAGAGCTTAAATTAATTAACGAATGTCTGTAACCTTAAATGTGGGGATATACCGATCCCATGCAACCCGTACCTCAAAACGTGGTAGCAAATAGGTAGGATAGTATTGATTCTCTGGTGGAATGAATCAATATTAATTAATTAATTATATTCTGGGTTGAATATGGGAATTAATTAATTGATAGGCCTTATTTGCTATTTGTATTCTGGTCCCTGGTCTGGCCCATGAAACTCAAGCCCAATAGAAGTCCAGTATTTTCCTATAAATAGGCCTCTATTCCTCAGATCTCAACACACCACAAGATCATAAGTTGCACATAGCAAACCAGAATTTGGGAGTTGTGGTGATCGACTAGATCTAAGAACGAGTAGGAAATTCTGCTTCTCAACCGGGCAAGGAATCTGAAGGGAATCTTCACCAAATATTCAGATTGAGTTGGGATACAGATCAGAAGATCAGATCAGGAGGATTTTTCTTCTCCCTCTCTCCTTGTTTTTTCAAAAATAATTATATTATTTTCATAAGATTTTTTTCCTCAATTTGTTAGGAATTAAATCTTTGTGCGTGGGAAAGATCAAGAGGAATCTCCGCGCACTCGTTCTTCAGGGTTTCGCAATCCAGGTATTCTGCATAAACCCCCTTATGTATATTCAATTGGAGTATGCTAGGATTAATCATAGGCATATCAATTTATTTTTATATTTCAATTAACGATCCTTGGAAACGGACTTCGTGATTCAGTTCACGAATCCCTTCAGATACTTTATCTACTAATTTGAGAGAATTGTTTAATTGGATCATTGGATTTATATTTGATCATGATTGGAATTGTGCTTTACGTCATTAATGCTTAGTTTTGTTACATTTTTGCCTATTTAATTGAACCACTCAACGACTAAAGTGTTGCCTAGCTATAAACTTCTAAACTTTTATGCAAGTAAATGGTAGTCTATAGGGCGAATTAGAAGAACCTTGGATTGAAAATTTAACTTGATTAAGTGTTACTTTTACACCGCATCAAGTTTTTAGCGCCGTTGTCGGGGATACTTTCTAGTAGGTCTATAGATATTGTTGAAAGTTTGGAGAGTTGTATGCTAGGTGTTTGATTATTTGATTGTGTGAACTTTTTGCTCTTGTGTGATAATTGTTCTTACTTTGTTTGATTGATTTGTTTTGGTTTGGTAATTGGCTCTTGTGGAAGTTGTAGGTTGTTTATGATCGCTAGATCTAAAGCTCGTGAGCTTGAATAAAGGAAGTTTCGACAAAGGAGAGATAATATTGAAATTGAGTTTGAGATGGATAACCATGGTGAGGATACGGTTAGAATTGAGGAATTGGAGAGACAACTTGAATTAATGAAAGCAATGATGAACGATAGAAATGGACCACGAAGACCGCTCCAGAACTTTTTTAGACCGCAAGGGGGACCGACAACCGAAGGATTCCGGTTAGGAGTTAATGCGACTCAGTTTGAGATCAAGCCATAGCTGGTGCAAATGATCCAAAATAACCAATTCGGGGGCATGTTATAGAGGATCCAAATATCCACATCTCGAGGTTCTTGGAGATCACGGATACGATAAAAATCAATCAAGTTCCTCAAGATCAAATAAGGTTGTGGTTGTTTTCATTTTCCTAGCGAGATGGAGCTCGAAATTGGTTTGAAGGGTTAGATAAGTCCAACATTGCTACATGGGATGAACTCTGAGAGAAATTCTTATTCAAGTTCTTTCCACCTAGTTTGACATTGAAGAGGCAAGCCGATATAACATTATTTCGGCAAAGATATGATGAACCGCTTTATGAAGCGTGGGATCGGTTCCGTGAGCTTCTTCGTAAATGTCCTAAGCATGGCCTTTCCCGAAGCTAGCAAATTTGTCAATTTTATGGGGGATTGAATTATGACATGAAAGTGATGATGGACGCCTTGTCGGGAGGTGCTTTCCTCGACCAAGAGGAAGAAGAAGCGTGGCGGACAATAGAAAAGATGGCAAAAAATAGTTTCCAATGGCTGAGGGAACGGAAAGATTATAGACCGGTGAAGTCGGTAAATGATGCCAAGGAGAGCGAGGATTTCAAAGAACAAATTGCTGCTATGCAAAGAAAGCTTGACGCGTTATCTACTTCGGGGAGTAGGAAGGAGGATATGATGGTGATTAAGCATGAGGATGCTTATCCGGAGAATGTGAATTTTGTCAACCAAAGAATGGGGTACAACAATCGACCTCAATACAACCCTCCGGGAAACATGTACTACCATCCCTCCAACCGGTTTCACCAGAACTTCTCTTATGCGAATCCCAACAACGCTCTCAATCCTCAAATGCAATTGGAAGGAGGAGGGAGTAGTAGTCAAGGAGGTTATGTTGGGGGAAGTAATAGATATGCAAATCAAGAGGTGAGGAGAAATCTGAATGAGGAAATGGATAAAAGGTTTGAGAAGTATGACGGAATGTTCGCGGAGATCCAGCTGTAAATTTCTTCAATATCCAAACAACTAAGTGGAAAACACCAAGCTGAGAAATTTCCAAGTGACACCGAAGTTATACAAAAGAAAAGTTGCAATATGGTTGACGGTGAAAATAGAATGGATGAGAAATTGGAGGTTATGACTCCAAAAGTTGAGAGTGTGGAAGTAGTAGAAGAAATGAGTGTCACACCCTGGCTTCCCAAATAACCAGAACGTTGACACATTGGGGGTGAAAAATAACAATCGGGAATGAGGCTCAAAGTAGTGCAGCAGATTTAGCGTAGTTGGAATACATATATGAGGATATGTATGTACTCTTGGGTATACCCATATGACTCAAGTGCAAAAGATTGCTCAACACACCACCATTCTCTTTCACTGCTCAACCTGCACATTTAGAAATACATGCAGGGCTGAGTACATTGTACCCAGTGGACACATTGCCAAATCATACATATATAAGAGTGACATGCCAACTCACACAGCAACACATGAGCTTTTACTTTAAAATGAACTCATATGCTACAAAACATTTAATCATAACTGCGCAGTTTAACTCAACACATACATTCACTATCTGTTTAAATGGTGTGATCAGGAAGCAAGCCTACTTCCATGACCACGGTGTCCAGCCTATTTGGTAAGACCTTTCTCTCACCAGGTCTGGCACCAGGTGCACTAATCTCGGCTCTCATAGAGTCATCGAGATCCGATCGTTCCTATTACCTTAACATTCGAAATGTTTAAGGCTCTGGCCGTATTCCCCGGCTCAGATTTCTACATACTCTCTGACCGCCTTTCCGGTTCAGAGGACAGATAGGAAATGCAGAAAATATTTAGGCATGCTCAATTCTTTGAAAACAAAGCACATTTTCATTTCACAAATGATTTGAAAACACATTTTTATTTGTAGTAAGAAAGTCCACCTCACTTCTTTTAGGGATTAGGGTGGTTATACATATTACCAAAAGCCTTTGCTTGACCCAGAGTTTTCCCTTCATAACAAATAACACAAATAAATATATAGGTACGCATTCTCAAACTAAATTGGATCATATCAATTCATTTTTTTTCTACTATGCATAAACAACTTTAAAATTTATTTCTAACTTAGGATTTCTAATGTTAGGGGCTAACTTTCCTGCTCCGGATTCTTTCGTGTTTTGAAACACTCTTTTTAGAACTAGATCTCCTTCTTGGAAGCTCCTGAGCTTCAATTTCTTGTTATAGAACCTTTCTACTTGACGCCGCCTCTGAGAGGTCCTGATCGCGGCATCTTCTCGTATCTCGTCTATGAGTTCGAGGTTTTTCTCGAGTAGGTCAGTGTTCCCTGCTTCGTTCGCGAATTCTACTCTGGGACTGTTGGCGATGATCTCGACGGGTGACACGGCCTCGACCCCGTATGCTAGTGAGAATGGTGTCGCTCTGGTGGCAGTCCTTGGGGTGGTCCGGTAGGACCAAAGGACTGCGGGAAGCTCTTCTACCCACCTGGACCCGTGTGGGCTTAGTTTCTTCTTCAGTGTGGCCATCACTGTCTTGTTGGTTGATTCCGCTAGACCGTTTGCTTCGTGGTATCGTGGTGTTGAGAACACCAACTTAATCCCGTAGGTATCACAGAAGGTTTGCATTCTTTCGCTGGCGAATTGCCGCCCATTGTCTGTGCGTATTTCCTTCGGTATTCCGAAGCGACATAGGACGTGCTTCCATAGGAATTTGATAACTTCTAGATCGCGGGTTCTCCCCAAGGCTTCGCCCTCTACCCACTTAGTAAAATAATCCGTTACGATAAGGATGTGATCCTTTTGGCCGGTCCCTTTTGGCAGTGGCCCTACTAGGTCCATCCCCCACACCATGAACGGCCATGGAGTGATGGTGGCGTGGAGGGGCTCTGCGTTTCTATGGGTGGAAGCTTCGAAGCGCTGGCAGCTGTCGCACCTTTTTACATGGTTGGTCGCGTCCTGTTTTAACGTGGGCCAGTAGAAACTGGTTGTGATTACTTTGTGGGATAATGACCGAGCCCCGGCGTGATTCCCGCAATCGCCTTCATGTATTTCGGCAAGCACCTTTCCCGTTTCGGGGGCGGCGATACATCGAAGGAGTGGCCCTTCGAATGATCGCCTATATAGTTCGTCACTGATGAGGGTAAAGCGGGCGGCGATCCTCTCAATCTTCGTCATCTCATTCTTGTCTCCGAAGGTGGGTTCTCCGGCCAAGTATCGTGCGATTGGGACTCTCCAGTCACTTCCGTCTAGGTCGACGGGCGCGACACTGTTCTGATTGGAGACAGACGGTGCTAATAGCCAAACCTCAGGGATTGGCCGGGCAATCTGAGAGGAACTGGTGGAGGCTAGACTTGCTAAAGCGTCTGCTCGGGCGTTCGATTCTCGGGGGATGTGGCGGAGGTCCCATTCTTCTATCTTTTCCTTGAGTCTTTCGATCAGGGAGTGGTATAGCTTCAAGCGTTCTTCCTTTACGGCGTAAGTGCCGTCTAGCTGGTTGACCACCAGCTGGGAGTCGCTTTCAGCGCGGACTCTGCGAGCCCCGAGCTCTACGGCGAGTTGCATTCCTTGGACAAGTGCTTCGTACTCAGCCTAGTTGTTAGTTGTAGGAAAATCGAGTCGGATGGCCCGCTCATAGCTTTCTCCGTGCGGGTCTATCAGGACTATTCCGGCCCCGTTGCCATGCAAGTTGCTGGCCCCGTCGATTTTCAAAGACCATACGCCGGCGCCTCGTCGGCCTTCATCATGTGGGCTATCTCGTGCTCTGCTTTCAGTTGCAGGTCCGTAGAGAAGTCTGCTACGAAGTCAGCTAACACTTGTGATTTGATGGAGGTTCTTGGCTCGTACTGAATCCCGTAGCCTCCTACTTCGACTGCCCACTTGAGCAGTCGCCCGGACAGATCCGGTTTTGACAATACGGCCCTAATAGGGTAGGCCGTGATTACTTTGATGAGGTGAGCTTCGAAGTAGGGTCGTAGCTTTCTGGCGGCATTCACGAGTGCCAGGGCAAGTTTTTCTAAGGCAGTATACCGAGTCTCGGCATCCAGCAGGGATTTGCTAGCGTAGGCCCACGAGCCCAGGCCCAATCGACAAATCGGCACCCGCAAACGAGTCCAACTCGCAAAGCTGGCCCACTAACGTCATCAAGACACTGAGAATCTGCCCAAGTCTAGGCTTCGCTAGCGGTCAGACTAGAGCTTCGCCATCGAGGAGTTTTAAAGGTCGATATCGAGGAGCTCGAGGAGGTGAAACCCTAGCCCGCTGGCTGCGCCCGATCGTAGACCCTAACCTCCTCCGAAAGACCTGCGAACAATCCGATATTTGCGGCGAGCCGTTACTATCCGACGGCTAGGGTTAGCTGCTGCCTCCCTGCCCCTATCCTGTCTATAAATAGGGGCGGAAGGCTCAATTTTC